>OX402050.1:3467058-3819558 GCA_947859365.1 Archips crataeganus | reverse complement strand
CACAGGGCGAAGAATCCTGCAACTTATCTAGAATGAAACACTTAAATATACTAAAGCCTGTATTCTTAAAATCAAGCTAACCCCTGTATAATTTATTTTTCTTTTACCCACAAACAAAAATATCATCGCGATTCACGAAAATCGGAAGGAGAATCAAATTACCGATACCAAAGTATTTCTTACTAACTAATCAAGTATGCGTAGCTGGATACAAGCGAGTTTATCAACATTACAGTACTGTTTCCCTTACGCGTAAAGTTGTATTTTCCTTAACGTGTGTTTGATCTCGAAGTATGCTCACACTGTCTTCGTGGATGAAGCATGAGTTTGATCTTAATAGGCATTATAGATCACAGCACGGAAAATAGGATTAATCAAAGGTCTCGGCTCGTGATCAACGTGATTACATTTGCGTATTTCATTCATTTGATTTGTTTCATACATGTTATAATACTTATAATATAATAACATGAATAGCTATCCATTATTCTATTTTCTTGTTACACGTCTGTCATAATAAATTGTCATCAAACTTTGACTTCAAATTACGATCTTTATTAATTTAATCTCAGCTAAAATATGCAGATTGAAAGTAGGTATCATTAAATTCCAATATCGGACGTTCTCGTTTCCGCGTTCTATTCAAAATACCAAAGTCTCTTTTAAACCCCTTTTTAATATCAACATATCAATTTAATCATGTCCAATATTACGTAACCATTAAGGCATGTAAATGGCCGCGATATAATTCTCTCGCCAGTCGGGAACGGATTAATTTAGTCGGCTTATTGACTTCAAAGTTATTAAATTAGGTCAGTGGCGGACTCTATTAATCCTCGGACCAATATGAATAGCTCGAATAGTTCTCGGTTCAGAATTGTGATTTTTAGGGTTCCGTACCCAAAGGGTATAACGGGACCCTAATTCCGTCCGTCTGTCACCAGGCTGTATCTTATGAACCGTGATAGTTAGACAGTTGAAATTTTCTCAGATGATGCATTTCTGTTGCCGCTATAACAACAAAATACTAAAAAAAAAACATAAAAAAAATATTTAAGGGGGCTCCCATACAACAAACGTGTTTTTTTGCTCGTTTTTGCTTGATATCAATAACGGCAACACTCTTGAATTTTTTCACAGATGGTTGCCGCAATAAGAACAAATACTAAAAAACAGAATAAACAAATATTTTAGAGGGGCTCCCATACAACAGTCACGATTTTTTTGCCGTTTTTATAGATAATGGTAGGGAACCTTTCGTGTGCGAGTCCGACTCGCACTTGGCCGGTTTATAATTTATGTTTATGTTGTTGTGCTTTCTTTGATTTCTTCAAACTCTGGCTTATACACGTCCTAATAGAGGACATGAGGCTCCTTTCTGTACGTCTCACGCGGGTCCAGTGCGGATTAGGAACTTTACACACACGATTGTATAAATACAGGTTTCTTCATGATAATTAGCTTCACATGAAACTTCATTCTAAGTTTATGAGTGATTTTGCACAGAAATTCCGAAAAAGTCAGAAGTGCAGGTCCAGGTTTGAATTTTTCGGGAATTTATGTGCGAAATTACAGTAGGTACTTATTTGATATTAACAAAAAAAAAGTGGAAAAATCTGCACAACTTGCAAGGAAGTTCAATGGTGTGTGAAGTTCCCGATCCGCACTGATCCCCATTCTGAGAGAAGACCTGTGCCCTGTCCTGTCGTATAAATTATAGGTCGAGATAAACTCAATAGTTATCTTATCTGGATAACAACAGAGAATATCGTAACTATATTTAGTTGTAAGAAGCTACTAAGGAAATAGGTTAAGGTATATTTTGTACGGTAAGAAGAAAAGCCGTGGTAGCCTAGTGGTTTAACCTAAGGCTTCACATGCAGAGGGTCGTAAGGTCGAGTCCCGGCTCGCACATCTGAGTTGTTCGGAATTTATGTACATTTATTTACATTCTAAATTTACCTTACCATGAAAGAAAATCATCGTTTCCACACACACCTGAGAAGAAATTTAATGGCGTGTGTGAAGTTCCCAGTCCACGCTGGGTCCGCGTGGGAACTACGGCTTATATACCCTGTCATTCTTTTTTTTTTTTTTTTGTTCACGGAGTGGAAACACATTACGTGTACCCCTGGGCCCGGGGAGACCCGGTTTAGGTTATGTGGGGCTCTCTCTCCGGTCCTCTTCTCCTAACGAGAAGGGGACAGGAGAGCATACCCACTAAAACCACTCCGACGCTGACCCTCTTGCCGAGGTAGGTAGGCGCCGTGGGATCCCAAGGATTTCACCAGAACGACGCCTCCCGGCCGCCGCAGCTTACGCTAGGGCTACCCCCGCCAAAGGAGGGAGGGGTTGCAGCGTTTTAACCCCTCCCCCAGACATGTAGGACCGTGCAATGCGGACAAGGGATCCCCGTAAACAAGGGATCCCCGTTGGAGGCCTGCACCCTGCAGTGGGACATAATATAGGCTGGGATGATGATGATGATGATGATATTGATTAATTGATTATGTAGGTATTGTGGAATCCTCTTATCTCGCCTCATTCGTTTTTCGTTTAATTCTTATTTCGTCTCATTCTGTATTCGTCACTCATTCTTTATTCGTCTTGTTTGCTAGCCGTCATTATCTTATTTGGTCAAATTCTGTAAGTTGTCTCTCTCTCAAATAAGTCATATTCGTTTTACGTCACGGTCTTCCTTGGACTCATTCGTCGTTCTTCCCTTTCGTTTTTCGTCTCATTTACTTACGAACATTTATTTACCAGCACCGAACGGATGGAAATAATTTTGGCGAATAAGTAAATGAGACAAACGAAGGGGAAGAATGACGAATGAGTCCAAGGTAGACCGTGACGAAAAACGAATAATTCGTTTTAAGAGATAGACAAGTTGCAGAATTTGACCAAAAAAGATAGTATATTTCGTACTGAAATACAAACTGAAATATAGATGCACAGAAAAAACCCCAGAAAAAAGACCAATGCTGCTGTGAATCGAACCCAGGTCCTCAGCATTCCGTGCCGTGTGCCATACCCCTACACCACCACTGGTCTAGAGATTAGACACGAATCTTTCCTATACATCATACATTTCAGTCTGCTAAATCATCACCTTATGCAGTGACAAGCGCACATCTATGTTACACCCTCTATCGAGAGATTTTAACACTCCTTTGGAACTAACCGCTCACCTGGACAAGAGATGGCGCTACTGTGCAACTTTAAACAAGTTAGCTATGAAGTATCTTTTTGTATTTATTTTTTCAACTTAATTTTTTTATTATATATTTTAAATATATGATTTCACGGGATGACCGTAAAAGTAATAAAAAAATGAAGTTGAAAAAATAAATACAAAAAGATACTGTCGTGTTTTTAATAATTAAGATAAGATCATAATTTAATATTACCCTAGTATTGTGTAATTTTTAGTACTAGCAATTCCATATTTCGATGGCAACACTGTGGCTGGACTCAGATCCCCACCTCTCAGGAGTGGGGTCTGAGCCCATGACCGATGTGGAGGACGGGCGAGCGTGCATTCGAGATATGGAAGTCAACTTGATATCATCAAACTAAACTGATTGTATTAACTAGATAAGAGAATCAGAAATAAATCTATTGCAGTTATAAAGTCAGTGTTATATTTCTTTACAATACTTTATAGCTAACTTGTTTAAAAAAGATAGTGACGGATAGCGAACAAGACGAAGACGAATACAGAATGTGACGAAATAAGAATTAAACGAAAAACGAATGAGGCGAGATAATAGGATACCGGTGTTGTAACGTAAATCTAGCGTTTCGTATGCTCTGCCTACCCCCTTTAGGATACATGATGCATGATGCGTGATGTGTGAATGTATGTGTGCTGTGCGTCCCTCCTCCTTTGCTCATCTTGCCAGTAATGCGCATATTCCAGTGATCTGCTTCTTAGGCATCTAGTTCACCCCGATATCTCCAGTTCGGCCTGCTTCTATAAACAAAATTTTAATGTTAGGTTTCAAAGAGGCAATCTATCAAAGGAAATCTGGCCTGTCAAAACCTAGCTCAAATATGTTTCGTAAAATATTACTTGGCAAAGTTTATCAGTATACATCATCAGACTGTAGTGATGTAAAATATAGCTTACGAAATGGGGATGTGTTACGACTGATTCGAAATGTCGGTAGATTCTATTCAGGAAGACTTTAACAAAATACTATCGAAAACGCAGAAAAATAGACGACCAGATGGCCTAGTGGTTAGAGAACCTGACTATGAAGCTTGAGGTCCCGGGTTCAATTCCCGTGTCGGGGCAGATATTTGTATGAAAAATACGAATGTTTGTTCTCGGGTCTTGGGTGTTTAATATGTATTTAAGTATGTATCTATCTATATAAGTATGTTTATCCGTTGCCTGGTACCCATAACACAAGCGTGCCTAGCTTACTTTGGGACTAGGTCAATTGATTATTTATTTATTTATTTATTAGTTCTTTTTCTTTTAGCACTGCAAAAGTTTATTAAAAATAATGACTGTGTACTCGTACTTAGGTGTAAAATCGCTTATGAAGTTTTTTTTATTGTGCTATATTTTTTGAATTGTTACTACTAAACTTATTGTGGTGGTGTGTAAAAATGAGTAAACTATTCTGCCACAAATGAAAAATCAAAATTTGTCAGTAATAAAACAAAATACGATTTAGTTTTAGATTCCATTTTTCACTATGAAGTACAGTCAGCCTCAAAAGTACTTTGGCGTAATAACCGGTTATACTGATATTAAGTCACGTTAATCAAATTGACCAAGTACTAAAGTGTTCAGCAACTTCTGAGGCCGACCGTACTACAAAAGCTGATAAAAGACAACGTGCAAGTATTGCAAGATCATCGCATAATATCATTAATTGTATACCTACCACTCTCGTTTTCCTTAATTTAAATTTCCAAATCCATCGTTATGTACATTGTGTGATTGTAGGCTTCCCGTATCCATAGCGAGGACTGATTGTCAACTTATGTGCAACAAAAAAAATATTTTGGTACCTACCCATTTAGAAGTATAAGAAAAAAAAATGTTTATGAGTTTTTATGAGATTTGAGGTAATTAAGAATATTACATACATACAAGATACGCGCGAAAAACATAACCCTGTCCTTACATCGACTTTTCCTATCGTTTTGTACGGAACTTTCGAGAAGCTCGCATGGCGACGTTTCTCGACTCGCGGTATTTCAGGAAATAGTGACCGAACGAAATAAAAAGTAAAAACACAGTTTGTGTTCTTTCGAAGAATTCTTTCAATTAATGACACAAGTAATATATACTTTTTGCCGACTATATTTCTTTAATCTATTAAATTCCAAATCAATCCGATCTCTGAAAGTAATCGAAATTCACCTTTCGAGATTTGTTTTCTTCACAAATATACAAAAGAAACAAATATTGCAAGTTATCATTTTTTTATATAAAACTAGCTGTTGCCCGCGACTCCGTCCGCAAAGAATGGGGGGGGGGGGGATAAAAAATAGCCTACGACCTCTTCTCAGACACCGAGTGTAGAGAAAAAAGTTTAATAAAAATCGGCCAAGCCGTTTCGGAGGAGTTCGGTAACAAACACCGTGACACGAGATTTTTTATATATTAGATTAACTGACCCACGATTGACCCCCAATCTCACCTGATAAAAAGTATACCTGATATTACAGATGAGGCCAAAGATGTATTTCACTGATTCATTAAGTATTCATTCTAACCTTGACGAGTTCTAGATTAAACCCTAGAGCTTCTAGATAGTTTCTGAGAATCTACAAATACTCGTATATTAAACGCTTTACACTATTTTGTTGTCTCCCAAGCAAAACCCTTTAACTGATAACCGATCGCAGCACACCGATATCAAATTGCACATCAGAACATATTTGTGTGCATAATATTAGGAATATCGTGAGTTTCGTCACGACCGCCATTACGGATTCCATCGAAGTGCCGACTTAAGCACCCTTGCCAAAGACTTTAGCACTTGATCCGTTGAAGTTTCGCGCACGGAGGAATCAAAATGTTAAACCACAAAGCCCTTTTGACAGGAGTTGCCTTCTTATCTGTATTCTATGTCATAATTCAATGTAATGAATTAAATAAATAAATAAATAAATAAATTATACACATCACAGTTTAGTAGTGGTCGTCAGTTCTGAGCATAGGAATTACATGAACAGCTTAGTCCATGTTCTCCGGTCCACCACCATAGATCAGAAATGGTAAAAGACTCCACCGTTATTTTTTTAATATTACCATCATTGCTTAATTAAAGCGCTATATCAAAACAAAACCGGCAAAAGTGTGAAACACGTACAGCCAAACATTTCCCATTATCAACGTGGATGGAAATTGTGGTGGAAAAAAATGGCTTCTCAAGCAGACGGTCGCGGGTTCAAGCTTGGACGCGACCTAAATCCGAGGAAGAAGAAGAGTCTTTCTAGAAATTCGCATACAGTCAAAGAATTTAAATCCCTACCCATTTTGTAAAAAATCAATTTAAATCAATTTATTAAAAAAAAGCTCCATCGGTACTATCGATGATTCTGCCAATGTCGAGGTTGAGAAAGACACTATCGGTTGGCCGTTGTATTGTATGGTGAGCGTAAAAAAGTCGTTTAACATTCGCAATGCATTAAGGTCGAAATGTCAAATGAAACACGTCAAAGCAACATCGTAGCTAGCTCTTATGGTGACAGTTTGCTGTACGATATTTAAACTTATGTGGGTAGGAAATTAAACTCCTTGACTGCACACCTGGAAAGCGATTCAACTGCGTGCAAAGTTCTCAATCAGCAGAGGCGTGGTGTCTAACATGGAATAAAATTATGCAGGCCGAACACAATGATAATAAAATCGTCCATGCCATTTTTTTAAGGGCAAAACGCGTTACCGTCTCTTGTTATAAATGCTCTCAGTGTTAAACGGTTCTTACTGGATGTGGATAGAATCCTTTGGTTGTATGTTTATCCTTTTTATCCAGCGGACGAGTAATTGTCTTACGTTAAATGAAGCTTACGAAGCGTTTATAGTTCAAATGTTAAATGTTAAAGTTACTATTTATCAGCACGATACTGGGTCAGCATTTCGCTTCATCAACTCGCCGAAAACCAAGCGTTGACTATGAAAAAGCGCGTAATAAAAGCAACTTAACCTCTGAGGCTGTGGTGATGTGGCAAAGCTGCATTATCATCGACGAATAGGTCAGCGTCGACGAGCGAACTACCTTCGGTCTGCTTGCTATCAGAACATAAAAAAAGAAGATCAAAATGTTTACGCTGTAAATAGGTTGCAAAGGGCTGTTTTACGTGTCGCTTTTTTACACTATAGATAAATTACCGAGAGCGTGGAATTGCATATGAAGTGGTATTGTGTGTTTATGGGCATTGGAAAGAGATCTCAATATTGTTGTCTATCTCTCACTAAAGTGGAATGCCTATAAATACACAATACCACTACATATGCAATTCCTCGCTCTCGGTAAACCGACTTAGAAATACCATCGTTGCCAAAAACATTGCACCAAAAGACAATTATATTGTGAAACAAGTTTTTTTTAATCGCCATGTTTGTAGGTTTATCAGTAAATCTTGACATAAAATTAAAGCTGTGTCAGGCTTTTGTTACATGTGCAGTTTTTCGTGGTTAACATACGCGTATTTTCAAAATGGCTCGCCGTGAAAACAGAAGTGACGATAGTGATAGTCACTGACAATGTAACGTTGGTGAAAATAGGGGGGGATTATTACTCATAAATATGTCCCATAGCTTTTATGTGGTCAAATTAAGGTATCGGTACATAATAGTGAAAAATTTACAAATATTTTGTACTTAACTTAAAGCCGTGGTGGCCTAGTATACTTCATTTAATTTAGCATTGTAAAGCACAACAACATTATATTACGCAATGCAATTGGGTAAAAACAACTTCGAAAAAGAGGCCAACAGAAGAATACATCTGGGATGGGCAGCATATGGGAAACTGCGTCGAGTCTTCACGTCGCCAATTCCACAGAGTCTAAAGACGAAAGTCTTCAATCAGTGCGTCCTACCCGTCATGACATACGGTGCCGAAACATGGACACTCACTGTAGGGCTGGTCCACAAATTTAAAGTTGCTCAACGTGCTATGGAAAGGGCTATGCTCGGAGTTTCTCTAAAAGATCGAATTCGTAACGAAGTGATCCGACAGAGAACCAAAGTTATCGACATAGCCCACCGCATCAGCACGCTGAAGTGGCAATGGGCAGGCCATATAACCCGAAGAACCGATAACCGTTGGGGTAGACGAGTTCTTGAGTGGAGACCACGGATTGGCAAACGTAGCGTGGGGCGTCCTCAGACTCGGTGGAGCGATGGTCTTCACAAGGCAGCTGGCAACAGCTGGATGAGAGTGGCCGAGGATCGTGCTCAGTGGCGTGCCATGGGAGAGGCCTATGTCCAGCAGTGGACGAACATAGGCTGATGATGATTATATTACGGCTCGTGAACTGTGATCTCTTTACAATTTGTACTAGAGTAACAATAATTGACGACACGCAAATAATGTGGCATTAAAACAATTTAATATTGCGGCTCCCAGACTATTTGCTAGGTAAGAAATAGTTGACTAGACGCAATATAATGTTGTTGTGCTTTTCAATGCTAAATTAAATGAAGTATAGTTTGATCTAGTGGTCTCTCAAGCAGGTTCTTGGGAGTTTTCAAAATTTATGTGTGAAATCACATTTGAAATCAACCATGAGTTTCACGTTGAAGGAACACATCGTGAAGAAACATACCTGAGAAGAAATACAATTATGTGTGTGTGTGTGAAGTTCCCAATACACACGGGGCCCGCGTGGATACTACGGCGCAAGCCCGTTTATTTTGAGAGGAGGCCTGGGCCTCGTAGTGGGACTTATTATGGGTTGGGATGATGATGATGATGATGATGATGATATTTTAGCACTTGAATACACAAACGTAATTTGAACAAGCTATTCTAAAAAGTTCGTGTTCACAACCTATATCCAATAAACGTTTCGAATTGAGGTTACGGTAATTTTAACGCTTTAACAATGTTGTTTAAATTTTTTTTTACAGTCGCTTTAGCTCCTTATGGTAAACAAGCTTGTTCAGTTTTACCGCCTTTTTTATTCGCGCCGAAGTTAATTTTATAAATGGAACGCCTAGTTTTGCACGGGTTGCACTGGCTGGTGATGTTAAATTTTTATTTGAACTGGATTTCAAAGAAGGAAATTACGGGTTGAAAGTAAAATTAAAAGTAAAAAAATGTAATGCGAATTGCTCGTTGAACTTTACGTAGTTGTTTAGCTTGACTTGTTGATTTGTGTCGAATTTTGTAATAGCTTATTTTTACAAGTGTTTGTGCGCAAGAACTAAAGTCACCGACATAGCTCAAAGAATCGCCAGACTCAAGCGGCAGTGGGTAAGCACATCGCTCGTAGAACTGATGGCCGATGGGGCCAAAAATTTTTCAAATAGCGTCGACGGACCGGAAGACGCAGTCTATATAAGCCTCCAACAAAATAAAAAGACGAAAACATCTCGTCTCACGATGTTTGTTATCGAACTCCTCCGAAACGGCTTGGCCGATTTTTATGAAACTTTTTTTCTGTATTCGGTAGGTCTGAGAATAGGTCGTAGGCTATTTTATATACATACCCCTATTCTTCGCAGACGGAGTCGCGGGCAACAGCTAGTATAACAAAACAGAAATTGGCCCATATATCTCCGCCCCAAGCGGGAACCGAACCCAATACCTCAAGTTTCGTAGACAGATTTTCTATTCACTTGAGCATCGACCGCATGCTTTATCTTTATCTTAGCTACGATTGATTTTAACATTAATTTTATTCCATGCAGTGCAAAAATTCGCACAAAACTCTCCAACATAATATCCCCTCTCTTCCGCAAGAGATAAAAAACTTGGCCAAAATATTAAAATTATAAATAAGTTAGCTTACCAAACTCGACAAAAGTTTGAGATTTATTACTGCTATTAATTATTTGCTTGCCCGAAGACAGAACGTAATTATTTTGTAGAGGCAAAGTGAAATCCTACGCCTGACGAAACCGCTGTGTTTTGAATTAAAATTTAACTCTGTGCCTTTATTTATGGAGAAAGGATTAAATTTTAAAGACAATAGTGACGCTTTCACAATCTAATAGCCTAGTTGGTAATGAACCTACGAATCTTGGGGCCCGGGTTCAATCTTCTTTTGGAACTGATCATCATCATAATAATACGCCACTCGCGTTTGTCAGCCGTGGTATTAATTTACCAGCCAGTTCACCGCCAATCGTGTCAGTAGCAGCCACAGCATTTTCAAGTGATAGCCGCCGATGAGAATAGAAATTAGTATGTATCACCAATAGCCGTGGGAAAGCCGTAGTGGCCTAGTGGGATGACCTATTGCCTCTCAAGCAGAGGTTCGTGGGTTCGAATCCCTGCTCGCTCTTCTGAGTTTTTCGGAATTTATGTGCGAAATTATATTTGAAATTTCCTACCATGTACTTTACAGTAAAGGAAAACATCGTGAGGAAACCTGTACACACCTGAGGAGGAATTCAATGGGGTGTGTGAAGCTCCCACTTCACACTGGGCCCGGGTGGGAACTATGGCCTAAGCCCTTTCATTCTGACGAAGACCTGTGCCCAGCAGTGGGACGTATACAGGCTAGAAGGGTGATGATGATCAGTAAGAGTTTGTGGTGGGTTACCTCGTGTGAGCTGTGATTTCTTTCCGGATTCGTCTGTGGGGAAAAGCAGTACTTGGGATGGTGCACCCTAGGCATCGGTCGATGATTACCTGGTTTTATGAAACATCATTGACCGATGGCTATATACCTTACGGAGGAGTGAATTTTATGGCCCATTCGACATGTTTTTTAACTCCCGACACCATAAGAGTGGTGTTATAAGTTTGACCGCTATGTGTCTGTGTGTCTGTGGCATCATATTTGAACAGATTTGCATGCGGTTTTTTATTTGAAAGCAGGTTTCTTCTCTTTTGTTAGCTGCGGAAGGGATCTTAGGCGCATATTGGGCATTTACTTTATTTTCAAACATAATATATGTGACTTGTTTGTTTGTTTGTTTATACTCTTTAGTTTATTGTACAAAAAGTAAAACAAAAAGGTTACAGAAAAAAATTATAAGTACAAAGGCGGACTTATCCCTGAAGGGATCTCTGCCAGTCAACCTTTGAGTGGTAGAGAAGAGCAATAAAAAAAACCTTAACCGCGTTTGACTTAATCACGTCGGGGTATTTTTTAAATTCTTAATTTATAATTACATTCAAATTTTCATGCAGCTTCTGACAATAACACACGCTTAAAGAATCCGCCATTGACGAAGAAGATGAAGAAGAAAGAGTAACACTGGTTTAGGTACATTTGTTTCCTAAACGCGCTATAAATGTTAATCATGAGCACCGCGATACAGAAATGAATAATTTCGTCATAAATTGGTTCCTCTAACATGAGCACGAGTGCTAGATGTCGCCTTGACCGCAAGTTCGTCGCATATTAATCTGGTTCATCACCTAGGGTCAACGGGGTGTGAGCTCATCATAAATTCATACGCCGACGTACCTAACCGTACTGAGCTCGTGCGGTAGTTCATTAAGTAGATTCGAGGTTTGTGTAGCCAATTTTTGGCGTATAATAATAAAACGTTTTGAAATTACATGATTGAAGAAATATGACATTATGTCCTAGGCGTGAAAATAGGCAATTCGGATGAGTATTGGTTTAAAAATGATGTGGTTGCGAGTTGTGAATTGCTGTTCTGGAAACAGGAAACAGTAGGCAATAAATAAAAGTGTGATTGACATAATATGACCAAAAAAATGTTAGTGTTGTGTGTCTAACATTTGGTAGCACTGTAACGGTTGCGGTGCTCTGATGATGGTCTCTGGTTGAGTTCGAGGAGCGTCGGTGTGGTTTAGTGGTAGCGATTGTTGGATTTGTGTGTGTTCATACAGTGTGGAGGCGGAGGAACTGCATGAACACGCATTTTTGACGTGAAAACGTCTAATAAATCGATGAACGCCGGCTGCATACACGAAAAAGGATGACGCAATGTAACGTGCATTTACGGAACATGTCCCGTACCTGTACCTACAGAGCAGCGACGGCCAGTATGTACAAGAGAGAGAGCGGCGAACGTCAGGATGTAAAATGTGGAGGGGTGAGGGGGGGGGGGGTTGGAGGGTGGTTGCGAGGGTTTCAAAGGGGGGATGAAAATTTCATTGATTTTACCGTAGGATGCACCGTTTTCAAGATATTTGACAAAACACAGGTTAAGCAACGTCGGGCGCGGTCAGCACTTGGATTGGTGACCGCCTGATTTAATTTTTGTTTTTTGAATGTTTTGTTATGACGTTGTCACGTTAAACGTTAACGTGTGGAGGTGGAGGAACTGCATGAACGCACATTTCTTGCATAAACGTAACTATTGTAAGGTCGCGGGTGAGCAAAGTAATTGTTTTAGTTCATTAAACTATCGTCCGTAAACCGACTTTACAGACAACCAGTTTTTTACACGCTTTATATTAGCTTCACCTGTATGTTTGTATGTATGTTTGTATGTTTGTATGTTTGTAACCGACTCCTTAGGGCGCGATTTTGACCCACTTCCCGGTTTCCGATTGAGCTGAAATTTTGCACATATGTGTAAATTGGATGAGAATGCAATATTATTGTAACATGGAGCTGATCTGATGATGGAGCTGGATGGTGGCCATAGGAACTATGTAATAAAACAACACAATCCCGTCGAGTTTGGGCTCGTTTGATTCGTCTTGACGAGCACTTTGATCCTAGATGGTAACCAGGGTCTGATGATGGAGCTGGAAGATGGCCAAAGGCACTCCACAATAAAACGAAACAACCCCATCGAGTTTGGGCTCGTTTGATTCGTTTTGACGAGTACTTTGGTCCTAGATGGTAACAAGGGTCTGATGATGGAGCTGGAAGGGGGGTAGGTGGCGGGGTGGGGGGGGAATGGGGTATGGGGTAAGGGGGTCGGGGGTTTAGAGGGTTGGGGCTTAGGGTGTGGCGGTTGGGGTTAGGAGATGGGGGGGGGTTTACGGGGAATAGGGTGGGGGTGTTGGGGGGTTCGGGGGTAAGTGATTTTGGGGGGTTGTGGGAAATGGGGAGGGGGTAAGAGGCCTAGATGGTAACAAAGGTTTGATGATGGAACTGGAAGGGGGCGGTAGGTGGCGGGGTGGGGGGGGGTTGGAGGGGCAGGTGGTGGGGGGGGGTTCCGGGGGTTTGGGGGGTTCGGTGTTAGGGGGGTTGGGTTTAGGTGGTTCGGGGGTTTGTAAAATGAGGAGGGGGGTAAGGGGGGTTTAGAGGATTGGGGGTAAGGGTGTGGGGTTTGGGGGGGGGTTTGGAGAAATGGGGTGGGGGATTTTGGGGGGGTTGGCTTTAGGGGGTTTGGGGGTTGTAGGTGAGGGGGGTAAAGTTAGAAAGAAAAAAAATGCAACTAAAAAATAGAAAATAAATAATAGTTAAAAAAAACTAAAAAACACGCTTTAAAAAATAAAAAATAAATTTTAATACATTTCAATTCACTATTCTTACAGTGCAGTAAAAAATCTTAATAAGCAATTATTATATTGTTATATCCAGATCAAAATTTGTAAACAATTCTTAATATTGATAAAATAAATAATAATAGTTTAAAATATTTTATTGTAAAAAAAGCGTGGGGTGCTTTTTAAGATGTTATCAAAATGATAATCCTTGACAATTGACACCATGCACCCCACGCTTTTTTTACAATAAAATATTTCAAACTATTATTATTTATTTTATCAATATTTAGAATTGTTTACAAATTTTGATCTGGAAATAACAATATAATAATTGCTTATTAAGATTTTTTACTGCACTATAAGAATAGTGAATTGAAATTTATTAAAATTTATTTTTAATTTTTTAAAGCGTGTTTTTTAGTTTTTTTAATTTACATAAACGTAGCTATCGTAAGGTCGCGGGTGAGCAAAGTAATTGTTTCAGTTTATTGATAAGTTATAATTTGTACGCTTTTTACCAACAAAATGGATGTAAATGTCTGAGTTAATTAATAAATTATTATTAAAAGTCAAAAAGTGTAATAATAATGTCAATAAGCACACATAGCATTTTGTACATTTTGACCCCGGAGTATTCTGTCCTGAAAACTTCTTGACTTGACACAAGGACATCTAGACCATAGTAAATAAATACTGATTTGGAAACATTTTGACTAAAATAACATGTTGGCCGAAGGATATTCTGCCCCTAAAATATTCATACAAAATGACCTATTGGCATAAACATTTTGTACTCATTGACAATGACATCTCAACATTTTATGTATTTTTTCTGTATGTTGTACCAAAATTTTCATTCTGAGATGAGGCCAGTGCCCTGCAGTGGGACGTATATAGGCTGGGATGATGATAATGATGATGATGATGATGATGATGATGATGATGATGATGATGATGATGATGATGATGATGATGATGATAATGATGATGATGATGATGATGATGATGACGAAACAGTTCATACTGTAATTTTAGCCTACCAATTAAACCAACGACTACTTGAAACCTTGCGTAGACGTGACATGTGTCAGGCACGCATGTCTCTAAAGGCAATTAGGGCAACTCAAGAGCAACAGGCGTCAAGGACGGCTTAGCCTATCTATCTAAAGCATCCAGGATATTGGTCTATGCCGTTAATTGATAGCCTGGTCGGGTTCCATGGGATCAATAGAGGCACAGAAAAAAAGAAAACATCTGTGTAGCAATTAAAACAGAAATTTGATACCAATTTGCGGCAGGTAGAAAACGACATGCGACAGAAATAAGTAGAGGTAGAAAAAAAAATAGAAGAGTAACATTTTTTTTTGTTTCAAATTGTTACTACATTTAACCTTTTTATTTCAAAATGTGTTTGTAACAAAGTAAGTAATAACTTTATTTTACGTCTACTTTTTATTGTAGCACTTAAACTTTTGTATTTTTTCTGTCACTTTTGTTTCCAGCCGCAATGTAGAAAGACAGCCGAAATGTGTTTTGAAGTCTGTTTTTAATATGAGAACACAGCGATATAATTCAATAAAACTACATCTTGGATTCACCATTGGAGCGGAGCGAGAAAATAATGCGGAGTGGAGTTTCGTACTGTGTATTTTAGTAGGGGAGCCGAAGAGGGGGTTTGTGTAGTTACTCGAGCGCGGCAGATTAATATACGGGGGGATACCTTATACCCTCTAGAGTGCCCCCATTGAATATGAGCACTTCAAGTGGGGGGATTGCCTGGTGCACCCCGTCAAAAAACTTAGTAATAAAAATAGATTCTTTGAAATATTCGAGCGCGTCAGATTTTATAATTTAATACTCCAGCGTGCCACAGATAATAAATGTAAATATGATAATCTGCCACTTTGCATGGTGGGGGTAGCCATACGGAAGGGCGCGCGTCAGGTTTTCATAGGGGATGTTGTTTCCAAAGACTGACGATTTGGAGGTAAAATGTGCATTGTTCTGCTAATATTAATTAACCCACCTTATCTTAATCTGATGCGCTCGAGTGTTTTAAAGAATAATTTTTTTTACTAAGTATTTTGACAGGATGCCCTAGGCAAACCCCCCCACATGAAGTGCTCATAATCACTCTAGAAGGTATCCCCCCGTATATTAATCTGCCGCGCTCGATTAACTTCACAAAATCCAATCTTGGGCTCCCCTACTATTTCTTTCTCCGCTCCGCTTCCCCGCTTCTCTTACTCGCTCCGCTTCCTGGTTTGGTATACATTATTAGGGTTCCGTACCCAAAGGGTAAAAACGGGACTCTATTACTGTGATTTCGCTGTCCGTCCGTCCGTCTGTCTGTCTGTCACCAGGCTGTATCTCACGAACCGTGATAGCTAGACAGTTGAAGTTTTCACAGACGATGTATTTCGGTTGCCGCTACAAATACTAAAAGCATAATAATTTAAATATTTAAATGAGCTCTCATACAGGAAACGTGATTTTTTGCTCGTTTTTATAGATATTGGTACGGAACCCTTCGTGCGCGAGTCCGACTCGCACTTGGCCGGATTTTTTAAACTACTTTTGCAACTCCCTGTCCGCTGAAGAGGAGGACAGATTGATTTGCTGATTCTATTGGCACAAGTAGAAGCATCCTTAACGTAATAGATTTACTTTCAAGATTTTATAAAGTGTGATGTATTCATTCTTATTCTTAGTTGAAGTAAATCTAAAGCAGGTATTATTTTCACATTTGACAACTACTACAGTTCGCACCTAAGTAAGCCCCTAGTTTCGGAAACACCTAATTACAGCGCAACGAAGTTAGAAGGTGTGAAGTGCTCTCGCTCAAAAGTTGCTCCAAATTTCCTACCGTAGAAATATAATGAAAATTATATAATTACGGGGGCCCCGGGCAGCGTTTTGGTTGTCGTTCGGTGAGTAGTTTGAACACATTTCGCGAGTTTTCAGGTCGAGTGCTTTTGCATGTTGCACGTGAGTAGGTTTCAACAAAATGGAAGCCGCGCGGCTGGTCGTAAATCTCGAAATATGGCGACGGGTTGTCCCTAGACACATGCTTTGGAAAGCCGGCGTTTTCACAGTGTGACGGGGTGACGAACTAAAGTATGCTCGTTTGCTAAGTTGTTATTAACTATGAAATTACCCGACACTGTTGCAAGTTATGCTGTAAGTAGTTGCTTAAATTCAAATACGACACAATTTAAAAAAAAACAGTGCGTGGAGTCCCTCCGCGCGGATGAAGTGAAACTTCATAATAATTCAACCCGCTCCCAATCCGCCCCCAACCCGCTCCCAACCCGCTCTCAACCCGCCCCCAACCCGCTCCCAACCCGCCTCTAACCCGCTCCCAACCCGCTCCCGACCCGCCCCCAACCCGCTCTCAAGTGCCTATAGAAGTTTTACTTCAAAAACAAACGTCTCGTAAACGTCAACTTGCGTTGCGTTGCGTTTAACGCAACGCTTGTTGGAAGTCGCATTAGAATTTTAACTTCATAAATATTCGTGTCGCTTTTGTATTTAAGCAGCGAAATGTTGACTGTTTGACTGACTCATCAACTCCCACCCCGATTCCTTGGCTCTAGAAAGCTAAATGCATGGTTTACCTTTATAATGCATGGTTTACCTGTGTCAAAAAGGAGATAGGATATAGTCTACTCGATTCCGCCACATAAAACGAAATTTTCCAAAAAGTTTACCAATGTTCTGGGCCCTATATTGTATA
Organism: Archips crataeganus; assembly: GCA_947859365.1. Lineage (NCBI taxonomy): Eukaryota > Metazoa > Arthropoda > Insecta > Lepidoptera > Tortricidae > Archips > Archips crataeganus. The sequence continues at coordinate 3,802,254 of OX402050.1, read as the reverse complement.
ATAAATTAAGTAAAGAAATTGAAATGCGAACAGTATCTACATTCATGTAAAAAGTTATTGCAAGGTTATTTACAGAAACTAAATAGGGATGTTTCCTAGGTAAAAAAATTATAATTCTTATTAATCCGTATTTTACATTATCAAAAAATATTAGACACGTAATTTTTCTTTTGACAATTAAACAAAAAATGACGAAGATATGGCGCGTTGAACTTCCGCGTGACGAGGCGTGACGTCACTTGTTCCTAAAACGCTCATACAGAGTGTAGGAACAAGTGACGTCACGCGAAACTTCAATGCGCCATATCTTCGTAATTTTTTGTTTAATTGACAAAATAAAAAATACGTGTCCAATATTTTTTGATAATCTAAAAGACTGACTAGTTAGGAAAGTAGCCTATTATGAAAACACAGAGCTTCTTCTTAAAATCTCGGTGTAAAAATATACATGTGCACACACATACATATACGCACACCCACACACACACATGCACGTACGCACACACACACGCATGACGCGCACGCACACACACACATACACGCACACACACACACACACACACACATACACATACATGCATACATACAAACCCACACGTTAGCATATTATAAAAATTGTTTTGTTATTCATTAAAATATAAATAATCTTAAGTCTTAGCATATCGATACCTTTGGGTTCAATTGGCGTAAAAGCCAAAATGCAACTTTTCAGGAGAGCGAAAAAACGATTTTTGAAATCGTTTTTTTTCGATTAACTTTTTAACTGTTAGCCGTATAAAAAAGTTATTTACATGAAATATGCTTAAAATTTCAGCATGAAAAAGAATAAATTATTGGCATGTACCAGCTACCTTCGGTTTAGAAAATAGTTTGGATTTACGCCCAAGAAATTTGCTCTTCATGGTAATTACGTCTATAAAAAATTGATGATTTAGAATCTTCATGTGACGTATCACAATTTAAAAAAAACGTGGGTTAGTAGTTCTTGCCGTAAAACAAAGATATTTGAGATTTGTAGGTAGTATTAACTACATAAATATTTTGTTTTTGCCTGTAATCTTTAACTATCTACAAAAGTACATGTTATTTTGTACCATAGTGAATGAAATAATACGAGTAGAATTTGGAAACAAAATTTCTCTCATTATTTTTTGGTTCTAGCTCGAATTTCGTTTCGAGTGCCTAGGACGAGATGTGGACGATCATAATCATACATCGTTATCGCGGGGGCAAGAACATATATAACAGAATGTCTGTTTAGTATACGGATATATTCTGCCTACAAGTTCTAAGCATCTAAGAAGTTTTAGTAGCACATAGTTTTCGCTGGAAAAGGTCAATAAAATTTGTCTTATATTTATTTACTGTTTAAACGTTTACCTACATAGAAATAAATGTGTCTACTTGAATAATAAACAAAGTAAACAATGTGTGTAATTTTTATTAACATAATATTTACTTGGATTTCATTTGGATTTCATAATATTCACAACAACACAATTTCAGGATTTTTCACAATTCCCACGGGACAAGGAAAAAACGGGATTTATATATTCAGTTCAACGGGATCCTATGAACTATAATTACTAGACTCTTCAAATTTGGCATAGAAGTAGGTAATTATAATAGTAAAAAAACGGTTTTAAGGATTTTTGGAAATTCCCACGGGATAAGGAAAAACGGGATTTTTCGTTTTACTGGTCGTAGAATGCTGAAATTCGGCATGTAGGTTGTTTGGGGAGTGTAAAGCTGGATTGAGAGAGGACTTTCCAAAATTCCCACGGGAACGGGAAAAAACAGGATTTTTCGTTTTACTGGTCGTAGAAAGCTGAAATTCGGCATGTAGGTTGCTTGGAGAGTGTAAAGGAGCATTAAAAAAAAATATACTTCACGGGACAATTCACACCAATTGACCTAGTCCCAAAGTAAGCTAAGCAAAGCTTGTGTTATGGGTACTAAGCAACGGATAAACATACTTATATAGATAGATACATACTTAAATACATATTAAACACCCAAGACCCGAGAACAAACATTCGTATTTTTCATACAAATATCTGCCCCGACACGGGAATCGAACCCGGGACCTCAAGCTTCGTAGTCAGGTTCTCTAACCACTAGGCCATCTGGTCGTCAAAAGCATTGAGAGAGGACTTTCCCAAATTCCCACGGGAACGGGAAAAAACGGGATTATTCGTTTTACTGGTCGTAGGAAGCTGAAATTCGTAATACTCATAGTACACGCGAGCGAAGCCGCGGGCAAAAGCTAGTAAGTTTATAATTAAGTGAGTGCATGCTCAAATTAAAACTAAGTGGTAAGGACGGTGAATCTTGATCCCCGTGATACAGTTTATACTAGTACGGGGGTCAGTTGACGCTTAATCTGCCTTTGATTTTTTAACCATGTAAATAATTATGGAAGTAGAAATAAGCATTTCATTGCCTAAATAAAAATATTTGTATTTGTATTTGTATTGTAAACAAGGGGAATAAGGACAGATTTTTTTTTATTCCCACGCGATTGGAAATAAATGGGAAGCACGCCGAATTGAAACAAAATGAAATTGTATCGTGCTATTTAATCAATTAAATTTCAGTTTAAAAGTATTTCCCAAGAAGTTTTTAAATTTCATTTTCAACTTCGATTTCCACCAAAAAAATACAGTAATGAAGCTGAGAGCCTAATAATAAATTATTCCTTAATTCATTAATACGGAAATAATAATTCTTTAATTCATTTATACGGAAATTATTTTTAGTTACCACAATACAAAATGTTTTGATAACAACATAAACTTTTTAACTAAACTATAGCATTGGGCTTAGTCTTAAGTTGAGTACTATTTACTAATTATGTTACTTTAATTGTAAGAGTAACGACGACATTTTTTAGATGTATAAATTAGGTTATTTTATTTATAAACATAGCTAAAAACGATTGTTATCCACTCTTTTATGAGACAAATTGTATCGTTTTATGCTATTGGCATTGTCAAGAAAACTAATCAGAATCACAGAGCGTAAAATTGGAATATTCCTAGGTTCATTTCAAATTTTGTGCGACCGAATATCACGGTCGACTTCCCTTGGTACTGTTGCCTCTGACAATATATCTTGCAGTTATTTTAGCTTTGTATGTTTTTGTCGTGTGAATTAAAAAGTTCATAGTTGCAAGAATATAAAGATTTCATAAAATATCGTTGCCGGGAAAAGCAATCGTTTAGAAAACGATTGAGCACGTGTTATTGTCCGAACGGATTTTTATAATTACGTAGGTCTCATTGTTAGTAACATAAATACTTTTTCTAATAAATGTCCCAAATGAAACTGGCCATCAACAATTTCATAAAAACACTTTTAAAAAAAATAAAGCATTCTTCTTCTGTCATAAGAAAAAATTGATGCGTTTTATTTTATAATAATAATTAATTAATTAATTAATTTAATGTTGTTATAAACAGACATTAATAATGTTAGTTCGAGAGCTGATAAGCATTTTAGAGTAGGTAATTGGCACATAGGCACTGCAAAACCTTGTACAATACATACGTCGTTTATAATATCCTAATACAAAAGCGTAGACCTGATTGTAGGAAAGTGGGCTAAAAACTCAAACTTGGCTGGCTAATAGTAAAATTTTAATACATTAATTAAGTTTAATTTGTTTTTCTAGATAATATCTATATTTTTGTAAAAAAAATAGATAATTTAGTCGGGTGAATGATTTAGCAAGATGTTTTATTTACTTATTTATTTTATTTTATAATATCAATACAAAAATTACTTAAACTGCACTGTATCACTTCACACTCATAAACTTTAAACTTTTTTTAAAATGGTATTTCAAAGAAAATATGAATAATTTATTTGAGCCACGTTGAAATTTTAACAGAATAATTATTGATTGAAATCTAAACTAATTAAAATACTTACTCTTAAACGTGTAGCAACTCACAGAAAATGTGGTTTATTCTTGTTGATTAGAAGTTGATTAAACATCGCACAGCTTTGCATTGCTTCTTCATTCTTCATGATGATATAAAGTGTGATTTTTTACTTCAAATCAGTCGAATTACTTTATTATTTATTAGCTAAGTAGCTAAGCATTATCAGCTCATCAGTCTCTTTTTCGTAAAGGTAACCTTTGTCGTAATTTTATCTGATTTTTCCTTAGAAATGGAATATCATGGTAATCTATCGATCATTGTCACTCCACTGAATGTCCATTGTCCGGCCGTTTGACTAAGGAGCCTTCAAATTATCGAATGGCCTTAGTAATCAGTTGACAAATTAGAAGTCGTCGTGTCTTGTCATGTTGAATGTTTTTTGGAAGAGATAGACCTTATTAGGATACGTTTTACTAGTTTATACTTTTAGATCCAGCCGTTACAGGTCTCCTTATTCCGTGGTTATTTCGCAAAATTCATTCATTTTCTTATTCAAAATCACAAAAAGAACTTAATACTGATTCATCAACGCGCAGCCCAAACTCTTGGGGTTAGAAAACGTTTGTATTCTTTTGTGACCTAGACAGCAAAAAACACAAATTTACTTAAATCCCCACGGGATATAGGGAATATTTTAACGAAGGCAAAGTTGCGAAGGTAACGTATATATTTAAAATAGACTGATATATAACGAACTAAAACAATTACTTTGCTCACCCGCGACCTTACAATAGTTACGTTTATGCAAGAAATGTGCGTTCATGCAGTTCCTCCACCTCCACACTGTACGAACACACACAAATCACATAAACCCAACCATCACCACCACCAAGCTACACTGACGCGTTTCGAACTCAACCAGAGCTCATCTTCAGAGTTACCACAACCGTATGCTATGCTACCAAATGTTAAACTAACAAACCAAAACAAATGTTTTAACTTGTCACTGTAACTTCTCAAGTACCCACTTTATTTTTCTTATTCTCAAACTACCCCACAAAAATTAACTTTTATTGACATATTTAAAACTACCTTGAATTTTTGTTTATTTATTTATAAAGCATATTTAATTAATACTAACTGTTCAAATTCGACCCAAGCCGCAGTAAAGGAGAAGATACTAAATTTACCTGTTCATTAATAATAGACCCCATAGTGTTGTACCTAATTATTTCCATGCATTCCAGAGCATCCAGACGCAACCCCTTGCCGCATTAATGTAACACTTCATAAGAATCTGAATCTAACAATGAATGATTTGATTCCAACAAATGTTTTGCAAAATTCGATCTATCTGGATGCTCATTCCTATATGCCGAAACATGCTCTTTAAATCTAGTATTAAAACTTCGGCCTGTCTGTCCTACGTATATCCCATTGCAGTCATTACAAGTAAGCTTGTATACCCCCGATCTAGTTCCCTTATCTACCTGTTCTTTGTGGTTACATAGCCTAGAGTACAAAGAGTTGTTAGTCTTAAAGGCAACATTAATATTGTTTGATTTTAAAATGCCATAAATCTTATCAGACAAACCCCCGACGTAAGAGATGCTAGATCTATATTTGTTAGTAGACTGAGAAGGTAACGCAGCGTAAAGCATGCTATTTACTAACCGTGCCTGCTTCTTTTGAACTAAACTATCTACCATTGATTTTGTATAACCATTTGAGATCGCTATCTGATAAATAGTACTCAACTCTAAATCAAAATGTTCCTTAGAAAGAGGCACAGTCAACAATCTATTAACATAACAATGGAAAGCAGCCAGTTTATGCTGCCACGGATGATTAGAAGATGCTGGTATAACAGCATCTGTGTACGTGGGCTTACGGTATATTTTAAATTGATGTTTACCAACATTTAACGATTTCAAAATTAAATGGTAAACATCAATTTAAAATATACCGTAAGCCCACGTACACAGATGCTGTTATACCAGCATCTTCTAATCATCCGTGGCAGCATAAACTGGCTGCTTTCCATTGTTATGTTAATAGATTGTTGACTGTGCCTCTTTCTAAGGAACATTTTGATTTAGAGTTGAGTACTATTTATCAGATAGCGATCTCAAATGGTTATACAAAATCAATGGTAGATAGTTTAGTTCAAAAGAAGCAGGCACGGTTAGTAAATAGCATGCTTTACGCTGCGTTACCTTCTCAGTCTACTAACAAATATAGATCTAGCATCTCTTACGTTGGGGGTTTGTCTGGTAAGATTTATGGCATTTTAAAATCAAACAATATTAATGTTGCCTTTAAGACTAACAACTCTTTGTACTCTAGGCTATGTAACCACAAAGAACAGGTAGATAAGGGAACTAGATCGGGGGTATACAAGCTTACTTGTAATGACTGCAATGGGATATACGTAGGACAGACAGGCCGAAGTTTTAATACTAGATTTAAAGAGCATGTTTCGGCATATAGGAATGAGCATCCAGATAGATCGAATTTTGCAAAACATTTGTTGGAATCAAATCATTCATTGTTAGATTCAGATTCTTATGAAGTGTTACATTATTGCGGCAAGGGGTTGCGTCTGGATGCTCTGGAATGCATGGAAATAATTAGGTACAACACTATGGGGTCTATTATTAATGAACAGGTAAATTTAGTATCTTCTCCTTTACTGCGGCTTGGGTCGAATTTGAACAGTTAGTATTAATTAAATATGCCTTATAAATAAATAAACAAAAATTCAAGGTAGTTTTATAATATGTCAATAAAAGTTAATTTTTGTGGGGTAGTTTGAGAATAAGAAAAATAAAGTGGGTACTTGAGAAGTTACAGTGACAAGTTAAAACATTTGTTTTGGTTTGTTAGTTTAACATTTGGTAGCATAGCAAACGGTTGTGGTAACTCTGAAGATGAGCTCTGGTTGAGTTCGAAACGCGTCAGTGTAGCTTGGTGGTGGTGATGGTTGGGTTTATGTGATTTGTGTGTGTTCGTACAGTGTGGAGGTGGAGGAACTGCATGAACGCACATTTCTTGCATAAACGTAACTATTGTAAGGTCGCGGGTGAGCAAAGTAATTGTTTTAGTTCATTAATATGGACCTCCGCAAAGTAACGCCTGATTCAATAAATGATATATAACGAATCACTAAATATTATCAAAAAAATACTTTGTACCGTCAGAATATTATAAATGACCAAAATGTGAAATTATAAACAAAATTTTGAAATTTATAGAAACGAAACTAAACTTTTTAATACAAATATTACTGTACGCTAGATTTAGCGAGCATTTAGCACTGGCTGGACAAACTGCCTGTTTTGATACGAGAAGCAAAATTCCTCTCAACAAAAATGGTCCCTTTCGAAAACAGAACCCATTGTGCGTAAGCATAATGTCATCTCACTCCATTACGGCGCGCACTTCACTCAGACTCTTTTAACCAGATCACAGGCAAAAAGCTACACCATGTCTCGTTACGTCCCAGCACGTAACAGCCTTTGACAAGTTCTTTGATGCTTGCCTAAACGGCAGACAAAGTGCGGTGGCAGTCTAAAAACAGATTAGCATCACTAATGAAAGCGGTGCGCTGTAGTTCATGCAGGAGCTATGACAAGCTGCTTGCATTCATGCGTGCGACTGCACCTTTTACACAGTCAATTCTTTTGAATGTATGTACCTTTGTTAACCCTTTATTCATGTAATATTAATATTACACACGGCGTTGCTTCGCCAGTTCCTTTTGCTTGAACTTGGCTTCACACGCTGCCGCGTGTCTAGATTCTATAAAAAGAAAAAAAATACTATTGACAACCATTTAGATAGAAGTGCAAGGCGTAATTATCCCTTTAAAGGTGCTCTACCAGTTAAATTTTGAGTGGTTGAGAGGAGTACACTGTCAAATTTCAAAACTCTTGCACCTTTATTATTGTTATTCAGCCAAAGTAGGGGGCACTTTTAATGTTTGAAGCAGGTTTGAAGAAGAATACTATTAAAGATTAAGTAGCTCTAACCCGTAGGCAAGTAGGTATGATAATATCTGACTAGTATAAAGTCGCTATATCAGCTACATTACATCGATAAGGGTGTTTTAAATCGAATATATATATATATGCCGTATATTCTTTTTCTTTACAAATCTTCTACAAAGCATTGGAAATTATCCGTTTTTGAGTTTTGCGTTTAGAAACTCATTTGGTGGTTCACTTTTATAATTTATGTATTGTATAATGTGAACTTTGAAACGTAATACAAAATCTGGGGGCACGGGAGTGCCCCCGCCAAGACGAGCCAAGCGGAGCGCAAGCGGAGCGCAAGCGGAGCGGAGCGGAGCTTGAAACGTTTCGTCGTTTTTTTGAACTCTTATAACTTTGCTTTGGATGATGTTAAATAGTTGAAAATTTCAAGATAAATTAACACTAGTATGAAACATACAAAGTTTGAATGTCGTAGCTATTATACTTTAGATTTTATCAATGTCTAAAAACCCCCGATTTCGTCACTGATTCACTCACTGATCATCAAAATTCTTAAGGTACTTCCTGAAGTCCTATACAAACAACGAAAAAATCTTAAAACTTGAAACTTTTACCCCCCCCCCCCCCCCAACCCCTTAAACTAGGGGGTGAAAGCTTGTATGAGACTTCCGCAAATTTTGATGCTTAGAGGTCTGAAAATTGATATAGAGGGTCCTTGTTATCCTTGTTATAAATAATAAGATATGTATTTCAAGATTTTTAGTAAATCATCCCCTACCAAAAAGAAATGAAATCCCACAAAAATATTTCATCTTAAATGTTGCCAAGACGAGACCATGTGCTCGCACTGTCAAAAAAGTAATCAGATCTCTTGTAGAGCCAAGTTTCTAACCCTACGTGCCCAGCTCTAAATCAATAAGCCCTAATTTTACACTAATTAATCTCGTAGGCGTGCAAACCGTTTACTAAACTGGCGAGTCGGCCGCACGGAAAGAGTTTAAAAGATTGAATAGATTTTTAAGTTCAAGCCCATATGCCGAATTGCAAAAGGTTCGTGCGGCCGACTCGCCAGTTTAGTCCACGGTTTGCACGCCTGCGAGATTAATTCGTGTAAAATTAGGGCTTATAGATTTAGAGCTGGGCACGTAGGGTCAGAAACTTGGCTCTACAAGAGATCTGATTACTTTTTGACAGTGCTAGCTACATGGTCTCGTCTTGGCAACATTTAACATGAAATGTTTTTGTGGGATTAGTGTTTCTGACTTAGTTAATGCTAAATAGACAAAAATTATAATGCATTAACTCAATTATTTAAATGATTGATAAAATTTAAAATCGTCATACTTTGTTAAAATCAAACTACGAATTCAATGTTTGAAAACCTCAAATTAAATAAAAATTTGGGTTAGGGCATTATAATGTCCAGCATTTTAATTAAACTAGCAAAAAAGAAATCTAAAGAAATAATTTTCAGCGCTCAACATTTATTTGCGACCAGAAGTTTTTCTTGAAAACGTGAAACAGTTTCTAGAAATATCAAAATACTGCAAAGCCCTGACTCTTGTGAATTATTGAAACCGTCCCTCCGGTATCAATGTGGTGTGCCTTCTAATATACCACGTTTCTTCTTCATACGATATTTATCAAAGAAACCCTCAGCTGAGATTTAGTCCACACAATTACTGAAATCATGAAGTCTTTCTGTGACGGACCAATTTCACTGGCATTATAAACATAGTTCAGTTCTGTGAATGTTACTTGGTACCTGGCAATTTAAAAAATAACTGTAATAAAAATAGTTAATATTAGTAGCGTATTTTACAACAGTTACGGAATGAGAACAAAAGGGTGGACCACGTGAAATGGTACATATAACCATACAAGAAGATAGATTAGAAAACAATCCACTGTGACACGAATTTAGCGAATGTATAAACAAAAATCAGAATTAAGATATACTCGTAGTATAAGATGATAAATATCCCGGTAATGCGTTCCCGTGGAATAATTGTAAAATACAAAGCAGTGGACGTCTTTCTGATGAAATGATGATATTGATGGATGATGAATAGAGAGCGCTGTCCAAGATCATTGATGTACCCTGGCTTTCATGATAACGTATTAAGTAACTTCGCCTGGAATCAATACATAGATGGCGTTGCCTCAAAGAACGTACTGCTTTAAAAATGTTACCGTAATATTTTTTTAGGCCAAACTAAGGTTGTTATATGGTTGTAGTGAAGGTATTTCTACCCGAGCAAAGCCACAGGTTAAAGCTAATATGGGTATTCAAAACACTAAATTATTTCCAGCAAATGGCACGGCAACTCAAAACATGCAACGCATCGCAATTCTAATTCGAACTGCGCAAAATTTAACCATAAAAAGCCGGACGGCAGATAAATCAGACAGCTTGCTTGTATAAACTGTAAAACCGGAATCAGTTTATCGATTCCCACCCACATAAATCCGAGGGAAAGGTGTACAATGTCACAGTAATCTCGTTAACTACCGCGATACAGATTGAGTGGGGGATCACTGAGCGCCGCTGAATTATGGATGAGGGTGCACTGTGCAAGGGAAAGATAGTGTCGTTCGCTACTTAGGAAAGGTTGATAAAATTAAATGGAGATGTAAATTTGGTTCAGATTTTAAAGTTTACACAGGTGTGAGTCGTTCAATAGCAAGTGGTTTGACCTTTGGAAAAAATTGTGGCAGCCCAGTGATTTAACCTACAGCATTAAACAGAAATCGTAGGTTCTAGTCCACTTGCGAAGCAATTCAATGGTGTGTATAAATTTTCCAATTTGCATTGCTCTTATTCTGCGAGGAGACCTCTTCAGCGGGAGGCTGGGATGATAACAACAGGTGTAAATAAAACGTTGTTTACAGAAGAACCCCTGCGAACCATAAAGTTAGTGTTATAGTTGATAGCCAAAATAATCGTTATTTTCCTTTAGTTAATAACTTGAATACGAATTAAAAAACATAATTTAAAGCCGAATACTGCTAAACTTGGTGTACGTGGTAAGCACGTAACAGGATTTAGATTATCTTTTCTGGTTTTTTTCGATGTGTTCCAGTTAAAGAATAATTAAAAGAAAATAGTTCCTATCGATCAAAGAAGATATAACCGTTGGGGCAGAAAGTTTCTCGAGTGATGGATAAGAAAGAACCGAAAAACGAGGCTTTGCCGGATCTCCTAATACGTGGACATCGTAAGAGTAGAGGTTGTGACCGAGACCAGTTTTGGTGTAGGGGTAAGCACGCAGCATGGTATGCTGAGGACCTGGGTTCATTTCCCAGAGCTGGTTTTTTTTCTGGGTTTTTCTGTCCATCCATGTTTCAGTTTGTATTTAGTATGATATAATATTGTAAGAGTTGCAAGCAATGCAGGTAGCGAGTTTATTGTGGAGTTCGAAGGGGCGTTATTTCTTTGACGGTAGACGTCTTCCAGTTGATGATGATGAGTTAATAACTGGAAAACTTTAAAGCAAATTCTTCCAAAAGTCACGAAATATTTTAGTCACGAAATATTTCGAACTAGCGATTTGCAGTTTTTTTTATTAAATATTTTTAGTAGGTTAGGTTAGATTAGTTTAAACATTCTTAGAAACTATTTTACATCCACAACCGTTTTAAAATCTATATCAAACGATACCTAAATTTGCAATTTAATAAGCAGTCAAAATAGTTAATGTGCTCCCTAAATGAGCTTGTCTGGGGTGTCCAGTACCAATTATAAAGAGAAATATTGCTGTACTAACTACATGTTTTATGAATTATATATATTTTTTTATATAGCCTATAATATGTCCCACTGCTGGGCAAAGGCCTCCCCTTTCCTCCGCCATTCTTCCCTATCCTGAGCATGCACCTGCCAACCGAGCTGAAAAGCGCTCAGGTCGTCCCGCCATCTCCTCTTGGGTCTGCCTCTGTTCCTTTGAATTTTATTATTAAATTAGAAATAAATACAAAAAGAAAAACCGGTTTAGTTTTGAAATGTCAATAATTGTAATTGTGTCAGTGTCATTCTAAATGAGCGAATGTTATGTAACATCATACAAAAGAAGAAAGAAGAGACTTAATTTTGTGGTTTTCTTAAAGCTTCGAATCTATCGTGCAACTCTTCTAGTTTCAAGTAGTTAGCTCTAGTGCCTTGTACTTTGTTCGATTGAAAACGTCGTACATACTGAATTCCGCCCACAATTACCGGATTTATCGAGGAAAAAAATCTTAGTAGATAAAGGGTGGTTTGGTATAAAACGATTGACCTTCTGACCTGTTTAAACATTTTTTTTCTTTGCCGTAGATTTCACCTGTCATTTTGCAATTATTTTATGTCGTTCTTTTTCGCTATCTTCATACGTTACTGAAACTGACAGCTAAAAACTGGCCACTGTTTCAACGAATACGGTTTTGCTTCGATGTTTTTTTTATTTGCTTCGACCGCTCAATCGCGGCCAGTTGTTTTGACACACACATGACGCGTTCGGTTTGGAATATTCCTTTTTTTTACTTATTTTATCCCGCGACTTCGCTTGTGTCAGAAATAATTTTGAAAACACAATGTCTGCACGCATAAATAACGCCATCTATGAATTACAGAAAAAATTACCACGTCATTTCGAAAACTGGGGTACTTCAACGTTCTTTGACAGAGACAGATTCTTGATTAAATAAAAATACTAACCCACAGAAGCTCGTCACCAGGATATTATGTATTCTACGTCTGAATCTAAATCTGTGTCCATCTGTACGCCAAGTTTCATCCAAATCCTGTTACTGTGTGATTGATTAACTAACAAACTTTTAAATATCCAAATATCCAAACCTTTCAAAAGATTACTAGCATCATCATTAACGAACCAGCTTATATACGTATCACTGCAGAGCACAAGCCTCCTCTCAGAATGACAGGACTTGGTCCGCAGTCCCCAAAGATTACTAACGTGCCAAAAATCCAAATGAAAGAAACATGTAAATAATTCCTAAATTTAAATCAGGGAAATACGTGCATAAAGTTAAAGTGTAGAAATTATTTATAACGGTTCTGCTTTATGACGTCTGCCATAAAGGCCTCAGCCCATATTTAGTATTCGATCGGTCTCATACGCTTTGAATACTGGATTCATGTATTCCATCTGAAATCGGTGAACGAATGGAATCGGGGCTAACTATTTGAATTATTGAACGCAATTTGTCGCACTGGCGCCATTGTGACGGCCGCTTCATTCATTCGTTCAAAAGTTTCATTCGACGACTATTTACGGCGGTGTGTATATTTAATCAGATTATTGTGGCCGTGTTCAGCTTTATTGAGCTGTAACGGTTATTATTTTCTTGAGGCAAATCCCGCAGTAATTCACAACAAAGCGTTCAATTAAATTAATGATTGTGTAGGTCGGAAAATGTAGGCGGTAGGTATACGTTGTCTAATTATTCGTGGTAGTAAAATGTAAATTCAAACGTAGGTGTGTGTAAACAGAGCTGGCAATCTTAAATATCAAATCAATTACATTACTAATATTTGCTGTGTCATTCAAAACTATTTTTTTATGTGTTTTTATAGAATTGAAGTCATGGCAGCCTAGTGGTTTAAACTATGGCGTTTCCAGCAGACAATCGTGGGTTTGAGCCCTGGCTCGCACCTCTAAGTTTTTTGTGAATTGAAGGAAAACATCGTGAAGAACAATCGCACTGAGCTCACGTGGGAACTAACGGTTAAAGCCCTCTCATTCTGAGAGGAGGCCTGTGCCCTACAGTAGGACGTATATTGGCCAGGGTGATGATGTTTTGTCTTTAGCAGTGGCAATAAACAATTTTCGTTTCCTTTCTTTATATAATTTGTGTCTGTTTTGTGTAGCCTTCCGTGAGTTTACTGTACTGTGGCCCGGCGGAAGACCAGTGCTGGTTTTAACTAGCGACATACTGAGTCGGGACCCTTTTGTGACAGCATTAATATGTACATAGATAACTTTGTCTATGTCTATGTTTGTTCTCTTAATTTTGCCTGTGTACGTGTTATTGTTGTCATAAATAAATGTTTTTCTTTCTTTCTTTCTCTCTTTCTTTGTTTTAATTCCAACAATGTTCATCATTGTCATTTTGTTTACGGCTTTTTTAGGTTCCACTGCTGGATTATAGTTCCCACGTGGGCTTGATGCAGATTGGGAACTTCTCACTCCATTGAATCAGGAAAAACTCGAAAGGTTTATCCCGGGTTCCAACCCAATTCCTCTTCGTAAGAGGTCAAAAGTCCAAACTCTAGGCTGCAACAGTCCTTATACTCCGAAGTGCAAAATTCGAACTTCGTATCGTACTATTCCGCTCATGCTAATAGGTAGTATTTAATACGAGAGCGAGCGAGACGGTATGATGCGAACTTCGATTTTCGAATTTTGGAGAAGCCCCCCAGCTTTTTCTGACTATCTTTTGCTATAACTATTTTGTTTTACCTGTTTGTACGAATGTCACTGCATAAATTATTATTTTCCTAGAAGTTTGCCGAACTCGACTCCAATTGTGTTAAGTTTTTACAAAGAGCATTCGAAAATCTATAAAAAGTCTGGCGCAACAAATCTGTACTGAAAAGAAAATAGAAAAAACCAGCAGATTGGGCGATCCACGGGACTCAATAACAATCATGGAAGCAGATAGGTTGGGTCCGCATTCGATTTAGACACGACCAGTTTTATGGTACATTTGTCCTTTTTGAGGAAAGTTTTAATCAATTGAAGAAAAAACTCTGTAAAATATTTAGTTTTTACTTACATTTAAACAGCAAAAAAATTACATAGGGATATTGATACGACCAATCAACTGACGTACTTTTTATAAGCTGTCAAAACACAATTATACCATAGAGTTGGAATGGCAATAGCATAACTTATGACGTCACTTGTTCGCCAAATCAATCAACTAACTATTTTATTAGTTTTAAAGCAACCAAAAATCTAATTTTAAGTGCAAATCGTAAATTAATCTGGTTTTGAGGGCTTTATTTAATAAAGCATTTTTTTACTGGAGTCGTGTCTTCGAATTATTTGTTAATGGCGTCACCATCCCTATTAAAATTTCAAATGTGAAAAAATTTAAGCAGCGTATGAATCTATGGATAACCTAACGTCTATGATTGAGTTTAGTTGGACATGTTTCGGTCTGATCCGTAGCCATTCTGCTTAGTGCAACATGCCCTTGGCACTCGCACATATCAGATTAGATTAGTCAACTGAAACAACAACTTTGCTCACCCACAATTTGCTTTGCTTTGGTCGCGGGTGAGCAAAGTAATTCTTTCAGTTCATTAAATGGACCTCCACAAAGTAACTCTGATTCAATAAATTATTACACGCTTTATTACACGCTTTATATTAGCTTCACCTGTATGTTTGTATGTATGTATGTTTGTATGTATGTTTGTATGTTTGTTTGTAACCGACTCCTTAGGGCGCGATTTTGACCCACTTCCCGGTTTCCGATTGAGCTGAAATTTTGCACATATGTGTAAATTGGATGAGAATGCAATATTATTGTAACATGGAGCTGATCTGATGATGGAGCTGGATGGTGGCCATAGGAACTATGTAATAAAACAACACAATCCCGTCGAGTTTGGGCTCGTTTGATTCGTCTTGACGAGCACTTTGATCCCAGATGGTAACCAGGGTCTGATGATGGAGCTGGAAGATGGCCAAAGGCACTCCACAATAAAACGACACAACCCTATCGATTTTGGGCTCGTTTGATTCGTCTTGACGAGCACTTTGATTCCATATGGTAACCAGGGTCTGATGATGGAGCTGGAAGATGGCCAAAGGCACTCCACAATAAAACGAAACAACCCCATCGAGTTTGGGCTCGTTTGATTCGTTTTGACGAGTACTTTGGTCCTAGATGGTAACAAGAGTCTGATGATGGAGCTGGAAGGGGGGTAGGTGGCGGGTTGGGGGGGGAATGGGGTATGGGGTAAGGGGGTCGGGGGTTTAGAGGGTTGGGGGTTAGGGTGTGGCGGTTGGGGTTAGGGGATGGGGGGGGTTACGGGAAATAGGGTGGGGGTGTTGGGTGGTTCGGGGGTAAGTGATTTTGGGGGGTTGTGGGAAATGGGGAGGGGGTAAGAGGCCTAGATGGTAACAAGGGTTTGATGATGGAACTGGAAGGGGGGGCGGTAGGTGGCGGGGTGGGGGGTGTGGGAGGGGGGGGGAGTGGGGGTGGGGGGGGTTCCGGGGGTATGGGGGTTCGGTGTTAGGGGGGTTGGGTTTAGGTGGTTCGGGGGTTTGTAAAATGAGGAGGGGGTAAGGGAGGGGGGTTTAGGGGATTGGGGGTAAGGGTGTGGGGTTTGGGGGGGGTTTGGGGAAATGGGGTGGGGGATGTTGGGGGGTTGGGTTTAGGGGGTTTGGGGGTTCTAGGTGAGGGGGTAAAGTTAGAAAGAAAAAAATGCAACTAAAAAATAGAAAATAAATAATAGTTTAAAAAAACTAAAAAACACGCTTTAAAAAATAAAAAATAAATTATAATAAATTTCAATTCACTATTCTTATAGTGCAGTAAAAAATCTTAATAAGCAATTATTATATTGTTATATCCAGATCAAAATTTGTAAACAATTCTAAATATTGATAAAATAAATAATAATAGTTTAAAATATTTTATTGTAAAAAAAGCGTGGGGTGCTTTTTAAGATGTTATCAAAATGACAATCCTTGACAATTGACACCATGCACCCCACGCTTTTTTTACAATAAAATATTTGAAACTATTATTATTTATTTTATCAATATTTAGAATTGTTTACAAATTTTGATATGGATATAACAATATAATAATTGCTTATTAAGATTTTTTACTGCACTATAAGAATAGTGAATTGAAATTTATTATAATTTATTTTTTATTTTTTAAAGCGTGTTTTTTAGTTTTTTTAAACTATTATTTTAGATTAGAATCTCAAAATGGAATTTGCCCAAGATACATTATTATGAAACATATGAAAGCATACACGACGCTTGGTCAAAATAATTTTGACGTTATTTAAAATCTAAATTTTCCTACTATGTTAATAATGTATCAGTAATAGGGTCCCGTCGGCACCCTTTGCGTACGGAACCCTAAAAAGTATGAAAAAATGAAATAAAACTTCCCTGTTTCAATAAAAGAATCTCAGTAAATAAGTATATTTTGCAAGTTACTCCAAATTGTGACGCAGCACGCAGTGTTCCATTTCAACGAATCCGTTTTAAACAGGAAGTTGACCAACCTGTATTTACTGGACCATGTGCAGTTGTTTACTTTAACTTAAATCTCACTGGAAATATTTTGAATACAGCATCCAATTGCGGAATATTTTTCTGCTTGCCTGGTTCGAATGCTTAATTTTATCAGCATTAAGTTCTTATGATTTAACTTTTACCGATGGCCGATGAAGAGTAAGGTTGGTGACCGTGAACGGAAAACGTGGTTTAGGAAGGTTTTCAACAAGATAGAGTGTCTCAAAGGTCTCAGGAACCACTTTTACCAGGGGCAGGGTCGTTTATTAGTACCTACTTTACCTTATAAGCATAAATTCCTTATATCGTTTCACCGAATCGCATTTCACCTTTAATCGAATTTCACCATGAAACGGGCAGGTTAGCGCAAGACCAATTGTTGTGGATCTACTTGGGAGAGGTGTTTGTATGTACAGCAGTAGATATCTTTTGGCTAACATGATGTGATAAATTTTTAATGCCGCTAGATTATTATTTTTCTGTTGCGCACTTAGAAAAAGTCTGTCTACCGATTAGCTATCGTTAATAATATAAAAATAAGACAAAAATACGTAAAAAACATGTCTATTATGTATGGACTTTTCATAATTATCAATTTAGTTTATCGAACAGGTCCAGGCGCAGGTAGCGAGACGACCTGGATGCGGAATTAAACGATTGGCCAGATTTCGCTCAGGACAGGGAGCTAGGAAGGACCAGAGGGGAGGCCTTTGCCCAGCAGTGGGACACAATTATAAGCTAGTATACTTTCAAAAGCTAGCCTTCTTTTAGTGGTTGTACTGTTTTTAACTTTTGAGGTAAGGAATAATGGCAATATCTAAATCTAAACAACAAAACAATAGCATTACAGTACAATCAGACTTTCAGAACACACACGAGAAATCTATCCTTAGCAATAACGTTGCTTCGAGTGAAGGGTCAGGACGTAAAGTAGGGAAACTTTGCTCGAACAAAGTGTACTTCGGTGTTCGGAGAAGTGGTTTTGACGTTCTTGTTTTACGTTTCGCTGTGAGTGTGTAAGCCTCAGTTGGAAGCGTAGTATTTCATTGAAATGCAGAATGCATTTCGGGTATTGGGTATTTCAAATATCGATTTCAAACAATATGACAACTGATAATAGTTTGCCTTTAGTTTCGGTGAGTTCTGATTTCAGTGTGTGGTTGTTTATTTTTTCATATTTATTATTCAGTATTTTTATTGAAGCCTTTGCCCAGCAGTGGGACACAAAAATAGGCTAAAAAAAAATAAAAAATAAAATTTATTGAACTGCAATTCGTGCAAGAACTGAACGAACGTGATTAAAACGCTAAAATAACTTTATCCTGTTTATTTTGTATTAACAACAAAAAAGTGTATTATTATGATGATATCACTGACAATAATAAAATTATGGCAATCTCACCAAGTACTTCTTCTCTAGATAACTTGTACTTTTACAGCGAAAATGCTTATGAGTCGTTTGCTGGCTGCACACCCGCAGTCACAATCAGAATCACATACGGTGATCGTGACAACAACACGAATATTATCATTCGGAGGATTCTCGTATGCGGAATTTAACCCAAATCTCTTCTCTTCTGTTACATTTGCTCTTAGATTATTTAAACACTAGATAGAGTGTCAGTATCAAACACTGCGATACAAAACGTCCAAAAACCCTTTTGACAACTTCATATTACGATCGCGTTACGTCATTTAGACTGAAGCAAGGACTGAAGGGTGGCAAATGACATATAAGCCAACAATTGGGTTTTTTTTGGGGACGTTTTTATGCCACCTAAGCTCCATCTAGTGTATAAATAATCTAAGCATTTTCTCTTGTTTTGTCATAATTCACGTGCATCGTAATTTAATTTTATTGGTGTTCTTAATAAAAAGAAAAGGTCGCATTTGCAATGTATGGTATATCATAATTATCGACGGTTAAAAGGCAAAACGCATCAAGCGACGTTTTTTGAACTTTACATGAAACCCGGCTCAAACGACGGAGAAAAATTCGCTGATTTCAAATATGTATATAACTCATTTCGACAAAAAGTGTCGCTTCATTCGTTTTGCCTTTTAACCCGATATGGTCTGTGGAGGTCCGAGCGAGATAGTAATATTGAACTTTTTGGAGGTCAACAGGCCTCAGGCCTCAGGGCAGGCAGGCGCGGATTGTAGAGATCTTTATGTTTATGAGTAAAATTTATAAAAAAAAATAACATTGCCCCTGTACATACCAAGGAATTCCCTGTACCAAGACATCTAACGACCGATAACTGACAATTTCGCAATGATGAAATTCATTGATTATGCACTGTACCTTTAAATAACTCTTTTTCTGAGATTAAGCACTTTGGCGCATTAGGATAAGATCAAAGTATCTTCGGATATGCTAAGGAATCATTGTTCAAATTTATTGTTTCACTTATGGGCTACACCTGGTTTGGTTGCTTTTTTTTCCTTAACGGCAACACTGACTGCCTTCAAAATAAAAGTTCCATTTCAACGATAAAATTAGCTTTCGAGTAATCACTACTGTCAACTTGTCACGCCATTTTTGGTGCAATTACTTTTGACAGCTTGTGCGTTAAATGAAAATAAATATGTTTTTTTTTGGTAACATTGCAATTTTGTTACACTTTGTGAATATACTGAAATATTTTAGTGTAATGTGCTTGTTCTATTGAACAAGTTTTTTCGAAAAATAAATTGAGTTGTTGTTGTAAATGTTAGTCGTTTTACGTGCTACTTAGTTAAATATGCGATTAGTCATTTTGCGTATTAAATTGTTATCATCGTTGGTGTGTCCATATTTATCACAGTGCACCTAAAGGATTGAATTGAAATTGAATTGCTAGAAAGAATAAGTAGTTGTTTTTTTTTTCAATACAAGTTGCTTTTCTGACTGTACTTGTATTATCATGTGATCTACAAATCCATATCGAATTTATGAGTTTTACGATTTGAAGACATTACATACGAACAGTGCAACTTAAATAAAAGTTTGTAAAAACATTTTTCAACGCAAAACGCTTTGTCAAGAACCTGGGGCGCCGGAAGAGAGATAGAAGATGCATCCCTCGATCCGGCTCAAGCTTGGTCCAGCAAATTGCCTTGGCGAATAAGCGGGGCAATGCGGACAGCATTTTTTTGGTACATTCAGGTTCAAGTTTTATTTACAAAATATACCTTTTAGTTTTTTTTACATTCTTTTTATGTAAATCTTTGTTTGATTAAGTAAATTAAATTTGCTCCCATAAATGCTAAAATTGCATTGTTTTCTTCTGTTTTATCCTAACTTATAATATAAAACTAACTAATATAATAGATGGTAAAAAATATAGAGGTGCAGTGAGAAGGTATTTTTGAAATTTCTTGAGGGATAGAGAACGATAGCTCTTCATTATATTTTAGCTCTGCGAAGACAAAGTCGCGCACAAAAGCTAGTATAGGTATAGGTATTCAAAATTTTTAAATACTTATTGTCTGCAATCAAGTAAGATATTTCTAAGTTTTTAGTTAGTGAACTGAAACGAGTTTGCTCACCCGCGACTTTTTTCTTTGAAGATCGCGGGTGAGCAAAGTAATAGTTTCAGTTCTTTAATATGGACCTCCGCAAAGTAACGCTTGATTCAATAAATAATTAAAAGGTTTTAGTTAGTGTCTTTAATTAGTTTATGTCTAAAGAAATAAATATTTCTTCTGTTCCGTGACTGACAGGGAAGGTAGTAATTTTCACGAAACAAGATAAACTGCGATGTTATCCCACTAAGGTAATATGCCAACAAATTGAGTCTACCTATAATTAGCGGCTGAGTTAATAGTCGAAATCGTCAAGTGGATTACCAGAGCAATTTAGACCAATTATACCGCACGCTCGATGCGGTATCGTACATTTTATTAGGCTAAGTTGCGAGACGAACGATATATTGCGATGCGAGCGAGTACAAATTCACTTTTTGAACTTGTATTTGGGCTTTTTAAAAATGGGAGTTGAGGAAATTTTGGAAAGAATAGAATAGAATAATTTATTTCTGTTTAGAGTTACATTTAAGTACAATTTGTATTAATTGTGCCAAACTACAGAGCAGTTTGTCGGCACTTTAGCTCTTGGTTTATGAAATTACAAATTACAAGCAACATTTCGTACCAAATACAAACTGAAATATAGATGCACAGAAAAAACCCCAGAAAAAAGACCAATGCTGGGAATCGAACCCAGGTCCTCAGCATTCCGTGCCGCGTGCCATACCCCTACACCACCACTGGTCTAGAGATTAGACACGAATCTTTCCTATACATCATACATTTCAATCTGCTAAATCATCACCTTATGCAGTGACAAACGCACATCTATGTTACACCCTCATCGAGAGATTTTAACACTCCTTCGGAACTAACCGCTCACCTGGACAAGAGATGGCGCTACTGTGCAACTTTAAACAAGTTAGCTATGAAGTATCTTTTTTTGTACTTATTTTTTCAACTTCATTTTTTTTTTATTACTTTTACGGTCATCCCGTGAAATCATACATTTCGTACCAAATACAAACTGAAATATAGATGCACAGAAAAAACCCCAGAAAAAAGACCAATGCTGGGAATCGAACCCAGGTCCTCAGCATTCCGTGCCGCGTGCCATACCCCTACACCACCACTGGTCTAGAGATTAGACACGAATCTTTCCTATACATCATACATTTCAATCTGCTAAATCATCACCTTATGCAGTGACAAACGCACATCTATGTTACACCCTCATCGAGAGATTTTAACACTCCTTCGGAACTAACCGCTCACCTGGACAAGAGATGGCGCTACTGTGCAACTTTAAACAAGTTAGCTATGAAGTATCTTTTTTTTTGTACTTATTTTTTCAACTTCATTTTTTTTTTTTTTTTTTTTTTTTATTACTTTTACGGTCATCCCGTGAAATCATACATTTCGTACCAAATACAAACTGAAATATAGATGCACAGAAAAAACCCCAGAAAAAAGACCAATGCTGGGAATCGAACCCAGGTCCTCAGCATTCCGTGCCGCGTGCCATACCCCTACACCACCACTGGTCTAGAGATTAGACACGAATCTTTCCTATACATCATACATTTCAATCTGCTAAAATGTATGTGTAGGGGTATGGCACGCGGCACGGAATGCTGAGGACCTGGGTTCGATTCCCAGCATTGGTCTTTTTTCTGGGGTTTTTTCTGTGCATCTATATTTCAGTTTGTATTTGGTACGAAATGTATGATTTCACGGGATGACCGTAAAAGTAATAAAAAAAAAATGAAGTTGAAAAAATAAGTACAAAAAAAAGATACTTCATAGCTAACTTGTTTAAAGTTGCACAGTAGCGCCATCTCTTGTCCAGGTGAGCGGTTAGTTCCGAAGGAGTGTTAAAATCTCTCGATGAGGGTGTAACATAGATGTGCGTTTGTCACTGCATAATTTAGCAGATTGAAATGTATGATGTTTAGGAAAGATTCGTGTCTAATCTCTAGACCAGTGGTGGTGTAGGGGTATGGCACGCGGCACGGAATGCTGAGGACCTGGGTTCGATTCCCAGCATTGGTCTTTTTTCTGGGGTTTTTTCTGTGCATCTATATTTCAGTTTGTATTTGGTACGAAATGTATGATTTCACGGGATGACCGTAAAAGTAATAAAAAAAAAAAAAAAAAAAATGAAGTTGAAAAAATAAGTACAAAAAAAAAAGATACTTCATAGCTAACTTGTTTAAAGTTGCACAGTAGCGCCATCTCTTGTCCAGGTGAGCGGTTAGTTCCGAAGGAGTGTTAAAATCTCTCGATGAGGGTGTAACATAGATGTGCGTTTGTCACTGCATAAGGTGATGATTTAGCAGATTGAAATGTATGATGTATAGGAAAGATTCGTGTCTAATCTCTAGACCAGTGGTGGTGTAGGGGTATGGCACGCGGCACGGAATGCTGAGGACCTGGGTTCGATTCCCAGCATTGGTCTTTTTTCTGGGGTTTTTTCTGTGCATCTATATTTCAGTTTGTATTTGGTACGAAATGTATGATTTCACGGGATGACCGTAAAAGTAATAAAAAAAAAAAAATGAAGTTGAAAAAATAAGTACAAAAAAAAGATACTTCATAGCTAACTTAATTACAAGCAACGCTAAACATAGGAGTTTTCTTACTTTGAATAAAGAACGCTATTTTTGATGATAAAATAGTACCCAAATTTTTTTCTCACTTTTGTAGCGTTATTTTTTTCATTCAGTTTATATCGATCGTCACAAAACTGACACATTTTTTTTATGGAAAATTAGGAACATTTTTTAAGAAAAGGGTTATGTAACTTTTTTGAAAATGCCCATTTTTACATTTGCGTTCTACTACTTTTTTAATAACTAATATAAAACTAGCTTTAAGCCGCGTGTTCACCTATGTCAGAAATCCATGAAAAAAGGTTACGGCTATATTTTAAAGGCACAACGGTCGCTCGAGCGACGCCATTTATTGATTTTAGATGAAGTTAACGCGTCCATCATGAAAACCGAGCTATCTATAACTAGACCTTTTAAATGACCCCTTTGTCGTTATACCCTCCAGCGCCTGTACCGCGCGGGCGAGGACTAATTTAAACGGTTTAGCTATACCTCAACATTCCTGGACAGCCATTGACCTATAATAACAACTAGACTCCCAATCACGCTCAAAAACTGTCGGAAGCAAAAGCCTACACACGCGTCTATTGTGCAGGCTTTTGGTTCAGTTGTGTTTCGACCGCGCGTTGATTACAACGTCACTTCTCGCCCCGTATTCGTATATGTCTCTTTCGCACCGTAATCAAACTCAAGAGAAAAAAAGAGACAGACAGTCTAGCTTCCGCTTCGCATGACCACTCCACTGCATTCTTTACTCTTTAGGCGGTTTCCAGCGCGTGACGTCATGTCACTACTTCGAACGATCGTATTCAATTGACATTAAACCTTACTGCTACGAAACAAGGTGTTAATTTGAATGAATGCTGTTAATGTTATCTGTATAAATTGATGTATACGTACACACAACGCCGCTCGGACGTTTTTTGAGGAACTTTTGTTAAGCGATTGGGTGTCTTGTTGTTATTATAGGTCATTGTGGACAGCGCCCTCTATTTTAGTTTAAATAAAAAAAAAATTATCCCTCGGGAATTTACTACCGGGATTTTAGTATTCTATGTCTCAGTCCAGATTTTTATCTATCTATACTCTAAGTTTCATCCAAATCCGTTCAGCCGATATTGCGTGTTTGAAAATTTAAATGCAGAGAGTTTGAAAGGAATCGGCATTTTGTATAGGATTATAATTTGGAAGCAGCTAAAATATTATTAGGTAAATTGAAGATATGTACTGTTGGCGACTGGTTGGCAAAACCTCTTTTTTGTAGTTCGTTATTTTTGTTCCTATTTTAAAATCTACTAAGACCCGCCTGACAGAGACGGAGAAGTCAGTTGCTCTGTCAGACGGGTTGTGCTAAGTTCTATTTGCCTGTTTATTCCCTTTTATTATAGTTGGTAACCATTTTAAACGTGTATTTCATTTAATTACGTTGTTGGGAGTAAATCAATGGACTTTAATAAAAAAGCGTAATTTGCGAAACACTAGACCTTTTAATGTGCCATTACACAGCAGATCTCACAGAAAAAGTGAAAGGCAATTTTTTGACAACTTAAAGCTATCCTTAATTCTAGTTACACTATTATATACAGACACAACTTATTGCTATTTTATTACTACAGGGGTAATGCGAACTCCTCTTCAAATTCTTCAATCTTCAACATACGTAGTGTCGTCAATGTGTACAATGAAATCCAGAAACATAACATTTCCCGCACTTGGACACGCTATAACTCCAGATTAAGAAAGTAAAATTATATAAATGTATACACCTCCTTTTCCGGAGAACTTCCATAAAATAAACGACGTAGACTATCTAACAGTGTAAGTGTTTCACTGTATGCTAATAACATACGATTAAAGCAGTCACTTGTAGTACCATCATTTCCTCTCAAACCCTGGGCCAGACCAAAACCAAGCGTAAACCAAGTAAATAAGGTTGGAAACTGAGCAATATTAAATAGTTTTGATACTTAGAACACATGGAATAATGCTAAGCCGTGATAGTGTAGATTCTATTGCTATGCTGTAGAGTAGGAAGTAGTGAAAACGGGAAATTTTCTACTCATATCTAACGCCTTTTGATAAAATCTAGCCATTCAGTTAATGTCACTGCCGTATCATAATTCTAGGTTTAATTAAGAACTTCCTTCCACTCGTAGCGAAGAAACTTTTTGCCTCACCTTCGTACTAGAGTTTTTTTGCGGCTTTAGTGCAGTAAAAGTCAAGAAAAATACGTTGAGTTGTAGAATTAAAATAGCGCTTTCAGCAAGGATAGCAAATGGAACGCTTCATCGCATCAGCAATTTTCATTTGTTTAACGGTATATATTTTTTGTTTTTATTAATAGGACATTAGCTCAACAAAATATTTTTTTTTAATTTTCTGGATGTACTAGCTGAGGTGAGTAGGCTAGAGTGTATTATAAATAAATAAATAAAAATAAATATCACGGGACAATTCACATCAATTGGCCTAGTCCCAAAGTAAGCTAAGCATAGCTTGTGTTATGGGTAATGAGCAATTATAGGCTGTTACTGAACCAGTGAGATTCACCTTTGGCCTGTTCGTCGCCTTTCACTCTGTTAGCGTTCCCGATCAACCTAATCTAAAAACTGGAAAATGGAAACTATTACAAGTCACGACTCTTATTTATTTATTTATTTATTTATTCATCAATAAAAATAACAGCATTACAGTATACACCAATGCGCTGTAAATTTCAAAAAATACAAATAATACTTAAATAACTATTTAGGGATTTTTGAAAAACGTCTTCGTCGCTTCCCTAAAACGACGGAACACCACACCCTCCGGCCAAAAGTCGGAGCGCAGGAACACCTGCTGGTGCTTGGCAGGCACTTGGAGCCTAAATGAGCTGAAGTTGTTAGCCCTTTGAGACTCGAGCGGGTAGATGAACAGCTGGAGCTGCTTATGTCCCAAATAGCATTGAAATAGCGTTAAAAATGGTTTACTTCTTTTATTTTCTCATTATAAACGTTCGCTTAGCGAAATCTACAATTGTTATTACACGAAAATGTTTTCTGTTTGTAAAAATATTTTTTTTTTCAATGCATGATTTTGAATTTGGCAGATATCAATCTAGAATCAAAATGTTGTTGGATGTTTTACTTACAAAATAGTGTTTATTTATCCGAAACTAGCTGATGCCCGAGGCTTCACCCGCGTTCTATTTTTTCTAAAATTTCTGTCATAAAAACCTTCTCTTGACAATAACAAACGCAACAAAGAAAGAATTATCCAATTTGGTGAAGTTAATCGGAAGTTATACGCGTACAAACATTTCGGTGATTAATTTTTATTTATATCATCATCATCATCATCAGCCTATAACAGTCCACTGCTGGACATAGGCCTCCCCCAATGAGCGCCACTGCGCCCTGTCCTCGGCTAGACGCATCCAGCTTCTACCAGCAGCCTTTCGCAGATCGTCACTCCACCTGGCCGGAGGGCGTCCTACACTACGTTTGCCAAGACGCGGTCTCCACTCAAGAACTCGTTTACTCCAACGGTTGTCGGTTCTTCGACAAATATGACCAGCCCACTGCCACATCAACTTGCTAATTCTCTGAGCTATGTCGATGACCTTAGTTCTGTGTCGGATATCCTCGTTGCGGATTCTATCTTTCAGAGAAACTCCGAGCATAGCTCGTTCCATAGCTCGCTGAGCGACCTTGAACTGGTGGATTAGCCGTACTGTGAGTGTCCACGTTTCAGCTCCGTATGTCATGACGGGTAAGACGCACTGGTTGAAAACTTTCGTTTTCAGACATTGCGGTATGGATGACGAGAAAACTTGACGCAATTTTCCGAATGCTGCCCAGCCCAGCTGAATCCTCCTCTTGGCTTCCTTCTCAAAATTGTTTCTACCTAGCTGCAAAATTTGCCCGAGGTATGTGTACTCCGAAACAACTTCAAGAAGGTTTCCATTGACGATGACGGGCCGCGGATCAATGCGGTCGTTAACCATAATTTTGGTCTTATCCACATTCATACCGAGGCCTATCCGACGTGAGGCTGATGCTAGGTCGTCCAACATTTGTTTCAGCTCCTCCAACGACTCCGCCATTAAGACTATGTCATCTGCGAATCGTAAGTGTGAGATGTACTCGCCGTTTATGTTTATGCCCATACCTTCCCAGTTCAGCGTCTTAAACATATCCTCCAACGCGCTTGAGAACAATTTCGGTGATATGACATCGCCTTGTCTCACTCCTCTGCGCAGTTGGATGGGTTTAGACTTCTGATCCTGTACTTGGACACTCATTGTGGCGGCTTCGTACAGACATCTCAACACTTCGATATAACGATAGTCTACTTGACATCGCTGTAAGGACTCCAGGACAGCCCAGGCTTCAACAGAGTCAAAAGCCTTCTCATAGTCCACAAACGCCAGACATAGAGGCTGATTATACTCTTCGGACTTCTGTATAATCTGCCGTACTGTGTGTATGTGGTCCATGGTGCCAAATCCTCCTCGAAACCCGGCCTGCTCCGGTGGCTGAAACTCGTCAAGTTTCCTGGCGAGACGATTCGTAATAACTCTAGAGAACAGCTTATAGAGATGGCTTAGGAGCGAGATAGGTCTGTAATTTTTAAGAAGGGTTTTGTCTCCCTTCTTAAAAAACAGAACAACCAAGCTCTTGTTCCACGCCTTTGGAGTTCTCCCGCAGTGAAGAGCGGAGTTGAAAAGGCTCTGCAGCTCCTGAATGAGGGGAGCTCCTCCCGCCTTCAGCAACTCTGAAGTAATTCCATCTTCACCGGGGGCTTTTCCATTCTTAAGCTGTCTCAGAGCCAGCACGATCTCGTCTTGGCTGATCTCTGGCAGTTCGTCGGTGTAGTGACGGGTTAGGGTGGCTCTCGAATCGTGGCGTTCACGCTGGGGGCAAGGGGCATGTGCAGCGTATAGTCGGCCATAGAAATCCTCGATCTCCGCAAAAATCTCCGGCTTCGAGATAACGGTTCGACCATCGTGAGTTTTAAGCTTCGTCAGGTGGCTCCTTCCAAGCTGCTGAGTGAATACTTTGGACCCTCGGTTCCGCTCTATTGCCTCTTTAATGAGACGTGTGTTGAAGCTCCGAAGGTCACGCCGTATCATCTTCGCAATCCGCTTGTTTAGTTCCGACCTCTCTAACGAAGTGGCCTGAGTAGCTTCCCGTCTTTCTGCCATCAACCGAAGAGTCTCAGCCGAGAGCTTGGAATTCCTGCCTTTAGGCTGCGTTTGGCAGAATTTGATGCCCACATCCCTCAGCGTCTCAACCACGTTGTGCAGGGCCGCGTCAACATCATCGGTGGGTTCCAAGGCAACGAATCTATCACCGAGAAGCTTCTGGAAACTTTCGGTACCAGCCATGATTTGGAGTAGATTGGGCCGGAGCGTGGACTTCATCAGACGGTTCCTTTCCAGCTTTAGATCAATATTCAGAGAGCCTCGGACAAGTCGGTGATCTGAACCGGTGTGAAACCTATTGATCACTGAGACGTCTCTGAATATGTGCCTGTTATCCGTAATGATGAAGTCAATCTCATTTTTGGTCACAGTATCGGGGCTTTGCCACGTCCACTTCCTGTGGGGCTTCTTCTTAAAGAATGAGTTCATTAAGAAAAGCCCCTCTTGCTCTAGGAAGTTGACAAGCATTTGCCCCCTGTGATTTCTACATCCAAAACCATGCGGGCCCACCCTGGATTCGTTGCCAATCTGGACTCCCACTTTGCTGTTAAAGTCCCCCATAACAACATTGAAGTGAGCCTTAGTGGTATTGTGTAAGGCTTTGGATATGTCCTCGTACATATCCTCCACTTCGTCATCTGAGTGTGTCGAGGTCGGTGCATAAACCTGGATGATCTTCATGCTATATCGTTTTGATAGCCGAAGTATCAGGTACGCTACCCTGGTCGACACACTAGAGATCTCTTCAACGTTGCTAGAGAGGGCTCTATTAACTAGAAACCCTACGCCACCCTGTGATGTTTGATCACCCTCGCGGAAGTACAGAAGGTGGCCCGAGTCCAGAGTGATGGTGTCCTCTCCCTCTCTACGGACTTCACTCAACCCCAGAATATGCCACCTTATGTTCTCCAGCTCCACTTCCAACTGCGCCAGATGTTCGTCGAGCCTTAGAGTCCGTCCGTTGTAAGTAGCCAGAGTCAGTTTACTTAGGTAGCCTTGGATCGCCCGGGGATTCTTAGCACCCCCTGCCCCGCCGTTACCATGACCGCTACCATAGCCAGGAATAGCGGGGCGACCGGGAACTGGGGGCCATCTTTTTGTTGTGCGCTTCATAATTGGTAGGGTTTTGCCCATAATCCCCACGCTGGGCATGCGGGTTGGGGATCGCAGGGCACAGTTTATTAAACCGCCGATGCTGCTGCCCATCGGGGTCCGGGGACTTAACTGTGCCGATGTTGGCTGCGCTATGCCGCAATCAGCCGGCTGCCAGAGCCTCGTTTGTTGGACGGCAGGGTGCACCACGGGCAGGTGAGGTTGGCTTGGGGTCCATAGATGGGGGTTGACCCCCTTACACCCCATTATTTATATAGATAAATACAAATACGTACAGGAATGCGTACCATAATTCACGCGCAGAAAAATGCATATCCTTCGCCATGTTGTTATCTAAGCAACCCAGAGCGTATTTCACCTAAACAGCGCAATAACGGACTATTACTTCAGAAATAGGGCAGGCAGATAAATAAAATAATAAATCCTTCCGGCGTCATCTGTTAAAAATCACCGCAAAAGACTTAATTAAAGCAACTTGTAGACGGATCAATTAGCTAAGCAGTACAGCGAAACGAAGTGGGAATTAAAAATAAAATAAATTGAGTTATAAATTGCTTGCGATTAACGGTAGATTTAGAGGCAATTAGGTAAAGTTTCTTGTTTAATTGATTGCAGTTTGAGAGCGAGAGCTTATTAATTAATTATTCATTGGGAAATGTTGAGCTCTGGTGCTGCAGGCTGCCATCTTTTGATATACTATGCAGATAAATTATCAGTAATGCGCTAAGCAGGAAGTTACACGGAGCGTTCTCAAAGTTTGTGCGGATGACACCTGTCAATGCCATAATAATGGTTAGTGACTCGCAAATGTTGTCCATAAAATATCTTAGACAAACATTTATTCTGGTTTTTAATATTTTTTGTTATAGCGGCAACCGAAATACATCATCTGTGAAAATTTAAATTATCTAGCTATCACGGTTCATGAGTCGCTTGTTGAAAACAAAAGTGTCACTAAACAAAAAACGCCATTTTTTAGTTTTAACGCCACTTTTAATTTCAAAATGCAACGCACGAAATGCAAGGACTCCTTCGTTCGTAGTTACCTTAGCCGCCAAGAGATGGCGGTAGTGTCACTTTAAACTTACTGCTCAAGCATTGGTACCGTAAGTTTAAAAACGTCACTATGTCAGTTTGAAACCAGACACCACGTGGGGCTGTCGCTGTGGTAAATGAAAAAGTGTCACTTTTTGCTTAGTGACGGTTCTAATCAAGTTCTTCTATTAAAATTTGCTAAAATGTTAAATTTGAAAGTGACATGTTTCGTTTAGTGTCGTTCTTTAAATAACAATTTAAGAAAATATAGGTTATAACTGATTTATAAACCGTCAATTTTGAATAGTGTCCCAAATATAAGTAATAATATTAAAACAAAAATGGCACTATACCGAACTTTTTTTTTAAAACCTTTTTATTAGACTTCAACATTTTTATTATTTTGAAATATATTTCAAACTAGAAGCTTAAATAGTCTTTCTATTGCACGAAATAGTAAAAAACATGATGATTCCCAGCATTGGTCTTTTTTCTGGGGGTTTTTTCTGTGCATCTATATTTCGGTTTGTATTTAGTACGAAATATATGATTTCACGGGATGACCGTAAAAGTAATAAAAAAAATGAAGTTGGAAAAAATAAATACAAAAAGATACTTCATAGCTAGGTAACTTGTTTAAAGTTGCACAGTAGCGCCATATCTTGTCCAGGTGAGCGGTTAGTTCCGAAGGAGTGTTAAAATCTCTCGATAGAAGGTGTAATATAGATGTGCGCTTGTCACTGCATAAGGTGATGATTTAGCAGACTGAAATGTATGATGTATAGGAAAGATTCGTGTCTAATCTCTAGACCAGTGGTGGTGTAGGGGTATGGCACACGGCACGTAATGCTGAGGACCAGGGTGCGATTCCCAGCATTGGTCTTTTTTCTGGGAGTTTTTTCTGTGCATCTATATTTCAGTTTGTATTTAGTACGAAATATATGATTTCACGGGATGACCGTAAAAGTAATAAAAAAAATGAAGTTGGAAAAAAATAAATACAAAAAGATACTTCATAGCTAACTTGTTTTTAGGGTCCCGTTTTACCCTTTGGGTACGGAACCCTAAAAACCACTTCCAGTGTCTATGAACACAATATATTTATTTATCATGCATGTGTAAAGAAAAATAAAATCTTGGGTGAATCTTTCTTTAAATAACATAATAGGTAAGATAAACTGATGGATCTAGATATTAAATTTTGGTAAACTCGTAATTTAATGAATAAGTACTTAAATAAATACCACGATCACTCTGGTTTCTTTGAATACATCTAAATTTCATGCAAGATCGGAGGTTCCATGGCTCATGCCGCAGAGAGTGATTCACGAACCATTTTTACTGATTTACTGTAAGAAAATCTCACTGCACTTATTTTCTCCCTGTAACATCTTTTGCGATGGTCGAATGGTTCTGTCTTTGAAACATTTTGTAATCTCGGCAGCCAATAGTCGAGCTATGTAAAGACCACTTCTACTTTCATTGATAAATTATACAATTAAATTATTTATATAATTGTGGCATTAAAAGTATAAACTTTTAATTTAATTTATTGAAGTAAAATGATAATTAAATTAAAATGGAAGATGTCCGTGGAAGCCTAGTGAACCTACGAAACAAAACCGGCAAAGAGCGTGTCGGACACATAGCTTATTAATTTTACCATTAATTACACTATCCGTACTTAACAAATAAAATTATTAATTTTCGAAGGATATTTATTGCATTTCGTACGGAATTACAAAATTAGGGGGTATATTTTATAAGTTAGGCTGCTATTCACTCTAAAACTACCAACAATTCTCGAGAAAACTTAGCCATAATAGTTTTCCTTGATACTTTGATATATTTGTACACTCAGCATTTTTTTTTAAGTTTAATAATTTCGTAAAGGAATCATTGTATGTATTTTCATCACTAAATTATTCTTATGATGGTTAGTGTAGAAAATATGTTACGAACGTTTTTTATACATTTCAATACAAAAAAAATTGCAAATCAAAATTTAAACGAAACTCAACGTGAGTCATTGATGTATTAATCAATAGAGTGGCTTTGTTGCAAAACGTTAGTGATGTGTCAGTTATATTGTACTAGCAGTAGCAATACCGTATTTAGATCACGTGATTGTCCCTGTATATGCTTCTCTTTCTATTCGTCTGCTTTCTGTCTTTCAAGATCCTTTTTCTCAGGAACGCATGGAGGTATAAAGTTGAAATAAATATAAGCACTGAGGACTTTAGTCTTTTGTTATTTAAAATTTTTTAAATAAAGTTTTTAAATTCATATTGTGATTGAAAGATACAACTTGGTTGTAAGTATAATTATTTTCATGAAAAACCATGAAGAAATTAGACTTGTAGAGTACTTACGTCTTTTTGACGCCGAATTATTAAACTTGGTAAAATGTTACGCCTAAAGTAAAATATAATAAGGGAAGCAGACTAAAAATCAGCGATCTGTAAAAAATGGTTTGTTTTTACACAAATTCTGTGAAGTACAAACTGACTCTTAGCTGATTGTTAAATTTGTATGAAACTCTCAATGCGCTAATCCATCTCGCATTGTTTTTTTTATTATGATTCATATTTACGATATTTACTTTTTTCTTAGTAAAATACAGTTTTATTTCTTTGCCATTCAATGATTTAATATCACACACATTACACACATCAGTCATAATATCTGGTTGCTAAAGTGTCTGTTTGACTTAAGACCTACCAATATTATTATACTGCAGATATCGCCACAAGTCGTGGTTGACACTATACACGTTTAAGCTTTGGCCTCTCAGGTAGAGGGCGAAGGTTCAGAAATTTATTCGGATAATTTCAAAATTTCCCATGAGCTTTTCGATACCTAGAGGAAAACATCGTAAGGCATACTGCCGACACTTGTGAATCAGTTCAGTGGTGTATTTAAACTACAGTGGAACGTACTATGTAGGCTGGAGATTTTGAAAACTATGATGCAGAACCGCTGGAGTGGTTTAGTGAAATTATTTTTCCACTCTATAGGTTAATTCCTCTATGACGTGAGTGGAGCATTTTAATTAAGACCCCGTTAAAAGAGCCTTTTGGTCAATCGTTCATTTGAAATTGCTAAAATCCTCTTTACAATGCAACAGTGAAAAACTTGTGCATCCCGTTTGATCTAGTGCTGCAATCTTAAATCCTGTAGAATAGTGTTCAATTTCGATTGCTTTTTTATTTTTGCATGGGTGTTTAATAAACTGGCCAGGCGTATCGAACTTGCCCACAGAGGGTTTGGTACAAATTTACAAGCTGTATAATGTGGTTTAAATGTCGAGGTAATTTCTAGCAATAATTATTACCTAACTATGAAAATAATAACTATGAGATATTTCGATAAAAATAATCTAATTTTTACGGATCGATTATACTACTTTTTCATTGTATTTTGTTGTGTAAGAACGTAGTACCTTAAAGGTTTTGATTCGCGCAGTATTGAATGAAAATTTATTTTCAAATATACTAAAACAATCATGTTCAAAGTTTCCGTTACATACTAACATACGTATGAAGCTAATAAAAGTGTGTTAAGAAGGGCTCAAATCAGGCTGCTGGTAGGTACTATTTTTGGCTAAAATACACCTCCAGACCATTCTAACAAACTCAAATATACCTAGGTTACTTTATTCTGTTTTCAAGTTCCCACGTCTTGTGGCAGGTTCTATCGTCAGATCAACTCGATGGTATCAACGTATCATATCGTATTGTCATCAGAACTACGCATAATTTTATTGCCAAATTTTTTTATAAATTCGATTATAATTATGTAGGTACATACGGATACATAAACAGTCGAGTAAAAGAAGCCGTGGTGGCCTAGCAGTTTGGCCTATAGCCTCTCAAGCAGAGGGTCGTGGGTTCAAAAACCCGGCTCGCACCTCTGGGTTTTTTCGGAATTTATGTGCGAAATTACATTTGAAATTTACCATGGAGCTATACGGTGAAGGAAAACATCGTGAGGAAACCTGCATACCCTGCGAAGAAATTCAGTGGTGTGTGTGAAGTTCCCGATTCCGCACTGGGCCCGCGTGGGAACTACGGCCAAAGCTCTCTCATTCTGAGAGGCCTGTTCCCTGCTGTGGGACGTATATAGGGTGGGATGACGATGATGATGATGACATAAATATGTAGTTACAAGTGAAGCTAATATATCACACTCCTAGATCAAAAGAGCATCAACTCAAAATAGTGTACCATTTCAATTTAGACTTCAGTTGAAAGGTCTAAATTAAAATGGTATATATGTACGTAATTACGCGTGTTAGCAACGTCTACTGTAGCCTCCTTAAACCTGGGCCCAATTGCATAACAAAGTACAACTTATATTACAAGCGGAACTCCCTTTCTAGTTAATATAACTGAAGCGAGAGTTCCCCTGGTATATTAGTTGTACTTTGTTATGCAATTGGGCCCTGCACGCCACATATCGTCGCCTGCGAAAACTACAGAGCGTCGCATGCGCCCCATCTTGCAACAGAGATGAAGATAGCGCACCGTAGCGTGCAAGAGCGGGCGAGAGATAAACCCCAAGTCCCCAACAGAGGAGCCTTGGTATTAAGAGCCCTCACCGACGGATAATGCAGTGATTCTAACGGGTCTCTTACTATTGAGGTAGGTACAGAACCCTAAAATATATTTATCTGCGGCACACACGCATCTCTAACTCATTGGCCACATCTGTTACTACGCGACCCGATGTAGAAAGGCTTTCAATTTACAAGATTAAAAATTGGTCAAGTGCACCAAATATATTACCGATTTCCGTCTTTACTTAATGTGATTAGGGTATCTGTCTTTTGTGCCCTACTTTCATACATTGCTATTTAGGTAATTTATAAATAGTAAGGACAGATCTGCAGACAGATAGAGAAACAAGATGAATGTAAAGCGTAGCTTTACTTAGGAATACGGTATTGCAGCATTTTTTTATAATGATCTTTTTGTTTGAATATCAGGATACTGATACCAAATTCAAATCCATTGTAAAGAAGACATTAATATCTAAGGCGTACTATAAAATTAATGACTATATCATGGACAGGGATGTTTGGAAATAATTCCGATCCGCATGGGCGATCCCTAGTCTCAAATAATAGCGTATCTACTGTGTTAAAAAATTTAATTGTATTAAATACTATAGATGTAATTTAATAACAATGTAGATATTTTTGAAAAAAATATACCTTGTTGAGTTTCTTGCCGGTTTCTTCTCAACAGTGTTTTTCCGAACCGGTGGTAGATTCTTCGACGTTCATAGGAGCATCAATTGATGCCTAAATTGAATAAAGAATTTTGACTTTGGCTTTGACTTTGAAGAAGTCTCGAAGCTGACAGTGGTTAGGTGGTATCGCATATAATAAAGAAATAAGCTACAGTTAGCTTGAAATTTTAACAAACTGAAATTGTACCGCATTATAAATACCTTTTATAAACACGTTTTATAAATACCTTCCTAAAACTGGGTGGCTCATTTCTTCAATATATGCGACAGAATGATAACAGTTTAAACGACAGTGTAGAAAAGGTTAATGTAAATAAATTGTTTGGATGCATGAACAAAAATAGACTTTTAATACTATACTTGAGAATAAAAATGTTTCGGAAAAAGGATCCAATTCTATTTTCTTTTGGTTTTTCTCGTGTTTTAGTTTAAATTGATATTTGCCGGTACCAGTATATTTGCAAATTGGATTTCTTATTGTTTACTTCAATAAAGTTTCAATACGCCCGACAGTAAAAGCAAGGGGGTGAATGGAACAAAATGGAATTGAGGAAGCAAAAATTGTTTTCCTGTATACCTAGAAATAAATATCTGGTACTGTTTTGTGTCAGCAAAGGTTTGGAACCGAGTAATTTGACGTGACAGAACTATTTCCGGATTGTATTTCTGAATTGAATTTATTTCTCCATTACTATCAATACAGAAATCGAAGTGCTTTGTAGGGTGCGCATTTTCGTACCAAAGCCATTGATCTAATAAAAGAAACCTTTTATAATGACAAATTGACAATGTTAACGACCGGCGTATTAAATTTGGGCCCTCAAAAATTTCTTTGCGTTTTCATCATGTCCATCCCGCGAATATATTGAAGTGGAAAGTAAAATAGAATTATGAGGTCAAAATGTGTCAACTTTCGAATTTGTCAACGGCTGATTTCTAGTTTAAGTAAACTCCTTGATGAAAAAAACTAAATTCACAGCATGCAACCCAAAAAAAGCTTTAATCAACCTAAAACTTTATAAACCTTTAGTTTTACACATATGATTTTTTTTCACAAACGCATAAACCTTTTTGTTCAAATCCACTAAGCCGTGCCAGGTTTTATACGCAAAAAACTATAGCGTTAATACTTGGAGCTTAATAGATCATTCGGTTTTACAACGCGTGCATTAACCCAGATTAAAAAAAGGGTATAAATATTGTTTTCAACGCAAATTCAAAAGCTCGTAACTTCATTTAATGAATGTATCTAATATCTATGAACGAGCGTGAGTATCGGAGCCTCCAGGTGTTGGCCAGTCAGTGGACAAAAGAATAAGAATAAGAATTTGTTTTATTGCCACAATACAAAATATAAATAAAACAAATATCAAGAACAATGAACAAAACATTTACAAATACAAAAAAAAAATACAATAGTTTATAAACACTTTTGAGGCAATAGGTCCCAGTCTCAGCATGTGCTGGACAGACAGTCCAGCGCTGGTTTTCAGCCTGGGTCTTTGGGCAGGGTCGGCTGCAGACCTGACGACAGAAACTGAAACTGAAAGACCTGATGATTTGACCTTGGTGCCCTGAAAAAAGGGAAAGTGCCTCTTTTGGAACGCCACGTGCGTCCGTACTTTTGCTTTTTCGCATCTTAGCGATCTAATGAAGGGGTATTAGGATGTGGCTGTTAAAGTACTGTATTAGGATCTGCCGATAGCGATTATTATACTTGCTTCACATTTTCTAAATATGATATCGAAACTAGAGGACACTAATAAACAAGAAATTATAGGGCTGGGAATTGAACCCAGCTCTTTGTCATTCTGTGATAGATGCTTTGCCATATATACATGTGGGAACCAGGCTCGTGAATTAAAGGTAGCGATCGTTTAAAGCCTTTATTGGCAAGCAAAAATAATAAATACTGACACAAATCGTAAGAATTTCGTAAAAAAAATACACACACACACCGTTTACTTTCGTCGTACGTCGTCAACTGCCATAGCATCTCATTTGTTCTTCACTCAAACTCGGTATTCATTCTTCGTTCAAATTCAGACTTACATCATCTCATCACGCTTCAATACACGCATACCATACCACATACACTAACCCAACCAGTTAGTTTATACGGCTGAATTTCTTAAACACATGTGTTCTGGAAACAAATACAGGGTTATTTTTAATTCACTGACATCCTCTTAACCCTGAATTCCTATCACTCAAACAAAAGTTTTTTGTTTTACGACTTTTTTAAATGAAGCACTTTTTTTCCCATACAAATACACAGAGTATCGTAAAAATAAGAGGTAATCTCTAATTTTCAAAACGTTATTACACCAAAAATATTAAGTTATGACAAAAGCCGTAAAACAAAAAACATTTGTTTAAGTGGTAGGAGTTTAGGGTTAAAAGGATACTAGTGAATTACAAATAAGCCTGTATTTTCACATTACTTACTTTGCGATGTACAAATTCCGAGTTTGATAGTAGGTGCAGTTGGTGCCCTAACATAAGTATTCACTTTTCCATACTAACTGCATAAGAAAGTGGATACTTATTAAGGCAGGGAACCGATCGTACGTACATCTACGGTACGGTTGACCGTAAGGTAAGGTCTTCAACTAAGTAGGTAAGGTAAACGTACCAATGCTAGACACCTCAACGCCCAGTAGATGAAACCCGACTCTCACCTCTCTTACTATGACACAAGATTGAAGGTGCCATGTATTGGGTTAAGCACAGGGAGTTTTACCTTAAGTGCTAAAGTTTTCATCTCGACTATTTCGTACTGATAAAAATCACTAGAAAATCACAGTGCCGTCTGATAGAAACGTTCCCTTGTATAAATTATTTTTTCAGCCATGTCCATCGGCCAACTGACCTGAAAAGAGTTTTCACGGCTCGTTTAAAGACCCCCGACTCGATATCCCCAGGGTAGGTTTATCTGTAACCTGCAGCTGCTCATTTGTATAGAAAACTCCCCGAAGGGCAGAAAAGGTCGGGGTGGATTCACTTAAAGTTGCCTTATTGTTGAGCAGGTGATAATTTTATCGGCTTGTTTATGACTTCATTTATTTGTTAATTTCCACAAAGATTTGTAAGAATAAGTTTCATTGTTTTAAATTTCATGTCGTTTGCAAACCGTAATTTTCTATTTAAAATTAAAATTTATTTTGTAATACTCAAATTAATCATCATCCCAGCCTATATTCGTCCCACTGCAGGACACAGGCCTCCTCTTAATTTAAAAGGGGTTGGGCCACAGTTCCCACGTGGGCCCAGTGCGGATTGGGAAGTTCACACACACCAAGATTAAGATGATTTAGATTAAGATGTATTTTTTGCATGCTATGTGTGAATAGCTAAATGTGTGATCATTATAAATGTATTTAAAGATCTATTGTTAACCACATTTAAAGCAAATAAAAAAACTTACTTACTTACTTACTTACTTACCATAGAATTTCTTCATAGGTGTGTGCAGGTTAGGTTAGGTAGTAATGGGCTAATTTCTGCAACTCGACGTCACTATGCGCCTATTTTGCGTAAGTGTGTGCAGGTTTCCTCATGATGTTTTCCTTCAACATGAAGCTCATGGTAAATTTCAAATGTAATTTCGCACATACCTACAACTAAAACAAAACTTAATTAAAATTAATTAATACTAGTTCGTAAATGCATAATTGTATTGTAAATGGGTGCCTGTCGGATCGCATAATGCGTTGTTTGGATGGAATTAAACTAATTCTGTTTAACTTCTTAATTAAAATGCGTTAATATCAGTTACAACAAAATTGTACCTGATATTAAATAACTTACATAGGAACAGTTCAGGTCGAATAAAAGCTTGTAAAATATAAGTTTTTAAATTGTCGGACCCTCAAATGAC
Source organism: Archips crataeganus (assembly GCA_947859365.1). Classification (NCBI taxonomy): domain Eukaryota; kingdom Metazoa; phylum Arthropoda; class Insecta; order Lepidoptera; family Tortricidae; genus Archips; species Archips crataeganus. The sequence continues at coordinate 3,762,518 of OX402050.1, read as the reverse complement.
TTGACTATAAGATAAATTTATATACCCCATTGCAGTGTTCGACACTTTAATTCCAATAATCGACACTCTGCTTGTTGCCTTTATTGCTAAGAAGTAAGATTGAAAGTGTCGGCTACTAGGGCACCGTCAGTCACTGGAGTATATACCTTATTCACACAATTAAATCACTGCGAGTGCAGTAATTTATTGTGAACGACTTTACAAAGGGCCGGGCTGCGTTCCCGCCTAACCTTAAGTCATTGGAATGTTTTGTTGTTTTTAAGTTTGTTTTATCGAAGGTTGAGTGAATGGGTCACAATATCAAAATTTGTGAAATTGCTGATAATTCACTACAGTAGCCAGAATAATCCTTGGCGTAATTTGTTGCGGTTTAATGGTTCAGATACGATTAAACTGATCAAGTGTTGCCATACATACTTCCGGTTTGTACCTATCTAGGTTTTGTTGCGAACTACTTTTTCCGCTGGCGTTCATATCATCACAATGTGTTGTTTGTTTTTTTTGTGTTTAGTTTTTAAATGGGTCCAACTGAAAAACAGCGTTGCGGCTTGCCGCAACATTATGCTGAGTGGGGCCCAATTTATACTATTCGATGATTTTTATTTGTATCTTTTCCTGTCAACTGTATTTCCTGTGTATCGAATATGTATAAATAAACATCTCTCTCTCTCTCTCTCTCTCTCTCTCTCTCTCTCTCTCTCTACAATTTTGTTATTATGTGAAATAATGATACCACATCTATTTTAATAGCCCCTAATTCAGTTCACGTGAAGAATGATTTGATGAGAGAATGAACGAAATATTTTCATGAACGACATTCTGAGCTTGGTATACTAAGGTAATGTGTTTTTGCTGCAACTGAATTTTATAAATTACTTAAAAATACTTTCTTACATTGTTCGTTCATTCTATACCTACCTAAATATCATCACTGTTTAATTTAGAAGCCGTGGTGGCCTAGCGGTTTGACCTATGGCCTCTCAAGCAGAGGGACGTGGGTTAAAATCCCGGCTCGCACCTCCTGAGTTTTTCGGAATTTATGTGCGAAATTACATTTCAACGGTGAAGGACAACATCGTGAAGGAACCTGCGAAGAAATTCAATGATGTGTGAAGTTCCCAATCCGCACTGGGCCCGCGTGGGAACTACGGTCCAAGCCCTCTCACTCTGATAGGAGGTCGGTGCCCTACAATCAGAAGTATATAGGCTGGTATGATGATAATCACTGTTCAGAATTCAAAAATACTGACAGTACCGTATTTGTCGTTCTACTACAACAGTGAATTAATTATTGTTGGAGTATACAGAGAAAGGAAAAACGAACGCACGTTCAGACTACAAAAATTGTTCCAAAGTAAAAGTTTAATTTCGTGCATTCGGTTTCCAATTCTATCTTCCAGCTTCAAATTACCCTACAAATTTCTTGAAACTGTAGGAACTCAAAACCCCTTTCAAATGAAGAAGTCATTGGCACTTCAGCGAGCTGTGTTTGTAGTCTATTTATATTCACAGTGGCTGCCAGCAATGTAATCAAAAGCTTTCCGTTTGTCCCAATGTTGCATTATGGTAACGAGGTTTGAGTCTCTGACATGCCGTCTAGATATAGGACTTTAGGTTGGAGCCTCGCAAACGTGGCACGCGGCACGTTTTACGCCAGCAAGCGTTTTTGCACGTCTTTCAACCATTAGGGTTATGTATACAGGGTGACAGTCAGGGTCAAGTGGCGGTGGGTAGGGCACATCGCTCGTAGAACTGATGGAGCGACGACCTGGTTAAGGTTGCGGGATCACGTTGGATGCGGATGGCACGGGACTGATCTGTTTGGCGAGCCTTCGGGGAGGCCTATGTTCACCAGTGGACGTCTTTCGGCTGAAATTATGATGTTGATAATGATGATTATAAGGTAACATTATAAATTATAATTGAGAAAACTATGAAACTAAATTCACCAGTATTATAAAAAAAATCTAGTAGGCTTACAACTAAACTAAATCTAAAAATGGTCTTAAAATTTAATGAAGAGAAAAAATACAATCGCAATTTCGTTAAAAATTTGTTCGATTTGGCACCGCTTCATATAATTTTCTCTAACTTCTAGCGGAGCAATTTAACAAAAGCCCCAAATATTTTCACTGGCGGAATTTCCCTTATTATCCTGGCATCTTCATGAGGCATTTCATCATCATTATTTCAGCCGAAAGACGTCCACTGCTGAACATAGGCCTCCCCCAAGGCTCGCCAAACAGATTGGTCCTGCGCCATCCGCATCCAACGCGATCCCGCAACTTTAACCAGGTCGTCGCTCTATCTTGTTGGAGGCCTACCTACACTGCGTTTTCCGGTCCATGGATGCCACTCGAGAACCTTTTTGCCCCATCGGCCATCAGTTCTACGAGCGATGTGCCCTGCCCACTGCCACAGTACTTTAATCTGGAGACATAAACTTGAACCTCTTTTTCAGCTTCCGGTCTTTGTTATAAACCTAGCTTCAAACATTTTAAGATTTACGTATATTGAATGCCAGAATAATGAAAGTTTATTTCCAGTTGGAAGTTTCTCCGTTTAAGCAGGTGAGAGACCTCGCACTTGTAAGAACGAACTGGAGGAAAATGCACTCAAGTTTTGCTCTTAAGTATTGAATGAATGACTGAATAGTCTTCAAAATTAACTGCTTGCGACTAAAACAAAACAACCAACTAACCTATTTAAGTCATAACGGATAAAACTTTCTGACAAATCTAAGTTATGGGGCCGATACAGTAGGAGTTTGGCGTTCTATAAAGATATTGTTGTGACTGAGAATTATATTCGGCATTTTTTTCATTGGTGCCTGTCTTAGAGTAAAATTTAGCAGGCAAATTTTACATTTGCTGAAATTTAACTTAACAGACAAATTGATAATACTACCGAACAATGCTTAATTAAAACCAATAGTGATTTTTTTCAATCTCTACATCGTCGGAATCATCCGTAGTATCAAAATAGCTTTATTTTCAATAATGAAATTAAATTGGACATTGATATAAATATTTACAACCAGGCAATCAAACAGTTACTACATAAAGACTGATAGTTTTCTTCTATCTTTACATTGCTAGAATCATTTTTAGGTGTCGATACAGCTATGTTTTTTTCTTTGAAATTGCTGTTTTTTTTAACAAGATTTAGAATGGCTTAATTTATAGGACGTAAAACGCCTTGCACAGATTCAAAATGTAAAAGTAATCTATCGGTATAAAAATAGATTTTTCGATTCTCTCCTATTATTGACCTCTGAACTATACTGGGTGACCTTAGCCTCAGGACAAATACTATTTAAAACCAAACTGCAAAGTATCATAACAATCAGTCCAATATTTACCGAAAAACTAACGGTTTTCAATGTATCACTTTGGAGGAGCCTGTTTATTTGGATGATATTATTATGATTTAATGTTTTTTTTTTGTTTTCTTGTCTAATTAAGCAAATAAATATTTTAAGATATTGCTAAGTATCAGTCTTATCCATGGATTCATTATTTGTCCAGAGGCTAAGGTCACCTTGTATAATGACTACTCGTATGTTGTGTGATAGTGACTGTGTTATACTTTCTTGTTACAATCATAATAATAAAATAAGTTAATTATGGATAGAAACTTTGAAAGAACAAAAGGTAAACTGTTGCAGTCAGAAATAGCTCTAACTTGTAAATAATCTGTTTTTAAAGCTGCAGACTGAAGCAAAAATGTATTTAACCTGTACATGCGGTAAAGGTGACTTCAAAGGCTAAAACCCGGAGTTAAAGTACCCAAAACGAAACGGCATAAAGTCAGTTTTAATTTTCTTCATTCGCAGCGCAGGATTAATCCCATAAGAGCCAATATTGCGAAAGTTGGTTCGGGATTTGGCCAGTTCATACGTTTTTCATAGAGCTCTCGAAGTTGGAAGAATTATATCAAGTTAATGAAGATATGTGTTCACATAAAAAATGATTTATATATGCGACCTTGTGTTTCAAATTCATAGGATTTTATAAGTCTTTATTTTACTTGCAATGTTCGTAAGGTAAACGTACCAATGCTCGACATCTCAACGCCCAGTAGATGACACCCAACTGTCACCTGTCTTACTATGACATAAGATTAAAGGTGCCATGTATTGAGTTAGTATCGAGCTCAGCGACGTTTACCTTATGTACTTATTTCAATAATTTGTGCGTTTCAAATCTAGCGAGTCGAATTCCACGAAATACTTGTGCTCGAATTAATTTTGAATTTGGTACGGTAGGTAGAATGACAATGAAGGTACGGTCAGAAAAATAACCTCGTATAATAAATGAACCTATGAGAATAAATTATTAATTAGGTACTTTAACCATTGACTTCGCCCGGGTTAGAAATAGCTTTCCGCCAAAACCTTTAGAGCGCGCGCAGACAGAGAGCGGTCTGGAGTTCCGAGTTCAGCGTTCAGAATTCTGTGTTTTGACCGCTCGAGAGTTCCAGTCGCCTTCTGTGCGCTTTATCGTAAGAGACTCGGTACAGTCGAAAGAACGCAGAACTCTGAAAGCGAAACTCGGAACTCCAGAACGCTCTTTGTCTGCGCGGGCTCTTACAACCTTAGAGTTTGGTCTGGAAAAAGGTAGAGTAAACTTTTTAAAGCACAGCGGTTTCTCGCACAACGCTACCCATTGATTTCAGATGAAGTAAACTCGTTGTATTGAAAGCCGAGGTGCCTAATTCAATGTTCTTGGACAGCGCCTTCCATTCTTGTTTAACCTTTCGTCTGTATATTGTAGACACTGGCCACCGAGATCGTGTTGCTGTTTCGTATATTTGAATTTGCGGCTTCTAGAATTCGAAACAGAAATGAACAGCGAACAAAACAAACAGATCAGCCCTGCGCTATCCGCATCCAACGCGTTCCCGCTACCTTAACCAGGTCGTCGCTCCATCTTGTTGGAGGCTTACCTACACTGCGTCTTCCGGTCCGCGGATGCCACTCGAGAACCTTTCGGCCCCATCGGCCGTCCATTCTACAAGCGATGTGCCCTGCCCACTGCCACTTAAGTCTGGCGATTCTTCAAGCTATGTCGTTGACTATAGAACTATAGTTCTTGCGCAGATTTCATCATTTCTAATGCGATCCCGCAGACAAACTCCAAGAGAAATTTAAGTATAATGGTCTAAAACTATGCTAAATGAAAGCTGAACTGTCACAAGCCGGCACAGACGGCGAGTTAGACTTATGTGTCAATCTAGATATTTGTCTATCTGTACACCAAGTTTCATCCAAATCAGGTTAGGAGTCGGTTTTAGCACCATTTCTTCCTAAAATTTTAGCGATTTAATAGCACAAACTTGTTATTGAAACTAAAATTAAAGAAAATTACAGTCAGCCTTAGAAGTCACTGAACACTTTAGTACTAATACTGTGAAGTTTGAAATATGTCACGAATAGTCACGATAGTCAAAGTGACACAGTACTACAGGTATTCAGCGACTTCTGTAGCCGACCGTACCTACAGCAATGAATTCTTTTAATTTATTAATCTCAATGTCTAGATTAAACGAAGCCTTTTCCCTTCAGAAAGGCTGCAAATTTCAAAAACATCATTAAATAATAAAGAAGCCTCTACACCACTAACAAAGTTCACATTCGAAATTGTAGAACAGAGCGAACATCACAACCAACATAAGTCGACCCGGCTAGCTAAAACCACGTTGTAAACAAAAAGGGCACAGATAAACTGGTCCTGGCCAAACTGCGGTACCGGTAATGCAGCATTATGTAAATGTGCCTTGTCTAAATAAAGCCAAGCGGGAAATATGAGAAGCACTGGACAAATTACCTAGCCTAATATAGATGGTAATACTGTACTAAACAATTTGCTATTCCAGCCCCTTTATGCGTTGTCTAATAGTGGACAATGCACGCTCGAATTACAGTGCCGCTGGTCGCAATGATATTCAATTCAATGCGGTCTTTTAGTTATCGTTGTAGCTAAGAGTTGGAAAATGGTCGGTATTTCGCTTATGAGTGCACTAGCTTTAGTAATACGACTTCCTCTGAGCAAAATGAAATGATTTTATCCTTTATTTAACGACCGCTTTAGCCTAGATGGTAGTGACCCTGCCTACGAAGCAACAGGTCCTGGGTTCAAATCCCGGTAAGGGCATTTATTTGTGTGATGAGCACGGATATTTGTTCCTGAGTTATGAATATTTTCTATGTATTTAAGTATTTAAATAAATAAATAAATAAATAAATATCGGGGGGCAATCTAACACAAATAGACCTAGTCCCTAACTAAGCAAAGCTTGTACTTTGGGTACTAGACGACGATAAACATACTTATATAGATAAATAAATACTTAAATACATAGAAAACATCCATAACTCAGGAACAAATATTCGTGCTCATCACGCAAATAAATGCCCTTACCGGGATTCGAACCCAGGACCTCTTGCTTCGTAGGCAGGGTCACTACCAACTAGGCTAAGGCGGTCGTTAATTTATTTATCTATATAAGATATAAGATGTTTATTGTCGTCTAGTACCCAAAGTACAAGCTTTGCTTAGTTTGGGACTAGGTCGATTTGTGTAAGATTGTCCCTTAATATTTATTTTATTTATTTATTTATTTAATTGGACGCTAGGTATTAGATGGCGAGTCGAAGCTGTGGTGCTAGTATGGCCTTTCAAGCAGATGAATGAATGTGTCCATTTGCCATTTACAACGATCGTTATGGTGAAAGAAAACATAGTGAGCGAAACAATTACATAATTGGCGTATATAGGTTCTTAATTAAAAAAAAAAAAAACAAAAAAATACATCTTAGGCTAAGCTACAACTTAGGCTTTCTCATTCTGAACGAAGGTGTGCCCAGCAGTGGGACATATTATTATGTAAGAAGAGATGATGTTGATAAGGTGGTGAAAATGAAATAATAATGAATGATAAAATGGATAATCTGTAGTTTAAATTTTTTCGATTTTCCGTACAATATTTTATTCCCTAGTGAACTTCTTTAGGATCGATTTTCAAAAAACTATATAAGTATGTCAAAAAAACATTTTACATTTCCATTCGCCGGTCTTGAGTAACATTAAGAGGGTACGATGGCTGAGAGACTTTTGAGAAATAGGTATTTTGATGAAATGTCGCTGTCTCGCCCGAACCCCTCCGTGTCAGTATAGCGAGAGCGGGACAACTGCAGCTCAGGCCGTTATTAGGCGCGTAAAATTGATCAAAACAGCATTTCGTAATCCCCTTTTTTCTTCTCGAAAACTGGACCAATAAAATCATTTTTTTCATAAATAATTAGAGGACAGATTTAGCTATGCCCCTATGTTTCCCTTTTTTTGTTTATATGATTAAAAATCAATTAAAAATCACCCCCACTTTACGTCTATGGGAGGTACCCTAAAAAATTTTTTTTTACTTTTTTTTATTTAATCACTTTGTCGGCGTGACTGATATATATATTGATGCCAATTACAATTACAGCTTTCTAGTACTAACAGTCTCTGAGCTTAGCCGCGGACAGACAGACAGACGGACAGACATGGCGAAACTATAAGGGTTCCTAGTTGACTACGGAACCCTAAAAATCGAACGTACAGCTGCTCCGCGCGGAAAAAGTGAAACTTCGTAATGTGGAAATAAAAAAGGCACTTATACATCAATATGAACCTTATTGCAATAACCCAAAACAAAGAAACGGCTAGCAAGCAACCAACTACAGCGCTAGTGAAACAAGTTACATAACTCGTCGCTAGATGGTGTTGCTCCTCGTGCGCACGTTATTTTCAATCATTTTTCTTGATTTTCGTAATTCTCAAAGATATTCAATACTTTTTTTTTTTACTAAATACGTTATTAAAATACGTTATTAATACTTTATTCTACGATTTACCATTAAAATAGTTTTAATTTTTACAAGTTTTCACACTAAACCACGCAATTGTTCTGGATCGCACTGACGAAGTTTTTAACATCCGTTAGAGTATATATACACAATGTGAACATCTCGTAAACGTCAACTTGCGTTGCATTGCGTCGCGTATTTAACGCAACGCTTGTTGGAAGTCGCATTAGAAGTTTCACTTCAAAAATGCTTCTCTTCTAATTGGACATTGAAGCTGCTTTCGCCTATCAAAATGTTAAAATAGCCAATGCAGTTAACTCAACCTAACCTGTTAATATTTTCTAAGTAAACTATTATGTGTGCCACAACGTAACTCCCGCACCGTAAACTATTCGATTGTCCATTGTATTGAACGGAAAACCCGTCCCTCATTCGCTTGAATTCGCTAAAGAAAAGTCTGGCATTTGAGGTCAGAAACTATGTTAACAAAAGAGTCTCTATATAGGGGCTTAATGTTTAAAAATATATTCGACTAATTTAGTGGGCGATTAATGATTATATGTATAATGTTTTAAACTTTCATTAATATTTAATAGCACCCGAGCACGCAAGCATATACACAAACACACCCACAGACATCATTTTCATTTACATTACCACTGACTGGCTATCTATCGTTTGACTGATTAGCAGATATTGCAATGTTACACAAAAATATAATGTCATTAATAAAGGCTAATTATATTTAAATAAATAAATAAATAAAAATAAATAAATATCACGGGACAATTCACACCAATTGACCCAGTCCCAAAGTAAGCTAGGAAAGCTTGTGTTATGGGTACTAGGTAACGGATAAACATACTTATATAGATAGATACATACTTAAATACATATTAAACACCCAAGACCCGAGAACAAACATTCGTATTATTCATACAAATATCTGCCCCGACACGGGAATCGAACCCGGGACCTCAAGCTTCATAGTCATATATATATATTGTATATATATTGTAGACACTGGCCACCGAGATCGTGTTGCTGTTTCGTATATTTGAATTTGCGGCTTCTAGAATTCGAAACAGAAATGAACAGCGAACAAAACAAACAGATCAGCCCTGCGCTATCCGCATCCAACGCGTTCACGCTACCTTAACCAGGTCGTCGCTCCATCTTGTTGGAGGCTTACCTACACTGCGTCTTCCGGTCCGCGGATGCCACTCGAGAACCTTTCGGCCCCATCGGCCGTCCATTCTACAAGCGATGTGCCCTGCCCACTGCCACTTAAGTCTGGCGATTCTTCAAGCTATGTCGTTGACTATAGAACTATAGTTCTTGCGCAGATTTCATCATTTCTAATGCGATCCCGCAGACAAACTCCAAGAGAAATTTAAGTATAATGGTCTAAAACTATGCTAAATGAAAGCTGAACTGTCACAAGCCGGCACAGACGGCGAGTTAGACTTATGTGTCAATCTAGATATTTGTCTATCTGTACACCAAGTTTCATCCAAATCAGGTTAGGAGTCGGTTTTAGCACCATTTCTTCCTAAAATTTTAGCGATTTAATAGCACAAACTTGTTATTGAAACTAAAATTAAAGAAAATTACAGTCAGCCTTAGAAGTCACTGAACACTTTAGTACTAATACTGTGAAGTTTGAAATATGTCACGAATAGTCACGATAGTCAAAGTGACACAGTACTACAGGTATTCAGCGACTTCTGTAGCCGACCGTACCTACAGCAATGAATTCTTTTAATTTATTAATCTCAATGTCTAGATTAAACGAAGCCTTTTCCCTTCAGAAAGGCTGCAAATTTCAAAAACATCATTAAATAATAAAGAAGCCTCTACACCACTAACAAAGTTCACATTCGAAATTGTAGAACAGAGCGAACATCACAACCAACATAAGTCGACCCGGCTAGCTAAAACCACGTTGTAAACAAAAAGGGCACAGATAAACTGGTCCTGGCCAAACTGCGGTACCGGTAATGCAGCATTATGTAAATGTGCCTTGTCTAAATAAAGCCAAGCGGGAAATATGAGAAGCACTGGACAAATTACCTAGCCTAATATAGATGGTAATACTGTACTAAACAATTTGCTATTCCAGCCCCTTTATGCGTTGTCTAATAGTGGACAATGCACGCTCGAATTACAGTGCCGCTGGTCGCAATGATATTCAATTCAATGCGGTCTTTTAGTTATCGTTGTAGCTAAGAGTTGGAAAATGGTCGGTATTTCGCTTATGAGTGCACTAGCTTTAGTAATACGACTTCCTCTGAGCAAAATGAAATGATTTTATCCTTTATTTAACGACCGCTTTAGCCTAGATGGTAGTGACCCTGCCTACGAAGCAACAGGTCCTGGGTTCAAATCCCGGTAAGGGCATTTATTTGTGTGATGAGCACGGATATTTGTTCCTGAGTTATGAATATTTTCTATGTATTTAAGTATTTAAATAAATAAATAAATAAATAAATATCGGGGGGCAATCTAACACAAATAGACCTAGTCCCTAACTAAGCAAAGCTTGTACTTTGGGTACTAGACGACGATAAACATACTTATATAGATAAATAAATACTTAAATACATAGAAAACATCCATAACTCAGGAACAAATATTCGTGCTCATCACGCAAATAAATGCCCTTACCGGGATTCGAACCCAGGACCTCTTGCTTCGTAGGCAGGGTCACTACCAACTAGGCTAAGGCGGTCGTTAATTTATTTATCTATATAAGATATAAGATGTTTATTGTCGTCTAGTACCCAAAGTACAAGCTTTGCTTAGTTTGGGACTAGGTCGATTTGTGTAAGATTGTCCCTTAATATTTATTTTATTTATTTATTTATTTAATTGGACGCTAGGTATTAGATGGCGAGTCGAAGCTGTGGTGCTAGTATGGCCTTTCAAGCAGATGAATGAATGTGTCCATTTGCCATTTACAACGATCGTTATGGTGAAAGAAAACATAGTGAGCGAAACAATTACATAATTGGCGTATATAGGTTCTTAATTAAAAAAAAAAAAAACAAAAAAATACATCTTAGGCTAAGCTACAACTTAGGCTTTCTCATTCTGAACGAAGGTGTGCCCAGCAGTGGGACATATTATTATGTAAGAAGAGATGATGTTGATAAGGTGGTGAAAATGAAATAATAATGAATGATAAAATGGATAATCTGTAGTTTAAATTTTTTCGATTTTCCGTACAATATTTTATTCCCTAGTGAACTTCTTTAGGATCGATTTTCAAAAAACTATATAAGTATGTCAAAAAAACATTTTACATTTCCATTCGCCGGTCTTGAGTAACATTAAGAGGGTACGATGGCTGAGAGACTTTTGAGAAATAGGTATTTTGATGAAATGTCGCTGTCTCGCCCGAACCCCTCCGTGTCAGTATAGCGAGAGCGGGACAACTGCAGCTCAGGCCGTTATTAGGCGCGTAAAATTGATCAAAACAGCATTTCGTAATCCCCTTTTTTCTTCTCGAAAACTGGACCAATAAAATCATTTTTTTCATAAATAATTAGAGGACAGATTTAGCTATGCCCCTATGTTTCCCTTTTTTTGTTTATATGATTAAAAATCAATTAAAAATCACCCCCACTTTACGTCTATGGGAGGTACCCTAAAAAATTTTTTTTTACTTTTTTTTATTTAATCACTTTGTCGGCGTGACTGATATATATATTGATGCCAATTACAATTACAGCTTTCTAGTACTAACAGTCTCTGAGCTTAGCCGCGGACAGACAGACAGACGGACAGACATGGCGAAACTATAAGGGTTCCTAGTTGACTACGGAACCCTAAAAATCGAACGTACAGCTGCTCCGCGCGGAAAAAGTGAAACTTCGTAATGTGGAAATAAAAAAGGCACTTATACATCAATATGAACCTTATTGCAATAACCCAAAACAAAGAAACGGCTAGCAAGCAACCAACTACAGCGCTAGTGAAACAAGTTACATAACTCGTCGCTAGATGGTGTTGCTCCTCGTGCGCACGTTATTTTCAATCATTTTTCTTGATTTTCGTAATTCTCAAAGATATTCAATACTTTTTTTTTTTACTAAATACGTTATTAAAATACGTTATTAATACTTTATTCTACGATTTACCATTAAAATAGTTTTAATTTTTACAAGTTTTCACACTAAACCACGCAATTGTTCTGGATCGCACTGACGAAGTTTTTAACATCCGTTAGAGTATATATACACAATGTGAACATCTCGTAAACGTCAACTTGCGTTGCATTGCGTCGCGTATTTAACGCAACGCTTGTTGGAAGTCGCATTAGAAGTTTCACTTCAAAAATGCTTCTCTTCTAATTGGACATTGAAGCTGCTTTCGCCTATCAAAATGTTAAAATAGCCAATGCAGTTAACTCAACCTAACCTGTTAATATTTTCTAAGTAAACTATTATGTGTGCCACAACGTAACTCCCGCACCGTAAACTATTCGATTGTCCATTGTATTGAACGGAAAACCCGTCCCTCATTCGCTTGAATTCGCTAAAGAAAAGTCTGGCATTTGAGGTCAGAAACTATGTTAACAAAAGAGTCTCTATATAGGGGCTTAATGTTTAAAAATATATTCGACTAATTTAGTGGGCGATTAATGATTATATGTATAATGTTTTAAACTTTCATTAATATTTAATAGCACCCGAGCACGCAAGCATATACACAAACACACCCACAGACATCATTTTCATTTACATTACCACTGACTGGCTATCTATCGTTTGACTGATTAGCAGATATTGCAATGTTACACAAAAATATAATGTCATTAATAAAGGCTAATTATATTTAAATAAATAAATAAATAAAAATAAATAAATATCACGGGACAATTCACACCAATTGACCCAGTCCCAAAGTAAGCTAGGAAAGCTTGTGTTATGGGTACTAGGTAACGGATAAACATACTTATATAGATAGATACATACTTAAATACATATTAAACACCCAAGACCCGAGAACAAACATTCGTATTATTCATACAAATATCTGCCCCGACACGGGAATCGAACCCGGGACCTCAAGCTTCATAGTCAGGTTCTCTAACCACTAGGCCATCTGGTCGTCTGGTGGTCTGGTCTGGTGGTGGTGGTGGTATATTTACCTATTTAAACATATTTTTTTCGTTTTTTTATATACCTAAGTAATTTATTGAACCAGGCTTTATTTTGCGGAGGTCCATTATTAATGAACTGAAAACAATTACTTTGCCTTCCTACCTTAGGTAGTAGTATAAGGGGTCCTTGCGGATATACTTCGACCCGTAGGGATCTTTTGTGTAATGCTAAATTTTCAAAAGGCAAAAGGAACTTAAGTTATGAACTGAAACAATAACTTAAGTTCCTTTTGCCTTTTGAAAACTTTCGTTGTCCTTGTGGGGGTGCATTATTAAAATTAGCTAACTTTTAAAATTAGCTAGCTAATAATTTTTAAAATAAGCTACAAAAGTCATTACGATAAAACGTATTTTGTAAGCAACAAAAACAACAATTGTTCAACACCTATGAACTATTATAATAATTTTTGATGAAATATCATACCATTGCCAACTTATGCATCATCGCACAAAATTTTTGTATAAAGAAAGAAAGAAAGACAGAAAATACATTTATTTACAACATCACAAGACACATCATCAATATTTTACAAAACAAAAGCCAACACTAAAGCTTAAGATAGAATGTGTCATTGCGGTTGCAACTCGGACACTGGCTCAACATAATGCTGAGGCGTTTAAAGCACCCCAGCGCTGATTTTCAGCCAGTACCGTTGGTGACACCCGGATCGCTGTTTAGATAGATAAATAAACTGCACACTAATAGCTACACATAAGACTACATGCGTAATAATGTATCTATTTTCTTTCCACTTTCTCTGCTACATGTTTTTCCTCTTCCTGTTTTCATGATGAAGATCGTGATGTAGACGCTGCCAGTGTTCGTTTTCCTGCATTTTCGCAGAAAAATCACGGTGAACGATTAATATGTAAAACATTGTACATCACACGTGGATAATGTAATAAAGAGCACCACATAAAATTCCCGTGTTTTCGTTAGAAATTACCCCCGTGTTTTGTTCTAGTCACTGGCATAAGCTGAAGCGTTTTGGCAACGGTTTGTGCATCTAACGACCGCTTTAGCCTAGTTGGTAGTGACCCTGCCTACGAAGCAAGAGGTCATGGGTTCAAATCCCGGTAAGGGCATTTATTTGTGTGATGAGCACGAATATTTCTTCCTGAGTTATGGATGTTTTCTATGTATTTAAGTATTTATTTATCTATATAAGTATGTTTATCCGTTGCTTAGTACCCAATTACCCATAACACAAGCTTTGCTAAGCTTACTTTGGGACTAGGTCAATTGGTGTGAATTGTCCCATGATATTTATTTATTTATTTATTTATCTAAGTTACATGAGTTACAGTTAGGTGCACAAAAAGAATATGTTTGTGTTTTTTATTCTAAACATTTTTTTTAATTACTTTATACAAAAATTACACTATGTAGCCCAAAGCACGAGTAGCATACATTTGGTCATCTGAAGCATCTATGTACATGTGAATATCAAAATAAGAGTAGGTAGTAAGAAGAAAGAAACTTACGGCAAAAAAAAGATTTTAGATCAATAATGTTTATCAAATTAATATTAACATACTTATTCTTATCTATTAAACTTCAAAAACTTAGTAAACCTAAAAAATATTGATGCAGATAGGGTAACCTATCAATGTTTAGAAACTCTATTACTCTAATTTCATTTATCCGAAAACGGTTCACCGACTTTTTAAAATCCATATGTTATGTTTTTCCATAACTTCACAATGCCACAGATTCATTTAATCACAGTGTTATTTGCCATGCCAACAAATTCAAAATCTCGAATAACAATAATCCATTTTTTCCATTATCCAACCTAATCAGTTGCCATCTTTTTATAATCGCAATGTTACGAAAAGCCGAAAGTACCTATGTTTTTATTATTTACCTAGCCTAACGTTAGAGTAAGACAACATTGCTTAATTTTCAGCGAGCGAGCGAAGCGAGCGAGCAAGACGGCACGGAGCGGAAGCGACTCGGATAGATTAGGTTCAAAGGCTAACGCGGGAGCGTAGCGGAGCGAAGCTAATTATCAGACTTTGGTGTTAGTTATTTTTTTATAACCACCTAGAAACCCCCTACCCACATAGCAAATTCAATTACATTTCCACGTTATAAAGTTTTCTATGTCCCTCTCCCTCCAGTCTTTCAACTATGTCCACACAAAAAATCACGGCAATCCGTCGCTCAAGTTCGATGCGAAAGAAGGAAAAACAAACAAACACACTTTCACATTTATAATATTATAGGTAGTATGGACGGTGACAAACCAGCAAGTGGGTCACCAGGGCCCAATTGCATAACAAAGTACAACTTATACAGGGTTATTTTTAATTCACTGACATCCTCTTAACCCTGAATTCCTATCACTCAAACAAATGTTTTTTATTTTACGACTTTTTAAAATGAAGCACTTTTTTCCCATACAAATACACAGAGTATCGTAAAAATAATAGGTAAACTCAAATTTTCAAAACGTTATTACACCAAAAATATTAAGTTATGACAAAAGCCGTAAAACAAAAAACATTTGTTTAAGTGGTAGGAGTTTAGGGTTAAAAGGATGCTAGTGAATTACAAATAACCCTGTATTACAAGCGGAACTCCCTTTCTAGTTAATATAACTGAAGCGAGAGTTCCGCTTGTAATATTAGTTGTACTTTGTTATGCAATTGGGCCCAGATGGTACTTTCCTAAGTGAGTTCTCAGCCTGGAGAGCTAAAATAGAATACCTTATGTGCCAGTAATTTTACCGGCTGTTCTACTCTCCATGTCAAAACGCACCAGCGTAAGCGCTGCTTCTTGTCCACAGGATTAGTAGTAAGTAACACAGCGGTAGCGCATTTAAAAAACCGGCCAAGTGCGAGTCGCACTCGCGCATTAAGGGTTCCGTATTATCTATAAAACGGTCAAAAAATCGCTTTTTTTGTATGGAAGCCCCCTTATATATTTTTTTTATTTTAATTTAATTATTTGTTTTTCAAGTGAATATATAACTAACTATTCTGTTAATATTTCTCTGTTGTGTTTCTGTGTTCTGTGTTTCTTCTACCTGATGCCGTTTAGACAACTGGATAGCCTAGTTGTTAGAGAACCTGACTACGAAGCTTGAGGTCCCGGGTTCGATTCCCGGTCGGGGCAGACATTTGTGTGAATAATAAGAATGTCTGTGCTCGAGTCTTGGGTGTTTAATATGTATTTAAGTATGTATCTATCTATATAAGTATGTTTATCCGTTGTCTAGTACCCATAGTACAAACTTTGCTTAGTTTGGGACTAGGTCAATTGGTGTGAATTGTCCCGTGATATTTTATTATATTTATTTATTAATAACGAGCAAAAACGAGCAAAAAAATCACGTTTGTTGTATGGGAGCCACCTTAAATATTTATTTTATTCTATTTTTTAGTATTTGTTGTTATAGCGGCAACCGAAATACAGCATCTGTGGGAGTTTCAAGTGTCTCGCTTGATAGCTAAACATCATGAGATACAGCCTGGTGACAGACGGACAGTGAATTCTCAGTAATAGGGTCCCGTTTTTGTGGGTACGGAACCCTAAAAACGACGTTAATTTTTAACCGCTATGAGTCTATACCTCGAGCCTCTCCTTTACTGCGTTCATCATTTTAAATTGGAAACTCGATACTCCAGATAGGTTCATCCTTTCTGAATGTTTTTTGTTGTAACGAGTTATACAAATCAGGGCGATGAATTATTACATAGCACCCGCTAGCCCAACGCTTTTGTTGATGTAAATAATGTCGTTAATTTTGAGGCAAAGTGCGACACAACAGCTCTTGAATTCGCTCATTAATAATACCCAATTCCTTCCGAATTCAATGCGATCAGAAGATTGGTTTTATATATATATCATCATCATCATCATTTCAGCCGTAGGACGTCCACTGCTGGACATAGGCCTCCCTGATTGATGCCCAATCATTACGATTGGAAGCGATGTGCATCCACCCTGAACCTGCGGCCTTCACCAAATCGTCCATCCATCTCGTTGGTGGACGTCCCACGCTGCGCTTGCCAGTCCGCGGTCTCCATTCTAGAACTTTTGGGCCCCAACGGCCATCTGTTCTGCGTGCTATATGGCCTGCCCATTGCCATTTCAACGAGCTAAGCTATATATATATATATTTTTTTTTTTTTGTGAAAAGTTTTATCCTCTATTTTTTAGTTTTCTCTATTTTTTTTGATTCATCATCATCCCAGCCTACGTACGTACGTAGACGTATATACATACCATTGCAGGACACAGGCCTTCTCTCAGAATGATTAGGCCAGTGGCGAATCCTAATCCGCACACCTCAACTTCGCAACTTCACACACACCATGAAATTTCTTCGCAGGTGTATGCAGGATTCCTCACGATGTTTTCCTTCACCATAAAGCTCATGGTGAATTCTAAACGTAATTTCACACATAAATTCCGAAAAACTCAGAGGTGCGAACCGGGATTTGAACCCAACACACTCTGCTTGAGAGGCCATAGGTCAAACCGCTAGGCCACCACAGCTTCCTTTGTTTCCTTATCTTTATAATGATTTGAATGTTTTTTTTTGCATGCGTTTGGGTGGCGCCCTGGATGGTTTAGATTCACAAATCAGCGCGGCAGATGGCGCTGCAGTCGGTATCTAGGTTCATGCAGGACAACGTTTATCGGGTCCGCTAGACTAGTATTCACATAATTTTATTGTTACGTTAGTCAAGCATGTTTTTTTACAAACACACTCACTTATAGTACATAATGCTAAGATAAGCTTTTGTTAAGGACACGTATGTGTGGACTTATGTTTAAATCTCCAACGTATTACTAAAAGGATAACACAAACCGCTCAGTTACTATGGATTTTTTAGTACCTTAAAATGCGTATTTTCCATTCCAAGCAGATTTTTCTCGTATTCGGAATAATACTGTTCACTGTCAAAATCGAACGTTTAAGCCGAAAGGGATTAATACGCAGGTAATCCTTTTATTCTGCGTCCAGATTTATTTTATCTGGTTGTTTCTATGTATTTTTAGACGTGTGAGATTTTGTGTTGGTTTTATTTTACAAAAACATACCGTTTCATTTATGCCTATGCGTCTTTTTCAGACAAATTTTGGCGTATTGCCTATTATGCACAACGCTTTTCGTGGTGATTAGCCCGATGCGAGAGCGACATGTTCGTCCACAGGCCTGACATGAGAAGTTTGCGGAGGTTGGTGCAGAACTTCCTTGATGTCTTTTCTATCCCTTGTTTTCAACAGCACAGTTTTTGGCTAGCTTTTCCCAGTTAAAATGAAAGTTTAATCAATAATAATATTAATATTTTTAGTTGAGTTAATCTATACAAATAGTAATTAATGGAATATAAATGTTATCATGTTTTTATTTCTTTCGAGAATCGATGTCGCTACATTTTTAGCTTTCCGTAATCGAAAAGTTTAAGGGATTTATTAAAACGGCATCGTATAGAACCAAATAGGTTAGGTTAACGTAGTTTTTTACGATCGTAGAAAGTTTACGGTCTTAGAAAAAAAAAACAGTTCAGATGTTATGGTGGTATACCATTTCGATATTTTAATTCATTCGATTACTTTCATTTGCCATTATTGGTATTTGTTTGGCAAACATTTCTTCATTTCAAGTAGTTTAGGTGTGCGTCGTCCGTCAGTCAGTAACCTTAATGTTTAGGTATTGATAAAGCTTTATTACTTAGCTGCGTACTCTCTAATGATCCTGATTTAGCATTAAATCACGTGGTGCAATACCCAGTCGATTTAACCTCAGTTTATGCATGCGATGGGCATCTGGCCGATCATAATTTTGCTTTAACACATACTCAGCCATTAAACGCATTGCACATTAGTGCATAAGCGCAACTGTTAGAGCGTCGAGGCGTTTGCGTTTCCACGTTGCGATATTGCTTGCGTTCGTTATTGCGTTCAGCTGCCGCAGGGCATTGTAAATGTTTTGCATCAACTGCTGCGATTGATTGATACGCAGGCTGACAGAAAATAGTGTTTTTGCAGGTGTTAGCCCGTTTTTTAATATGATAAATTTGCTTATAAAAGTCGCTCGCTTAAATTAACGTAATTTAGCAATCAAACTAGATAGATAATTATACGTTTTATTTTTGTTTTTAAACCATAAAATGCCGTATGATGTTTGAGGCATATATTTCAAACTAAATACAAACTGAAATATAGATGCACAGAAAAAACCCCAGAAAAAAGACCAATGCTGGGAATCGAACCCAGGTCCTCAGCGTTCCGTGCTGCGTGCTTACCCCTACACCATCACTGGTCTAGAAGTTAGCGACGAATTTTTCCCATACATCGTACACTTCAGTCTGTTATAATCACATTACGCAGTGATAAAGCGCGCATCTATAGCGGGATGACCGTAAAAGTAATAAAAAAAAAAGAAGTTGAAAAAATAAAAAAAATAGAAAAAGATACTTCATACTTAACTTGTAATGTTTGAGGCACTTGCGATTTAAAGTTTTTGGACGTGGTCGTCAGTCATTTTATCAAAGAAGTGTCGATAGAAATCGTCAGTGTCTCTACTGATCCAAGAACAGGGTCTTACTTCGCCCAGAGGCTGAGCCTCGTAGTGCACAGCGGAAACACAGCGAGCGTCCTGGGAGCTATGCATCAGGGTGTCTTTTTTATATGTTAAAAAATAAAAATAAAAAATATTAGGGGACAAACATACACAAATCGACCTAGTCCCAAACTAAGCAAAGCTTGTACTATGGGTACTAGACGACGATAAACATACTTATATAGATAAATAAATACTTAAATACATAGAAAACATCCATAACTCAGGAACAAATATTCGTGCTCATCACACAAATAAATGCCCTTACCGGGATTTGAAACCAGGACCTCTTGCTTCGTAGGCAGGGTCACTACCAACTACGCTAAAGCGGTCGTTAATTGTACTCTTTTTTATAACTTTTTAATAATTTCTAAATAATATCAAAACTTTGACATATTGAAAATTGTGACAAGTATGGCTGGGGTTGGAAATCGTACACTGTCTCTCCAATCTCCATATTTTGTGATGCTGGCTTTTTACCGTATACATACACCATATGCGACAGAAATTGTAATTGTTACATTGAGAAATTTTGTCGTAAAGTGATAAAGCACACATCATGTAATTATGAGCAATTGGGTTCGATTCCCGTCCCAGCTAGGAATTTAGATTCTACAACCTGTTTTCAGTCTCGGTATAATTCGAAAAAAGCTAAAATTGACAAAGTATGAATTTATGTGGAATAAGTTTTGATTTAGGTGGAAAAAGGTGAGTTTCTGCATGAAAACATGTATCTGCCGCATAGACGTAGTTGTCTTGCATGTTGTTCATATGGAACAGCTTGGTAAATGTAGTTCATAATATCAAAACATTTTGAGCCTGCAAACTTAGTCTAATATAAATACTTTACTTAGCAAGTCACTCAATAAAAGCTAATTGAAACAGCTCTGGTGTGACGTTAGGTCGGCTTACACGATGTAATCGGCTCAACAGGACGTGGGTGTACTTCCATATATTATACTTTCGTATATTTTTCGCCATAAGATGGGTTTAATCCTCGCGGATGAATTATGTCACTGCGGACAGCGACACGGGTGAATTAATTAAGATGTAGATTTGTGTAAGTGGCTGTGTGTTGTGGCTGGTTTATTTCCTTTTTCTTCTCCTTTCTTTTTATTTAATTTACAGTGTTAATTTGTTTGTTAATGATAGGCCTCATAAGAAAGCTCAAAGTCACTCAGAGGGCGACGGAGAGAGCAATGCTTGGAGTTTATCTGCGGGATCGCATTTGAAATGATGAAATCCGCGCAAGAACTAAAGTCACGGACATAGCTCGATCAATCGCCAGATTTAAGTGGCAGTGGGCAGGGCACATCGCTTGTAGAATAATTGACGGCCGATGAAGCCGAAAGTTTCTCGAGTGGCGTCCGCGGACCGGAGGACGCAGTGTAGGTAGGCCTCCAATAAGATGGAACGACGACCTGGTTAAGGTTGCGGGAACGCGTTGGATGCGGATGACGCAAAACCGATCTGTTTAGCGAGCCTTGGGGAGGCCTATGTTCAGCAGTGGACGTCTTTCGGCTGAAATGATGATGATGATTTGTGTGTGTGAAATTTTGCGAGACGATTTTTATCCACTTCTTGTAATTGCATTGATTGTACAGTCAAGCAAACTGAATCCCGTACCAGGATGGGACTTTTCATAACCGATTTCACGATGATTCCTTTAGAAGATGTATGGAATGTCAACATGACATTTGTAATGAAGAGGGTTCACCCTGGTAGGTGATTCAATTTCTTCGTCTGTACAACAATGAAATTTCGACGGGGCTATGAGCGAACTTTGCGTAATACGAGTATATTATCAAGCTTTAAACGAAACTTGCTGCCCACCCCATCTTTACACGAGGGTATAGGCTAAAAAAATATGATGTCTAACTCACGCACTCGCTTTTCTTATGACTATGAGCCAATTTTTCTACCCACAATTTTTACTTTTATCTGAAAATTTTCAAACATTTTCTATCATTATGAACGTTATAAAATTCCAAACTCAAGGCTTGCCAACGAATAATGAAGCGGATCATTCTTGGAGACTGAAGAAAAAAACACTGAGCTGTTCTCAAAAACTCGATCGTTAACAGTCAAGTTAAAGTAGGACTGGGCTGGACATGTCTGTTAAATGAATCCAAACGTTAGCCAAGGTTGCATTGGTCCATATCGATGGATATAATAGAAACAGATCAAGGCGGGGATGGAGAGGCGATCTAAACAACTATCACGTGGTGTGTCGGGAGCTCGCGTTTAATAGGCGAGAGTAGAGCAAGAGAGGTCAAGCCTTTGTCCAGCAGTGGGATACTAACAGGCTAATTAAAAAATTAAACCTTATCATGACCATCACAATGACAAAAAAGAATTAGCCAAATAGGTGCAGCCGCTCTGCAATTGATTTTTATTTATGTATACGAGGTTTATGTGTATGAGGTTAATTCATAAAGCATTCTTGCTCTTCTATCTATGCAGCGCAGTAGTAAACATTACTCATTACAAAGAATAGGTACTATTATAAATAATTTTTTAGTCAATGTTACTGCTCTTTAATTTCTAAAGTACTTTACATAGGCACGCAATCCATTATAGGTATCGAAGCGATTACCTCTAAGTAACCTCATAATATCGACTTCATGAAAACAAAAACTTATTCCAAGAATCCTCTTTAGAGCTAAATATAACTTGACTTAGCAATGATATTACTCTATTGATTGTGTAGCATTATTTAAACAGCGATGATAGAATACAAGCGTGTTTAGTTTCACATTAAATATTTATATAGAGACTGTCAACATCTTTTCTGAGATTACCTGCTCAAACAAACCAGCTCCGGGAAACCCATTACTGGCTCGTTTTAGCACAATTAAATCAATTACAAGGAGACAACATGTTTTCTAAGATCAAGCTCGAAAAGGCAAGTACGGAACGGGAAAATGTGAACGGCTTTGGTCTGATGTTGTACTTTTGACGACGAATTTGCGAAGACGGTTTATAGCTACTGAATGTATACATTCTGAATTTATTCAGAGAATTTTGTTTTTAGAGTTCCGTAAACAAAAGGTGGCATTGGTTCTCCATAGCTGGGCTCTGCAGTCTAGACAGATGTAACACGTCTATATCTTTTGAACCGTATAAATACGTAACTATTACATTTGAAATTTTTACGGATTAAATATGTCCTAATTTATTACTAAATTAGTTAATACGCTTACGATGTTTTACAATGCTTAGCTTTAACATGTCGCGCTAAACTTTCTTCGGTGCAAAGAAAATACCATCAACTTTGCGAGCGTCTCAAATCTCGTAAAGTGGGCAAACAAAAGTTCTTTGTAGCTCTATGAAGCATTTTGCCTCGTGAAATCTTCTTAGGCTAGGGTTTTAACCTAAATCCTAACAAATTTCGTACCCGTTAATATATTTCAGACTATCTCTGAACTCGGTTCCGTCGCCACAGAATTTGTAGCTCACATGTTTTTTTAGATAAAGAGTTGGCGAATAACTCAAATTGCTTCGTTTGCTACGAATAAATTATTATTTAATAATTATTTTTTTCCGTTGGATAAATCTATGCTTTTGAGTTCAACATAGCTTGAAGAATAATCTAAGTTGAAGTGGCCATGGGCAGAGCACGCTGCTCGACGAGCATTGTCCATTGTGGTGATCATGGACGGGAGTCGAAGAGTTTGGAAGCCCTTCATAAAGCGGACTGACGATATTAAAAGAGACGCGGGTAACCCGTGGATGCACGTGGCAAGTACATGTACAATACGTTTACTTTTAGTTTACCACTGACAGATTGCTTGCCTTCATTTAATTTCCAACTTTAACACCATACAAATAAAGTAGTTATTACAAAATCTGCAAACGTGGGTAACAGTATTCTAAAATTGGCTTTATTTGTAGGTCGTTAAAGTTGAATATGAAATGAAGGCAAACCATCTGTCAGTGGTAAACTTTATGTAATTTTACTGTAACAAAAGTTCTAAGGGAGAAGTATTAAAATTTGTCCATTAATGGCCCAGCCCAGGGAGAAAGTATGTTATCAGACACATGGTATCCACCATGGCGTTTAACGTGATAATGGAGATCACACGGCTGATGATAATGATTTTATTCAGTTTTCTTGATATTCGAAAAACGAGAAAATTCGGACACAGCAGTCCTGCTAGAAGCAGTATTTTGTACGTGTACGTCACCAACATAATTATATTTAGGGACTAGCTTTTGCCCGCAACTCCGTCCGCGTGGAATTAGTAATTTGGGCAGCTTATTTTTTTATCCAATTTGCTTTTTCATCAATTAAGGCTGTCCTTAGATCCTTCCGGAAGAAATGAAACTTCATAATAAACCAACCCGCTCCCAATCCGCCCCCAACCCGTCTCCAACCCGCTCTCAACCCGCCCCCAACCCGCTGCTAACCCGCCCCCAACCCGCTCCCAACCCGTCTCTAAACCGCTCTCAACCCGCCCCCAACCCGCTCCCAACTCGCTCCCAACCCGCTGCCACCCCGCCCCCACCCCACCCCCAACCCACTCCCAACCCGCCCCCAACACGCTCTCAACCCGCCCCCAACCCGCTCCTAACCCGCTCCTAACCCGCTCCCAACCCGCTCTCAACCCGCCCCCAACCCGCTCCCAACCCGCCCCCAACCCGCTCCCAACTCGCCCCTCCACCCGCTCCCAACCCGCCACCAACCCGCTCTCAAACCGCCCCCAACCCGCTCTCAACCCGCCCCCAACCCGCTCCCAACTCGCCCCTCCACCCGCTCTTAACCCGCCCTATCTAACTGGGCTATCTAACACTGAAAGAATTTTTCAAATCGGAGCAGTAGATCCCGAGATATAGAAGTTTTACTTCAAAAACCCCCGATTTGGAAACATTCTTCCGCTCCGCTCCGCTCCTATTGGTGTTAGCGTGATGATATATAGCCTAAAGCCTTCCTCTATAAATGGGCTATCTAACACTGAAATATTTTTTCAAATCGGAGCAGTAGTTCCTGAGATTAGCGCCTATAGAAGTTTTACTTCAAAAACCCCCGATTTTGAAACATTATTCCGCTCCGCTCCGCTCCTATTGGTGTTAGCGTGATAATATATAGCATATAGCCTTCCTCGATAAATGGGCTATCTAACACTGAAAGAATTTTTCAAATCGGAGCAGTAGTTCCTGAGATTAGCGCGTTCAAACAAACAAACAAACAAACAAACAAACACACAAACTCTTCAGCTTTATAAAGATTACGTTATTATTAAGATTGTCGTTTTCGTATTCCAGAGACTTAGCTTTCGCCATCCAACCTAGCTGGATTTTTAGCTGTGATTTAATAAATAAAAGCGTAGCGTACCTACGACTATGTCACTCTAGACCAAGCCATTCATAAAATATGCATAAAATCTCTTCTTTTTCGTCATACTAAGGAGTGCTCGTGGTTTTGGATGGTTTATATCTCACGTAAGAAAAATAGTTATAGATTTAGAAGTAGTAGCAGAGTAGGCCACCTGTTGCTTATGATACTTATTTTATTTCCATTAACTAACTGTAATAGTTTTATTGCCATTTGATCGAATTTTTTTAGAAGTTTATTTGTATCTCAGGGTCATTGTAGCCTCATTTACTTTACGCAGATGATGGGACATTATGGCCACTTACATTGGCATCAGATCTTCGTTTCTTATCCTTGCAGAGAGTGCTTTAAATGTCAGTTGTCTTCCGCCACCATTGCAGGTACAGTTAATATTTGGAATAGTCATTATCGTCATTATCATCATCATCATAATATATCAGCCAAAATATGTACACTGGGAATAATTCCAGAATGATCGGTCCTGCGCTACCCACAGCCAAGCGGTTCCCTGCGGTCGTTGGGGCCTCCTCACGCCACATCTTCCGGTTCGCGATCGTCGCTCTAGAACGACACAGAGGCGCTACTACGAAATTCGAAAATCGAAGTTCGTATCGTATTATCCCTCTCACTCTTGTGTCAAATCATGTTAGCGTGAGCGGGACGGCACGAAACGAAGTTCGAATTATGCACTTCGTGGTAGGGCCTCTGCCCCTTCGGCGGTCGGTTCTAAGAGCAATGCACCCTGCCCACTGCCATTTAAGTCTGGCAACTCTTCGAGCTATGTCAGCAACTTTGGTTCTCCTGCGGATCCCCTCATTTCTGGATTCATCACGTAAAAAAACTTCGAGCATAGCTCGCTCCATCTCTCTTTGAGTGACCTTTTGCTATATTTCAAATTCTTATCATAAACTTCGATACCTATGCAAAGCAACAATCAAACTTTCATAGAGTACATTGTAAGCGACCGTTAACGATTGTTGGACTAGTAGAGATGTTTATTTATTTACTTTACATAATTTATTGAATCAGGCATTACTTTGCGTAGGTCAATATCAATGAACTGAAACAATTACTTTGCTCACCCACCTCACCTCACCTTTGTTGAGTCTAAGATTTGGTAGCATAGTAAACGGTTGCGTTAGGTACTCTGAGGATGAGCTCTGGTTGGGTTCAAATTGCGTCATTGTAGTTTGGTGGTGGTGATAGTTGGGTTTGTATGATTTGTATGTGTTCGTTTAGTGTGGAGGTGGAGCATCTTCACGAGCACACATTTCTTGCATAAACGTTAATATCATAAGGTCGCGGGTTAGCAAAGTACCTAATTGTTTCAGTTCATTTATTTAATTTAAGTTGTCTATAGTTTGTGCACACTGTCTAAACCACTTTTGTTTATTGCACGCCCCATTTATTTTCTCCAATTTGAAACTTCCTTGCTTAAAATTCACCACGCTTTAAAATAAATTTATATATGCGTAGATAATTTGATACGCCGCAAAAACCGGTATTATGCACATAATTTGGAAGCGTAAACGGAATTTTAGAAGGAAGCGACGTCATAAAACGTGCTATATAGTTGAAGGGTGTTTTAAATTTTATGGTTTATTACACAAGACGATGTCATGAGACGTTTTTTTTATCAAAGAGTTGCGTTCAACTGGTGTTTTAAGAATGATTCTTTTATAGTATGTTCTCTTTAGGGATTTGTTAAGATACGACTTCTTCTCTAAACCATTAATCTAATGGATTTTGGGCAGTCTAGAGTTTCAGTCACCGACATTAGTGTAAAAAAAAGTTTTTTTCACTTTTCATGGTCTTAAAGTTGTTCTTTATGTCGAGAGAATGCTGCTTAAAGTAGTTTTTATGCTCCTGTGAATAAAGTAAAATCTTCGTTTAAGACCAAAGCCATCAGCTGCAAACAGCCACAAACAGTGGAAATTAAATTTATAGAAATAAACTTAAATTTATGAGTTTTTTTTTATAAAACTGGTGTTTTATAATACAAAATCAATAAAACTAGACAAATGTAGTAGTACCTACATTATTATAGAAATTGCAATGCACGAAAAGTAAGAGCTTGTAAATTTAATCTATATCTATCTTCTTATAGATCTATACATACATATTCTATATTCTATACATATAATAAATCTGTAACAAGTCGGTGTCTGTACATTGTAGATATTTGAGAAAAACTGTCACTAGGACTAGTTTCTGGTTCTGTTGCCGTTGTCCACTTAATTTTAATAAGTAGGTACCTATTTGTTTGATATTCGGAGACTTTATAAATCTCCAGCTCTTTATATTAATATTATTATTAATTTTGACCCTGGAGGCTTCTTACACCTCTAATGATTATGTAACTAGTTTACGTTGACATTTAGAGACTATATACATCTCTGAATTATTTAGATGAAGTATTTTTATTTATTATTAACTCAGGGACTTTATACATCCCTTTGCTATATTTAAGGCTGTATATTGTTAAGCTTATGGATTTAAACTTTTATATTTTAATTAATACTTTATTAACTAGTCACAGGCCCGCGACGCCGAAGTTCCCAAGACGGTCCCATAAGGCTTATGGGAACGGAAGCAATACATGCCCTCGGTACCGCTCTGCTTTCAGAGCATGACATGAGTGCGTGTGAGCCAACTTTGGGGGCGGCAGGCGTAAGCTTGCCTTTGGAATCCAAAAGTTTAATGGTTACTTGACCTGAAATGTGTTTCAACACATTCATTTTTAATGATTGTGGCATTGGAAGACTTTCTCCGATATTTTTTTTTTTTAACTATGGTATCCCTGTATTGTTTTTTTTATGTAATTATTATTATTTTTTATTCAATTCTATATTTGTATGGTTTTTTTAGTTTGTAATTTATTATATTTTAATTTGAAAAGATGACTTCCTGCCAAGTTTCTTGCGGCGCATTCTTCTTGGCAATGATGGTCCTTACGAAAGCGCTGGTAGTTTAAAAAAGTGACATGTAAAAGAGCCCTTTGCGGCCTATTTGCAGAATAAACGTTTTGATTTTTGATTTTGATTTTGATTTTATTTGCGCAATAGAACCCAAAACAATGATTTTTAGAATTATTGTCTGTTTGTCTGTGCGTTTGTGCGCGCTAATCTCAGAAACGGCTTAACCTAGAAGGATGCGGTTTTCACTGATATGTTGGTATTTTCTTGGATTAACATTTAGTGTTTGTTTCATTTGAATCGGTTCACAAATAAGAAAGATATGTCTATTTTAAGAAATTATCAAACATGGATGGATGGATGGATACATAGAAAAAAAATCCAACATAAAATGAGCTGACAACAATATAGTAAACTATACTAAATAGGTTTCATCTTAAGTTGGACATGTACACAGGCGTGGCAGGGCCTATATAACACCAATAGGAGCGGAGCGGAGCGGAAGAATGTTTCAAAATCCGTGTTTTTACACGCTTTATATTAGCTTCACCTGTATGTTTGTATGTTTGTAACCGACTCCTTAGGGCGCGATTTTGACCCACTTCCCGGTTTCCGATTGAGCTGAAATTTTGCACATATGTGTAAATTGGATGACAATGCAATATTATTGTAACATGGAGCTGATCTGATGATGGAGCTGGATGGTAGCCATAGGAACTATGTAATAAAACGACACAATCCCGTCGAGTTTGGGCTCGTTTGATTCGTCTTGACGAGCACTTTGATGCCAGATGGTAACCAGGGTCTGATGATGGAGCTGGAAGATGGCCAAAGGCACTCCACAATAAAACGACACAACCCCATCGAGTTTGGGCTCGTTTGATTCGTCTTGACGAGCACTTTGATTCCATATGGTAACCAGGGTCTGATGATGGAGCTGGAAGATGGCCAAAGGCACTCCACAATAAAACGACACAACCCCATCGAATTTGGGCTCGTTTGATTCGTCTTGACGAGCACTTTGATCCCATATGGTAACCAGGGTCTGATGATGGAGCTGGAAGATGGCCAAAGGCACTCCACAATAAAACGAAACAACCCCATCGAGTTTGGGCTCGTTTGATTCGTTTTGACGAGTACTATTGTCCTAGATGGTAACAAGGGTCTGATGATGGCGCTGGAAGGGGTGTAGGTGGTGGGGTGGGGGGGGGGGAATGGGGTATGGGGTAGGGGGGTCCGGGGTTTAGAGGGTTGGGGGTAAGGGTGTGGCGGTTGGGGGGGATGGGGGGCGGGGTTTACGGGAAATAGGGTGGGGGTGTTGGGGGGTTCAGGGGTAAGTGAATATGGGGGGTTGTGGGAAATGGGGAGGGGGTAAGAGGCCTAGATGGTAACAAGGGTTTCATGATGGAGCTGGAAGGGGGGGGGGGTTAGGTGGCGGGGTGGGGTGTGTGGGAGGGGTTGGGGGGGGCAGTTGGCGGGGCGCGGGGAGGGGGGGGGGTGGGGGTTGGAGGGGTTGGGGGGCCGGTGTTAGGGGGGTTGGGTTAAGGTGGTTGGGCGGTTTGTAAAATGAGGAGGGGGGTAAGGGGGTTTAGGGGATTGGGGGTAAGGGTGTGGGGGTTGGGGTTTGGGGTTTGGGGGGGGGCTTTGGGGAAATGGGGTGGGGGATGTTGGGGGGTTGGGGGGGTTGTAGGTAAGGGGCCGTAGAAAGAAAAAAAATGCAACTAAAAAATAGAAAATAAATAATAGTTAAAAAAAACTAAAAAACACGCTTTAAAAAATAAAAAATAAATTTTAATAAATTTCCATTCACTATTCTTATAGTGCAGTAAAAAATCTTAATAAGCAATTATTATATTGTTATATCCAGATCAAAATTTGTAAACAATTCTAAATATTGATAAAATAAATAATAATAGTTTAAAATATTTTATTGTAAAAAAAGCGTGGGGTGCTTTTTAAGATGTTATCAAAATGATAATCCTTGACAATTGACACCATGCACCCCAAGCTTTTTTTACAATAAAATATTTTAAACTATTATTATTTATTTTATCAATATTTAGAATTGTTTACAAATTTTGATCTGGATATAACAATATAATAATTGCTTATTAAGATTTTTTACTGCACTATAAGAATAGTGAATTGAAATTTATTAAAATTTATTTCTTATTTTTTAAAGCGTGTTTTTTAGTTTTTTTTAAACTATTATTTTTTGAAGTAAAACTTCTATAGGCACGCTTGACTTGGGAGTACGGTGGTGAATGTGAACGCTGGTGTGCGAGGGGGGTTTGGTGGGGGGGGGGGGTTGGGAGGGGGTGCGCGGGGAGGGGGGGGGGGGTATTTTTTATATCGAGGAACTAAGGAGAGCCATAATTAAAAATAAGCTACCCAAATTACTAATTCCACGCGGACGGAGTCGCGGGCAAAAGCTAGTATTAAATATTGCTGTTTAATTTCCTTGCAATCAAAGGGAACCCCCTCACCCACCCACCCAAACAAAACTCAAAACCTAAAACTCGAGCATTAAACCCATTTTCCCCTGAACGTGTCTATCCACCCTCGCCGTATCGGCTCGGGTGGCTGTTTGAACGGCTCGAGTACAATGGCTCGTTTTATGCTTTTGTTGTACAATTGTATTGAGTTAAACTAAATTATTACTACTACATTAGATTATGCTTTTGATATTTTTGGTGATTAGGTATATTTACGTGTGTGTATGTATTATTCTTTGGCATGCCCTCCCTAAACCGCTCGATGGATTTTAAAGTGTGAGGTGTCATTGGATTCGTCTCAGTTGCGAGAGTGACATAAAGTATATATCTTCCCGGTATTCCCGTGGGAACACGAATCACACAGAAAACACCGATTTCCAATACTACTTATACGATTTAAAAAATACCTATTGAAATTTGGAAGGTACTAACATCTAAATAGGGGACTCAAGGATGGATGTTTAACGTAAGTTAATGCATTTTAAACTTGCCACTTTAGTATTATAGGTAAACAAGGAAAAAAATACGCTGTCGAGTTTTTACATCTAGTATTGCAAATTAAGCTATTTCTTGCTATAATTTTTATGACTAACATAAGAACTAAAACAATTACTTTGCTCACCCGCGACCTTACAATAGTTACGTTTATGCAAGAAATGTGCGTTCATGCAGTTCCTCCACCTCCACACTGTACGAACACACACAAATCACATAAACCCAACCATCACCACCACCAAGCTACACTAGTGTAGCATAAACGTAACTATTGTAAGGTCGCGGGTGAGCAAAGTAATTGTTTTAGTTCATTAATATGGACCTCCGCACAGTAACGCCTGATTCAATAAATTACTAACATAAGAATTGTGTAAAAAGTAAAAGAAATATGAGTCCCTCATTTTATTCTAAATATCATCACAAAAAGCTGTTAAACACGCGTCAAATTGTAAGCTAAGGTCCTTCCGTACTCAGCTGTCATGTTCTTTTCGCTTTACAAAAAGAAGCGGGGCATAACGTCATTTCCTTTGGCAGGACTCGGGCTGTGGCCGGAAATGGACACATTTCACCATTTTATCAAAACTAATCACGGAATATGTGAGGGTGGACGGGAACATTTGAGTTACGCTCTCTGAAGACTTATTTTAGATAGAATATTTTTTGTTTTGTCCTTCAATTTCAAGTGAATTGAAACGTAGACGAAGTCGTCGCGAGGAAAACCTAGCTTTAAATAGTTTTTCCCCTAAACAAGGCGTTGAACCGATAACTGGCGCGTTTGACGCCCAGCGACAGCGTCAACTTTTAACTAACACGCCAACTTTACGGGCCAATTAAATTGAGTGCTTAACTCATCTTTATGCAGTGGCTTGTTGACTTTTGTTTGAATTTCAATCGAAATAAAAACAAAACCATTAAACAACGCAAATTGAGAAAAGCTTTTATAAAAATAAAAAATATTTTTACGGTTCCGTACCCAAAGGGTAAAAAAACGGGAACCTATTACCGAGACTTCGCTGTCCGTCCGTCCGTCCGTCCGTCAGTCACCAGGCTGTATCTCATGAACCGTGATAGCTAGACAGTTGAAATTTTCACAGATGATGTATTTCAGTTGCCGCTATAACAGCAAATACTAAAAAACATAATAAAATAAATATTTAGGGGGGCTCCCATACAACGAACGTGATTTTTTCCCCGTTTTTATAAGTAATGATACGGAACCCTTCGTGCGCGACTCCGACTCGCACTTGGCCGTTTTGCTGCCAACTCTTTTTGTTAGTTGTCACTCGGAAGTGATTTCTAGGAGTTACTTTGCGCTAAACAACCCAAAATATAGAAATTCGCAGCGCTGTTAAATCTAAATTTGTAGTAATCTAAAGTGACAATGGCCAGGCCACATTTCTCAAAGAATAGGTAACCGTTCGGGAAGAAAAATTCTCAAGTAGCGACTTCGAAGCGTTGACAGACGTCCCTCTAAGTGGACTGAGAATAACACGTGACTAGGGGTACGTATCAAAATATATAAAGTTTAAAACAAATAATGGACGAAATACATAATGGTCATAATACATACTAAAATTTTCTATGAAACTATTGATTAAACGAATTTTTTTAATCGTGTAATCTACAGATTGGTTTAGGTTAGGTTAGGTTTATTTTATGAAAATCCTGTAAAGTTGAGAATTTCCAAGAAAATTACATTATATCAAACGACCATTATGTATTTCGTCCATTTTTTGTTTTAAACTTTATATATTTTGATACGTACCCCGTGACTAGTGAGATGGGGTTTACGGGGAGGCTTTTGATCAACAATGAACGTCTTACGACAGATGACGGTGACGAATCAAGTTACTTATGTTACGGTCCTACGACTTATTGCGAAATTAAACGAACTTACCTTAAGTGAAGTTCTATTTCAATTTTACGATCTTCACCATCATGGAATACTATGCAGCGATACGGAGTGTCGCGCCAAGATTCACAACATATAAAGTAGTTAAAAACGTGACTCGAACAGTTACTCTCTTCGGTGACAGGTGTCGCCGTCCTCTATTCACTTAAGTCTAAAGCATCACGAACAACCCTAAAAACTTAGGGGAAGAAACATAAAACATAAACATAAATGGGTCAGGGTGGGTTGTTCCATGATGGTGAAGATCGTAAAATTGAAATAGAACTTCACTTAAGGTAAGTTCGTTTAATTTCGCAATTTTACTCTTTCACCATCATGGAATACTATGCAGATGTTTAAAGCTAGGGTTGAGAGTGAAACAATTAAACACAACCTCATCATAGAAAAAATAAATAAACTTATTTATTTTCATTAATCAACTTGAAGATAACTAACTAGAGTAAAGCCTTTTGAATTTAACTTTAACATTACAATAAAATATATTGCTATACATATTTATCCTTACTTTCAAATTCAATGTAAAAAACAGTTATTCGCCAACAGGAACAATTATATGAGCAATAAGACAATCTAAAGTAATCATAAAAATAATACTTAAAACAATCCTCGTTTTCATACATGCTTAGAGAAAGTCTCAGAAGTTAAATTGCTTATACATATTATTAGTTTCCTCTAAAATGGGTGTGTTATAGAACTTTGCAAAAACACTAGAACTACAAGACCAACGGCACATTTACTTATGGCATCCACTGTCAAGCCAGCCCTTAAGGCTGCAGAGGTAGAAGCATGTCTAGTACTATGAGAGGAAAAACATACTAGTATCTATGCCTGCCTCTTACATAGTAATTTTTCTATCTGCCTATAGTTTGAGTTGAAGCTTTTTATAAGGTTTCTTGCAAGTAATAACTAGGTCAACAATGTCTTTTCTGTTACCTTTCGTTAATTTTATGTATGACAATATCATAATATGTATAGGTATTTTGTGTATGTTAATTTTATGTACAGGACAAATCTGTTTTTGGTTATATTATGATAACTTGAGGGTTGGCTATTCACAACTATACCTAATCTAATATATTTATAGGCCAGAGGCAGTTACAAATACTATTAGTTTAACTTAATTAATGACAAAGTTTGGACACTATGACCAGTAGTTAAGGCTAAAAGAGTAACTAGTTACTTAGTGATCCTTTCAAATACTTTCAATTAGGTCATTGGAGAACCAGGATGACAATAAGCTAAGTACAGTACCTGGGTCCTAAAGACTCCTTTAAGAATACTTTAAATCCTATCAGCTATGCCTACCTTTGGGCCTATAATCAGTAAAAGCTGATCTAAAGCTATTCAGCGTGCCATAGGAGGCCCCAAAGTTGAAATGGGCAGTTAAGAAGTTAATAAATTGGTACTGAAATTGGTAATAATATGGTATATTGTGAGTTGAACAAAATTTCCACCACAGCTGCAAGTCTGTATTATATTGTTTAACTGTGGCTGGTGCTGAGGATGGTAACATTACATTCAATGATGAGTGGGACACACCTCTCCGTTTTAGCACCTTGAGAGCAGCCCTGCGGCTAAGATAAGAGTCTGGTATAGTGGATGATGGTCTCTGAACTGTAAGAATAACAACCTTTTAACTTGATTGGAATATAATTAGAGTGGACTGTAGCAAATCAGTAAATAGTGGCAACCAGAGTTGAGTTCACTAGTAAGGGATAAACTTAAATGCCAGTAGCTCTGTCAATTTAAATTTTTTGTAGGACTCTTAATACCAAAAAGCGTAAAATAAATACTTTGACCATTTGACAGTGAAAGCATCAACTGCTGTAGAATCAGGATCTTTTTTCTGCTAATAAACATTGGGATTTATTTTAGTCCATGATGCAAAAAGATCAATTCCTTAATTATAGCTTGAAATACAGTGTTAGCTAGTTCAAACTCTATTGTATGTTTCCTTGACTGACTGTTAGTCGACCTCAAAACATTTTCCTTAGTGTTCATATGGGGTGCAAATAAAAATATGTTCCTTGGCCTCACAAAACTGCCATATTTTGCGGTTAATACTATTTAAGTGAGGGTACTGAGTCCCTTCCATTCTATTAGTGTATGATACGGTTGTAGTATTATCAATCCTTATTAGTATATCATAGTTAGACAAGTCAGTGGTTATACATTTTAGACCAGAATTCTAAAAAGTTAATATGTCATTTTTGCTCTTCTCTTGTCTATAACCCAGCTGACTTTTTCGTTTCACATATTGCCCCCATAAAGAGCTATTGCTGTCTAACAGGGTTATTAGATGAACTTAGGTTGTTTAGCCACCAGTTGAACTCTGGAAGTAATGTAGGTACATATTTAGGTATCTGTATAATTTCACCATAGTGATCTTGTTTTGTTTAAGTACTAAAATCTAATAATTTTGTATGCACAGACCCATATTTTACACAGGGGCAGAGTTTAGATCTAAAAGCTGTGAAAATTCCCAGATTTTACATTTTTTTTTTTTTTTTTTTTTTTTTTTTTTTTTTTATTTCACAAACTGATGAATTTTAGTTAGATACAGGAAGGGACATCATAATATTATCAGAATCTAGCAAAATCCCTAAATATTTACGACATTTAGATGGAAGACAACCTCTCTGTATTAATAACAAATCCTTGATTTTCCAATAGTACAGATTTTTGAGAATATTTCTATAAAAAACAAATTATATCATCAAGGTAAATTGGTACAACACAGACCATAAGTTCTGTTGTCTTAAGTAGGATATTACTTGTTTTAATATTTAAGTAAAGATATAAGGTGATGTAGTCCAAATGGAAGGCAATTTGAACTTAAAAATAAAATATGCCTTCTTCTTCTTCTTCTTGTGGCCATGTAGTCCTTAGTTAATAGTTTACACACTGCATAATTCTTCCTATTTAAAATAATGTATACTTTACATATTTCTTTCATAGTTTTAGGTTTAAAATAAATTCTTCATTTTGCTTTGGAACAATAAAGTTTGGTGACGAGAACTGATCTTCTTGATATCACATTTGGAGATAGCACCTAACTTTTTTAATTTAAGAATTTCTGTTCTAAGGTTGGAAGAATCTTTACTAGACCAATGATGTAGTCTAGTTCATTTCTAAAAGGTTCAATACTGCTAAATGGAATGTCATAACCCAATGCCCAGGGTAATACGACTGTGTTATTTGTAAGCAGTTGCCAAATATGATAATAATAAGCTAAACTACCTCGCATGTACCTTCATTAATGACGGCACAATGGTCTCGACTGCTGTGGTCTAAATTTGGACGGCGGTGATGCTGCTGCTGCTGTTGCTGGTGTGGCTGGGATAGCTGAAAAGTGCTGGATCCAGGGGCCTTGCTCCTCTTGAGGTGTCTTCTGAGACAGGCCCTTCCAGTTTAAATTAGATTTTGGAGATGGTTTCTTCATAGCTTGTTTCCTTGTTGATTGAGTTTCATTTATTTTAATTGCTTTGACTCCAGTACTTTAGCACACACTTAAATTTTATCCCAGCAGGTAGTTGTCTGTTGGGGCACTTGCAATAGCCTGTTTTACAATGAGCTGAAGGTCAAGTGTTTCTAACTATATTGTCACAATAGTACATGTATCACAGGATTTATGTAGTCATTAATGCCTTATATGAAGTTGAGACTGTTGAGGTTCCCCATCATTATATCAGGTAATAGTGCACCCAATCATGAATCAGTCCCTGAGAGAGCAGCCACCAAGCTCAGAATTAAGTTTAAATGCAATGGCCATGGGGAAATTACTCAGTGTGAAACATTTCACAATTAGTGAAGTCCATTTCTCCTTGAATGTGCCAGTCTTTTTCTTCTCGGAACTTCTTGTCTGATACTCTCCTATTTGCTTAGTTTGTTGCCCTCGTCACCAAGCGCAGACAGAAAAACCTCTGGGCGGGATACAACTGCAGCTTGTGTTTCTGTAATGATCGCAACAATTCACTTATTTTATGTTTGTATCTAGTTAAATTTCCAATTTAAGTTTCAAAGGAGAAAAGTGGCTGTACTTGGCCATGGTTATAAGGACCTCAGGTCAATAATGGTCTCAGTCTGCCCTGTAACGAGTCAGCTCTAGAAATATGAGAATATATGAGATCAATACACCATGAACTATCATGGTGGTCACCTTGTTAGTTTCAAAGGAGAAAAAAGTGGCATGTAAGTACCATGGTTTTAAGGACCTCAGGTCAATAATGGTCTCAGTCTGCCCTGTAACGAGTCAGCTCTAGAAATATGAGAATATATGAGATCAATACACCATGAACTATCATGGTGACCCTCTGAATTTAGTGTGCATATAAGGGGTATATTATATACCATTGCCTTATGTATGACCGGTCATGTCTGGCCTCTAGTATGGAACCAGCTCTAAAAAATTTTGGACCGTTATGGTTATCATGTTTCAGGTTCATTCAAATTTCTAGCTCTTTTAAGTATCTTAGGTTAGCAGTGCTAAATAGATGAGATTAATGGTTGCATAAACCAATTCCATATACCAGTACTTGACTCAAGCGTGTAACCGTTTAGCCACAGCTGCTAATTTGAGAACCATGAAAAAGGGAGATAAGTATTATAATATAACAATAGAGGGATTTGGAGGCCTATTGCTAGGTACAGTAATATTTACACACCCGTCTCTTCAGTGTTGTTAGCATCGGACTCTTCATCTTCCAGGCTAGGTCTGGCTGGGGATGTACTTCTGTCATATTTTGCTTCAGCCTTGTAAGTTTGTGTTCATATCTTCTAATTTTTCTTCTTGCTTCCTCATCTTCTGGGGAGTTACTTGCCATCTTCGTCATTCAATATGAAATAACTTTCCCGAATAATCACTTAAAAATAAACTTTTCGGTTCGCCCGCGCACTTAACGACGCCACGCCAGATAAAGAAGGAAATAAAGAAGGACGACGCGACATAGACAAAGTACAAACAACGCTTACTGTCTGCGTTATTCGCGGAAAAAGGCGCGAATTTTCGCGGTATTTTTGTAGTGCGAGAGTGGGACAGAAAACCAGAGAATTATGCTCATGAACACGAATTGACAAAAACGAGATTACAGCATTGTATTACAGCTAACGTATTATACGTAAATATTATATTAGATATGTAACATACCTGAATTCCAACACAATTTGAAACATAATCGTTACGGTAACCTCTTACTGATCCGAAGGCGCCAAACAGCACACGCGCTGCGATTAATGTCACACGCACAAGTTGTTTTGTTTCTATACTGAACGCTATGTATAATAAACATGATTAACTACTTAAACACTTCCAAAAACACATAAAATACTAAATAAAATACTAAAAATTTGGAAATACGTTGTGACGTTTAGGCACAACAACCATAAAGTGAATAGAGGACGGCGACACCTGTCACCGAAGAGAGTAACTGTTCGAGTCACGTTTTTAACTACTTTATATGTTGTGAATCTTGGCGCGACACTCCGTATCGCTGCATAGTATTCCATGATGGTGAAAGAGTAAAATTAACATGAATACTGTAATTTTGCCTGCGAAGCTTCGGAAGTAGGTGCGGGGAGGGAGGGAGTAGACGGCAGCTATTCTTTACAGACACAGACAAACTAAAAAAATAAAAGCTCTAAGTCACCGAGGATAAAGGATTAATTAGAAGTCCAGCGACTTCTTATTGCCACAAAGCAAAGCAAAGTGTAGCAAATTGGCAGTTAATTGCAAGCTCGGACGCTCGGATCCCAACAAATTTAATATGAAAACAATAAAGGAATGGCAAGTTTGTTTTAGAATCTCGGGGCGTCGCGAACTCAGGCGGGATTATGACTTTGAAGAAATATGAACAGGGATATAATGTACATTGTTGTAAAATGAATTTGCAATATTTCTGCTGGTAAACCAGCTGGGTAAGTATGACTAAACACGGGTAATATAACCCGCAAGAAACATAAGTTGTCTTTCCTGTGGACATAAAATTAGGACTCCGAGTCAGCAGAGTGAAGGTTTATTTTTAAATGGGCCGAAAGTTGGCCAGGCGCCCCACGCGCTGATGCAGAATTGACTAAAAAGTACCCTGGAGTATCTACTAAAGAGTGCAGAGCTCCATCTTGTTGGAGGTTTTGCACTCTGTTTTATGGTCCGCGGACCCCATTCGAAACCCTTTTGGCCCCATCAACCATCATGAGCAATGTGCCCTGCCCGTTACCACTTGAGTATGGCGATTCCACGAAGACGAGCTAATAAAAAACGTAAAAACTCTGACAGTCATCAAAACCATCAATGTGCCGTAATTTATATGTATTTTATTAGTTATTTCCAATGTCCACAGATACCTTTCAGGTCAATAATAACCCGACCTTACAGTGCTACTGGTTCACGTGAACAAAGCCGCAGGTAAAACCTAGAGCAAAATAAAGGGAAATGTATTTTATTTATACCAAGAACTGAATAATGCCACTACACTTCTCGCAAAATTCTCTACATTAAAATTCACTCGTTACCTTATACGTGGAAATTCAAAATTAGGTTCTGATTTATCACAAGCGCTATGAAAAAACGGGGGAGTTTCACAGGTGCGTTTATATTCTTTCTCAAGCTGAAATTGGGTATTATAATGTCTCGTTTCGCAGTATGACAGCGAATTTGCACTTTATAAGCGTAAAATTGTTCATTAGGCCCCCGTCGTCAAATAAGCGAAGCAATAAAGTGTGAAATATTTATGCCGCCTGCAAACGGTGGCATTGGTCTTTATTGCAAGTTGCGAGAATGTGATGTTGGAGACGCACAAAGTGTTTAGTCATTTACGCTTTCTTTACTGATAAAGGTTCTATCTTTTGTATTTTTTGTGCACTCTCTATATAAGAGTATAAGTTTTTAGTTTAGTTGGCCATTCGTAAGCAAAGCTGATGCGATATGGTCGAAACGTCAAGGTAATTTTAGCAAAAAATTCTCGCATTTAAAGTTCAGCTTTATAATAATTATGAATTTATGAGTAAAAATCAAAAGCTTAAAACAATATTACATGATACATACAAAAAACATTATATAATGTTTTTTTTTTAAATAACAGAAGCATTTTTGATGACTGTAATTTTTGTTAACTGCACTTGTATCCATCCAAACGACATATTCTCTACCAAACTTGAAATAAAGTCAATCATTAAAACTGCATGAAATTTGTCTTGCAAGATTTGGAACAAATACAATGTAAGTATACTTAGACACGTTGTGATGCTTCCTGTGAACTCTAAAATGAACCTTTTACCTTGTTACTCCGCAACAACAGCACGAGTCACTATTTAATTCTTAAAGCCACTCTGAGCAGACGATTCCCGAATACAACGAATGACGCAATTTTGTTTGGAAACGGTTGTGTGTTTAGTAAAGCTGAGTAGAGTATGAAATGCGTGGGCGTCTTGAGTTGCTGTGGATTATCAATAGAAAAGGTTGTAGGCCTTCGAAAGATAAATCCTGAATCCAATCAAAAAAATTCGTTGTTTCATAACATTTTAGATCCGTCTGAAACCAACATAGCTTGTTCAGTTTTTTCCAGATTCTTCTCAACAGGGTTTTTCCGAACCGATTCTAGATTAATTGACTTTCATACGTATTTTTTATGGTTCTATTTTTGGTTCTCAGCCTTTTCGAAACTATAATTATTTTTCCCAACTGATTCATTAGCATATTGTTTCATTTCCCAATTTTTGTTTCTTAAACTGTAAGCTATTCAGATTGTTATAATATAAAACTAACCTACCCTACAGTTTTACAGGATAGTCCTGAAATATATCTTGAATAGTTTACAGCTTCAGAAAAAAAATAACAGTTGGAAAATGAAACAGTTGGCAAATGAATCAGTTGGGAAACATTTTTCGGCAAAAACGCAGGATCCCGCTTTTTATAGCCAAAACTGATAAAAGATATTATGACATTGAATTTGAAATCAATTAATTTTGTTTATCACTTCACGCGCTAAACTATTGGTGTCAACAACCATTGTCATTTTAATCTATTGCTGTAAAAAAACGGAAAAATAATGCCCAGAGACTTCAAGAAAAAAATTATCCTGCTATTTGGCGGTGGCATTTATAATGCTCGCTCGGGACTGGTTACTAAAGCGCGAGTGTTATTTCATCCCGTAACCTGTTTAGTGGCAAGTTGCAAGTAGCCAAGTAGCAATTATTTTTTTTTATACGATATAGGCTTGCGTTTGACCACAATCACGCCTGATGGAAGGCGAAAATGAGGCCTACGATGGAACACGCTTGCCTAGTAAATGGTCATTCACCCTGGGCTTCATTTAGGGGAATAAGTAGACAGAAAGCAAAACAATTAAATTCGGAAAAAAACCCGGTTATTATGAGAAAGCTTGGTTGCGGATAACAAAATGTTTATAGTATAAATCTTCCCAGGTGGATTTGTCGCTTCGAGCCCTTATCTTTCAAAACAAACGGTATCGTCATAGTATTAAGGTTCAAATTTAATGTTTAAGCTTTGCTTAGTTTGGGACTAGGTCGATTTGTGTAAGATTGTCCCCTAATATTTATTTTTATTATTATTTTTTAATGTAATGGCTCGAAGCGAAAAATTCACCTGGGAAGATTTATACTATACTTGACTAAGCCTACGGTGCGAATCTGATTTTATTGTATCCTTATCTTTTTTTCACTTTTTTTTGTTTTCATGCTAACTAAGCTTTGGGTGATTACTGGTATATACTAAAAGCGTCAAAAGTTAAGTTGACTGAATGATTGGATATGACAAAGGAACTTCCTACTTTCAT
The DNA here is from genome assembly GCA_947859365.1 of Archips crataeganus. Lineage (NCBI taxonomy): Eukaryota > Metazoa > Arthropoda > Insecta > Lepidoptera > Tortricidae > Archips > Archips crataeganus. Next base: position 3,720,980 of record OX402050.1, on the reverse strand, counting down.
TAAATTTTATTCCGGGGTGAGGTTCTTGAAATCGTGTAATTTTGAACCAATTTAGAAAATGTTTTTTTTTTAAGTTTGTGTAAGTAATTGTATTTTTATGTGCAATTAGCAATTATCGACAACTTTAAAAGTTTTAGTCTGATTACACGTATTTTTTTATTTATAATTTTTTTTTAAGTTATTGCATGGGTATAGCAATCGTTTCATTGATTCAATTCAATTCAAAAGTAAATTTACCTTTAAAAAGTTGAAATAAGTATCAAAATATTTATAAGTAAACAAATATTATTGCCCACGTGGGAACTATAATATGGCAAACCCAAGCCCTCTCATCCGGAGAAGAGGCCTGTGCCTTGCAGTGGGATGTATATACCTAGGCTAGGATGATGATGATGATGAATGACCTAGCCCCAAACAAAGCAAAGAAAGAAAAAAAATAGTGCTAGGCAAAGAGTATTACATAACATTCTAAATGAATATAACACTTACATGCATTTAACATCGTTGAATCGAGTGCAAATATTCATATTTATCAGACAAAATATCCGCCTTCAGGAGGATATGAACCAGATTGCTTTATCATCATAGTCAGGATTACTGACATTTTATTCACATAAACATAAAACAGTAAATAATTATGCTTGCTCACGCACTTGGATGGAGTCGCGTTATGTCAGTGTAAACGAGCCCTAAGAAAACGTGGGTAGCACAAACGAGGTTCTCCTCTAATCGTCATTTTATTGCGCCTATTAGATATTTTTATGACAATTACGTTGAGTAATTTTATTTCCACTGCGTTTGACGCTTTTTACTTAAAACCTAATTTAATGATGTACCTATAACATTTTGATATTAGATATTTAAATTAATACTTTTACACGAATACCTTAAGAAAAAGAGTGTATGTGCTGCCTATTGCTTTCAGGATACATTTAAATGTATGCTGCTGTACAAGTAAGTAAGTTTCTTAATCTTAATAAATTTTCTACAAACATGACAATATTGTAAAAAAAAAAAAAAACAAATCAACATCATTTGAATCGCAAGTGTCTTTAATTAAAAACAAATATACAGAGAAAATACTGGCAGTTAGTTTTTTACAAAAACCTAATTCGGAGGAGTGTTAGTTGTTATCAACGGTCCACCAGGAGCGAAGTGCTACGTAATGCTACGTGTTGCTGCTACGAGCGTAGTTAGCATTAAAGAGCGGGCTCTACGCCGTAGCACAATGTGCCAGCTGTGTGATATTTAGAGGATTGCTCCTCTATTCGTAGGAAGTATTATATATTATACTTGGCGACCAAGTTTTACTGGTTTTTTTTAATAAAATATTTATAAAATAGTAATACTTTGTTATATTGTCTGATCGGTATTCGAACCCAAGAAACAAAACACAAGGCTAATGCTTATACAGCCAGGCCACCAATTTCACGTTGATGGGAGTTAAATTATCGATCCTATGGCGCACAAAAGAAAAACACACGTATACTGAAAAACACACGTTTTCCCAGAGATAAGACCAAACTATAAAACTAGATCGATTGTTTATCCCACGGAAACTTTAAATATTTTTTTCGGGATAAAAGGATTATTTTAATCCAGGTAATAATATACCTGTGTGCAAAATTGAATCCGTTGAGCCACTTTTGCGCGATGGTGTGACAGACATCCAAACATCTAAACATCCAATTTTTTTCTAGTGAAACTAAGCACGCAAGACTCTCAATTTTAACTAAATGAATATTAACAAAATGTTTTCACTTTTTAGCAAAAAAAAATTACCTACGTAGGTATGTACAAAAATGGAGAAAAATTCTGTCAAAAATCAACACGGTGCGTTGACCCCGAAAGAATTTATCAATTCACGAGCGAGCCAATTAAAATTTCTCTCAGCGGTCCGAGCATCATTTTGTGATATTTTTCTTGCCTACAAAGCGCGCTGTATTTTTTTTCCGTAACCAAATTTACATATCGGGCGTCGGCACCGATACCTTTTATTCAAATCGAATCACGTTGCGTCCCATAAAATGAGCGTATACCCTACAGATTCCCAGCGCTTGATCCGTCGTTCGCGAGCCGATTTAGCATGTCGACAATGTTTATTCGATCCCGCACCGAATGAGCGCTATGTATCTCGAATCTCGTTAACGAACGCGATCGCCGATTGTTTTTATTGGGGCGCGGGGTACATGCGTGGAAAATGTCTGATGAACTGTTGACATCGTGAGATACTATCATCATCATCATCATTATCATCATCATCATCATTATCATCATCATCATCAATTGCTACCTCTTTCACATTTACGACCGCTTTAGCCTAAATGGTAGTGACCCTGCCTACGAAGCAAGAGGTCCTGGTTTCAAATCCCGGTAAGGGCATTTATTTGTGTGATGAGCACGAATATTTGTTCCTGAGTTATGGATGTTTTCTATGTATTTAAGTATTTATTTATCTATATAAGTATGTTTATCGTCGTCTAGTACCCATAGTACAAGCTTTGCTTAGTTTGGGATTAGGTCGATTTGTGTAAGATTGTCCCCTAATATTTATATATTTATATTTATTTATATTTAAATGGCTGGGCATTGGAATGGACCATTAGATTTGGATGCTTAATTGAAATTACGTAATATCACGAAGATTATGAGAGGAGGTCTGTGCTCTGCAGTGGGGCATATTACAGGCTGGGATGACGATGATGATGAATATCACGAAAGTCCGATGTATTTATTTTAATTGTGTCAATACAGTATGTTTTATTCTTACAGATTCCCAGCGCTTCGCGAGCTGGTGTTAAATCTAAATTAACATGTCGTCAATTTTTATTCGATCCCGCACCGAATAAGCGCTATGTATCTCGAGTCTCGCTAATGAAAGATATATTGAAGCGATATAATTATTATGGCGTGGTCTTTATTAACGTTTCATGTAAAATTTCATGTCTCTAGATTAATGTTTTGGTTGGAGTTTTGCATGCTTAGTGGTTTTCAGTGCTTGATCCATCGTTCACGATCACGAGCCAATTCGATCCCGCACCGAATAAGCGCTATGTATCTCCAATCTCGTTAACGAACGCGATCGCCGATTGTTTTGATTGGGGCATGGGGTATATGCGCGAACGTTAGATGAAGATTATTGACGTCACGAAATCTGACTGAGAGTGTAATATCTACTAAATTTAATGAAAGAAAAGAAGGAAAAAAATATTTATTTGTGACAACTAACATAGACAAAAGAAAATTAAAAAAGAATAAGCAATAAAAGTAAAAATAACACAATGCACGCACGCAAATAATAATGCACGTATGTGTGTTTGTAAAGCTTTTACTCTGAAACGACTAGACAGATTTCAATGAAATTTGTGTCTAAGTAGCACGATCTATGCAATACGTATGTTTTTTTTTGCGCTGTAGAAGAATGTAATTGCAAAATGTAATTTCGCTGAAAAATAATTATAACTCAATATTCAATATTTTCTTCATAAATGAATTAAGCCTGAATTGAAATAATCATAAATTAATTTGGCCATGGACATGAATCCATTTTGACAATATTCTAGATGGACAACTTTCCTTATTGGTTTATTTAAAGTTGTCATTTTTGAGTGGACGATTTTCAATTTGTACTTAATACTGTAGGAATACTGGTGAAAAATAACGTATGCATATACCCCAATCTGCAATTTAAAATTTGCGAAAATATGATTGTTTTAAATCCAATGCGGTCGCGGGCTTAATCGCGCTTGTTGTTCCGTGATACAGTAAACAATGCTCTGATTGATATTGAGATTCTAATTCCTTTTTAACACGTGTTCATTGGCACGAGATCTCAAAGCACTTTTTACGGGAGTCGCCCTAAGCTTATTATTGTACTGCAATTTCCATGTTCATTTTATTATGCGTCGCGCTGATGCGTCGGTGGTCACAGCTACATGTCCTCCACAAACCTAGATTCTCAGTTTTACTAACATAGCTTATAAATTTATTTTGTTACTAACATTATTATTATTATGGATCGCTGGTCTGAATTAAAGATATTTATTATTATTATTATGTTGGTACGGATTTCCGATCACGGGCCCATGGGGACCCGGTCATTTGAAAGGCATTCATGGGGCCAAAGCCAACATGAAGAGGCCTTTGGTACCATATAATATAAATGAGATGGGCGCAACTATGGAGGTCTATCCCCTAATACACCATGAGGATGTGCTAGCGGACAGTCCTCCACAGTTGCCAATCTATTGCCAGGTAGGAATCGACATGGAATTGGCTATGGGGTTGGGATGTTGTGGACAGGATTACCGGGCTATGGAGTGATATAACGGACACCTACTATTTCAATATCTCATAAACTGAACTTTTGGTAGGCGGTGACTCGCCATTCACTAAATGGGCCCCTCAAACTATTGCCCACTCGGGGCAACGAGGCCGCAACATTGGTGTAAACGGCTAAGGATAGAGAAGTGTTCCTGGACTTTAAACTTCAAAATGCCAACTCGCCACTTACGGAAACACATTCATCCTTCGAGCATTTAGCTCTTGCGCTCCACTCTAGGCGGCCAACAAAGGCAAACTAGAGGCGGGGTGGGTGTGTAACTGTGTGTGAGTGTGTGTATAGTCGCATGTGTGTATGTGTACCCCTGGAGGTCTCGGGTTCGTGGTGTCGCTACGCACCAACAGCTCGCCACAAGCCGCCCTGCGATGACTGACTGCACTGGTGACACGACAACACCAGCGGGCGATGAGGTCGTCACATCCCTACGCCTTTTGACTGACTGCGCTGGTGACAGACACCACAACACCAGCGGGCGATGGGGTCGTCACGTCCCTACGCCTTTATTATTATTATTATTATTATTTGCTAGCTTTATCGCGCGGCTTCGGCCGTGTTAGAAATCCACGCAAAAGAAGGTTATAGTAACATTTTTAAATACAAAGTTCGCTCGGACAACGCCATCTATTGATTGCAGACGAAGTTAACACGTCAACTTGAAAGCCGAGCTTTGTATTCTTGGACAGCGCTTTATATTCTTGTTCATAGTAAAACTATTATTCCACAGGCACTCTTTACCGAAATATTATTAAGTTTAGTATTGTTTCTCTCAATCCATTACAGATCTTTGCCCATCTCTATGCCAAGTTTCATTTAAATTCATCGAGCCGTTTTTGCGTGATTGATTAACAAACATTCAAAGATCCGAACATCTTCACGTACCTACTTTGTCTACACTAATATTATAAAGAGGAAAGATTCGTATTTTTGTATGTAACGAATAAACTTAAAAACGACTGGACCGATTTCAAAAATTCTTTTGCCGTTAGAACGCTACATTATTTATTACTGAGTGACATAGGTTATTTTTTGCCGCGGGAGAATACTCTTTCCTATGGGAAAATTAATTTATCGCGGGCGAAACTGCGGACGGGAGGCTAGTCATTTATAAAATTATAGTAGGTTAGGACAGGATTAACAAGACGTACTATAATGATATTGATGTTCCGCAAGACAGTCGATTTTATTTATTATTGCTGTTTTACACAAAGCCATAAAAAAGTGGAAATCATATTCGATAAGGTTGAAAATATTCTTCAACAGATAGTCTTGATTAATGCCTGACAAAATTGTACACAACGTAATATGAGCTCCGCTGAAAACTCAACTTTGCCCATTTGGGAATCCAAATCAGGAATTCACTTTTGTTAAAGTATGATATGCATTTTACACGGGATAAGTTAACAAGACCGTACCGGAATGTGCCTTGTTGTGAGGGAAAACGTGCAGTAGACTTTCGACCATATTTGCGGGGCATCAAACATGCAAATCGCTTAATAGGATAGCCAAGTTTGCCATCTGAGACAAGATAGATGTGCTTGGTCCTCAGCGAAATTTCGAGGTAAATTCTTCTATATTTTCACTTGCCGCTCAAACTGCCTTTGGAGTTACTTTAGGTAAATATTATGTTGGGAAATTCTGTTTCAGTGTCAAGTACTGTTTTGGTGTTTACCTAACACTTATTGAATAAAATTTAGTCACCATTTAATATACTCATATTTAGTAAATAAATAAATGGATAAAACGTGGGATGATTGACATCAATCGAAACTAAGGTAGCTATCAGACAATGTATGAACATACTTACATAGATAAATAGATTCTAGAATACATATTAAACATAAAATCAAATATTATAAATGATGGAATTAAGTGACTCTTTAAAAGCTGGAAAATCATGTAAATTGTAAATTTTGACTACTCTGTCGTATAAAAGTTTGCAATCCCTGCAGAAAGCTATCGTGAACTATTGAGTACTGAATATGGCCGATCGCCATGCTACAGATGAGCGCGGAGCAAACAACTCTGTAAGCAGCCAATCAGAGCGCTCACTTTGTTATTCAAACTCGGTCTCATGCTTTTCAGAAAAGACATCTCCTAAGATACGAAAAGCGCCATTCAAGGGACGTTTCATATCAACTGAACGTGTATGCGTTTGTCGAGGATCGGGCAAACATGACGCACTCATTCAGCTTGTACACTCCACTTGGTGAAAGCTTTCTTCCTTTGCGTAGTTCGCATAATCGGTGCAATCTTGCTTTTTTGCTTGCATTGCAGACGTTCTGAGGCACAGTATGTGAAATACAGAGATGTCACTTGTATTATGTCGAGAGAAGTAGGTTTTTAACTTTTTTTTACAGTATCTTTTACCATGACGCACATTATCCTAGAAAAGATGTGCTTTTCTCAAAAAAAAATACACCGTAGTCTTCATTTACTTTAATTTACAATTAACCGTTGATATTTTGAAATTGTCCTCGTTCACATCCTGATTTGAATTGGAAGTAGCCTTTGTATTATTCTACAGGTTCAGCTATCTACATATCAAATGCATTCCAATTCATGCTGCCATTACAGCATAAAAAAAGCAACAAACACTCACACGAACATTTGTATCGATATTATCAGTAGTAATAACCATTTGAGAAACCTCTAGGTTATACGCTAAGAGGGCTATGCTCGGAGTTTCTCTACGGAATCACATAAAAAATGATGAAATTCGCACAAGAGCTTAAGCTTCGTCACCAACATTGCTCGAAAAATCGCCAGACTCAAGTGGCAGTGAGCAGGGCACATCGCTTGTAGAACCGATGGTCGATGGAGCTATAAGGTTCTACGAGAACGCGTTGGGTGCGGATGGTGCGGGGCCGATCTGTTTGGCAAACCTTGATGAATGAAGACCCTTATGTTTAGCACTGCAGTGGACTTCTTTCGACTGAAATGATGATAACGAGTATTAACCATTTGTAAAAAGCCACTGCTTAAATATGACATGAAAAATCTGTGTCTTTACTCATTTTGCCTGTCTCTAAGCTGTGGACCTTCCTTGGATTCCCTTGACTCCGTTGGCCCAACGATAAGCAACGCTGGTAACAAGCTACCAATGATGGCTCATAGGAGCACTTGCATTATGCTTCCGCTCTTTTTTTTCCACGATATTGTCGTTATATTTTATATGCTAGCTGTTGGAATAAATGGGTAGGGTAAAACAAAGAGTAACGGAAATTGTTTTCGAAGATATTTTGCTATGCGATTTTTTTTCTGATCTGATATTATTATGATAATATGAAACTTAGTACATTTTTCGATTTGCTTTTTGTGGTGGTATTCAATAAGTATATTTATTAGTATTATTCTCAAAAATATAGGTTTACTCATATCGCTAATTTCGCCAAACTATGGTGTTTATTGGCGAATACTGCAAGCAACAATACCACTAACTACGTTAGGAACAATAAGTTTATTATATGAAGAAATTCCGTTTCTGTGAAGTTATAAACCTTGGATCTCGTAAGATAAAGAACCTCGTTTAAAATTTTCGATTATAAAGTACAAGTAAAGTACTAAGTCGCCCAAATTTCATTTCGACAATTCGTAATACGGCGATGTACTAATGTCGGCTTAAACCTCGCTGTAGGGTATGCCGGCAAGGTTTAGCTGACATTTCATTAGCATTTTGTTACTTTAGAGATGGGATGTTTCCGTTCCGAAGTATAAAAAAAGTTCAAAATACTCGTGTGAAATACTTTAAAAAAAAAGTTGTATGTATGTATGTACCTACATAATATGTAAATACTTTATCAAAAAATAATACCCGCCGACCAGCCCGATGCGACGCGATAACAAACTAATAAATAAATAGTGTGTTAGATTTAAATTTTGCATCTTGAGTTGTTAGAAATAGGTATTTGTGTAACTATTGCATGATTTTGTTAGTAAACTTTAAGTACTGCGGAATGGAGCATCGACACAAACCACTCTGGTTTAACGATGGTCTATATTATTGTTATAAATTAGTTTATCTCTGTGATAAATTAGTTTTTATTTACAACAATACAAGACACAGATATAGGTACAATTGTAATAAATAAATAAAAATAATAAATACAGAACAAAAAGAGTAATTGAATTTAATAATTGAATTTTTGATTGTAATTGAAGAATTGACAATAAAATGTATAGTAAGTACGTCACCTACTACTAAAAGTTTGCTGATCAATTTCAATTTAAAGTGCACTATTTAAAAGTTGATAATGTATTCGATAAGACACATAAATTGTGTCTAAAGTTGGTATTAAATAATGATTATTTAATACCAACTTTTGTATTCTTTTTTTAGATGTTGAATTTCTAATTTTCAGGAGTTCTGATTTAAGACTGGGTTTGAATTACAAACTTTTAGAAATTTTGCCAAATAAGGATTAATTGAAAAAATGTATTTTGTTTTTTATTTATTCAAGATCAAATATACGGAAACATAGGTTTTCTACTTTTATTTATCGATCGTGGTTCTTGTTTAAAAAGCACTGGGTTATCCGATTGTAAATTATCGTATCCCATTGCTCGACTTAGGTTTCTATTGTCAACCTTCACAAAATAAAAATCACTGATATTTTGGTAAATAGGTACTTTGATAATCCGAATACCAGATATTTTTATCTGGTATCATTAACACAATACTTAAGCCTAAAACCCTACATCACTAACTGAAACATCGACGTGGTTCAGGGAAGCGAAGGAAGCAATAATATCGAGACTTCACTTGTTTTTTTTAGTAAAAGCTCGAAGCAAGCCTGAAGCTGACTAGTTCTAGTGTATAATGTGTTATTTTACGCAGAGTATAGTAATTGATGCTGAATATTCTGGAGAATTTAATTTTTAACTAACTTGAAGGAGTAGGATGTTCTAATTTTAATAATAAATACAACGATAACCAGGTTCCGAGCACAATATAAAGTTATGTTAAAAGTTTCTTATAAAAAATTTTACTCATTTATCTACATAATACTATTCAGAAATGTTTTCTAAGCATCCAATTCCCGGTGCCTTTACCCACTGGGCCACGACTGTTCTCCAAATTCTCCGTTGGCAAATCTAATTTACCTTACACCATCCTTTGTCCTGTAATAGTGTGCTTAAGATAGGCGGTATAAAGTTCATATTCGTAGTACACCTTGTGGTATCAGGTGGGTCCCTAAAACTGCTGTTATTGTGGCTACGATAAATTGTAATGTATGATAATGGACGGGCACTAAGGGCTGCGAGTCTTATTGATACGGGCACAATGACTCGATTTTTATAGAGTGAAAAGAATGGAAAGAAGAAAGAAAGAAAGAAAGAAAATACATTTATTTACAACATCACAAGACACAATATTATACAAAACAAAAAGGCAATACTAAAGCTAAAGATAGAATGTGTCATTGCGGTTGCAAATCGGACACTGGCTCAGCATAATGCTGAGGCGTTTAAAGTACCCCAGCGCTGATTTTCAGCCAGTACCGTTGGTGACACCCGGATCGCTGTTTAGATAGATAAATAAATAAATAAACTGCACACTAATAGCTACATACATAAGACTAGGTACATGCGTAAATAAATAATTTGTAAATTGTAAAAGCAAATAATAATAAGAAAATTTCTTGAACATAATTAGTATATCTCACCTGCCAAGTATACAACCCTGCGCGGACTAAAACGAAAAATGAAATAACCAAGACAATAAAAATCAAAGAAGTTTTGTGAAATAGTGCTGGAAAGGAGAGGAAATTAAGGATTTTGCAATGACAACAAATAGCCTTTAAGCTTTCGCCCAAAGGTGTACCTGCTAGTCACACTTAGGATGGGAGGGGGGATGTCATTCCAGCACTTAGACGCCGCGAACCTAAAACTCCCTCGAAACGCCGCCGTCCGGTGCGGCGGCACAATAGCCTTAAGTCTGCGCAAACTTTTCAACCATGAGATTTTTTTAAAAAGGTAGGAAGGCGTCTTGTGTCGCACTACACCGAACAAAAGGGTTGCAAGGTGCAAGCGCCTGCGATTGTGCATCTTAAGCAGATCAGCAGCGTTCAAGTACGGAGTGACATGGGACCGAGGAGGGACCTTGAAGCAAAAACGAGCACATGCGTTTTGAACTCGTTGGAGCAATCTCCCAGAACGACCAAGTAAGCAACCATCATAAACGACGTCACAATAGTTCATCCTAGACAATACGAGTGATTCACACAATCGGACACGCAAATCCACACTGAGGTAATCACGAATATTGTAAAGAATCCGAAGGCGATAGAAGCAGCTGCTAACTAACTGAGCAATATGGCTCTCGAAGCGTAACTCGCCATCCATAATTAGCCCAAGATTTCTTGCTACGTCTACCCTCTCTATTGGTTCGCCCATGATAGCAACATCCTCGGAAGCCAGGTATTTCAGAGTATTACGAATTTGATGCCCGGATCCAAATATAAGATACTTGGACTTTCCAGGATTAAGAGCCAGACAGCACCTCCCCGACCAAGAGAAAACCCGATCAAGGTCCGCGTTAATGTTCTTCACGACGGTGACTGCATCTGAAGGCACACTGGATGCATACAGTTGCAAGTCATCGGCGTAAAGATGGTATCTACTGTTCTTTATACAAGAAACGATATCAGCGCTGTAAAGTATAAAGAGCAGCGGACCCAAGATCGAACCCTGCGGCACTCCTCTGTTCACAGAACTAAGGGAAGACCGCAAAGCACCATCATTCATTCCACGTAACTCAACCGCCTGTGCCCGGCCGGACAAGTAACTGTCAAACCACCTAATCGCCATAGCATTAAATCCGTAATATGACATCTTAGATAATAGCAAGGACAAATTGATGCAATCAAAAGCCCTAGAGAAATCCAAAAAATGGGATTTCCGGTAGTATAGCTAAATCGTTTAAATAAGTCCTTTCTCGCGCGGTACAGGGGCTGGTGAGTAGACGACAAAGGGGGCCGGGAGAGGTGCGGGCGGCAGGAACACGAGGCGCGCTCGCCGCCCGCACCTTTCTTGGCCCTAGGGGTGTCCACTTCGAAAAACATCGATGTTTTCTGAACGTCGAGTACTTTTTGTAACATTACATCACAATGCTATAGTCAGCCCTCTGACACTCCATGCAAACATCAAATTTATAATTATATACTACTCCTACACCAGCATTGTCCATGCCTGCACGTCTACTGTGTGTTTTCAAAGATGCTGAATGCTCAAGGAATTTGTATACTAAGAAAATACAACTTTTCATGCAAATCATCGCTGATTCAAATGTGAGTTTTTTATGGAATTAATTGGTTATCCTCGATTCGATGTTTTATGAAAATACATCGATACATCGAGTACATCGAAAGCTTTTCAAAACATCGGATCGATTTGATGTATCACATTGCAAACATCGAGTGATTTCGATGCATCTATGTATATCGAATATCCCTACTCGGCCCTCATTGTCCTCATACCCCACAGCCCCTGTAACGCGCGGGCGAGGACTATTTAAACGGTCTAGCTATACCTATTTTGGGATTTAGATCCTTCACTGCCACTTTGAGATATGTTAATTAACTGGTAATGGATGTTGAACACGTAGTCTAATTATGTTACTTTGTGGAAGGAATGGTCGTTAATATTTGAAAAAGAAACTGCTCAAGTGTGAACCGACGCTCACGCGTACGTTTCTAAGCCACCGTTAAATTACTATTATTATTATTATGTATATGATCATCTCTCACCCTCCCTCTGCATAAAAAATAAAATTACCCAATGCAAATGTATTTAAACCAAAAACCAAGAGAACCACTACTAACAAAAAAACTGGAAACGTGTTTCGCCTCTCTCTGAAGCATCATTTTAGCTCTTTTTGATCCCATACGACGGTCCATCGAAGAATGAGCTCGCTCAGAACGATTGGCTGTATCTATTCCTTCCCTTTCACTTCCTCCCTCCCTTCCTTTCCTTCCCTTCTCTCTTTTACTTTTTTTGTAAAAGCAAAATCTGTACGCAAAATAATATCTAGATTAGACAATAGATCTCTTACATCTTTTTAGAGCAATTGATACGAGTAGTAATCATCTCAGCCTATTTGGGTCATACACATTTTTTTGTTCGCGTCTCTCCTGTGGACATTGCAAAAGTTAAGGGTCCATAGCCAATATTTTTTAGGCAAGTCTACATCAGCGTGTGGGACGCCTGGCCAACTTTCGGCCCATTTAAATAAACATTAAGTTTTCTGACTCGGAGTCGCTAATTTTATGTCCACAGGGGAGACGACTTTTGTTTTTTCTGTGTGTATGACCCATTTACGTCCCACGGCAGGGCACAAGCCACCTCTCAGAATGACGGGCCGTAGTTCCCACACAGGCCCAGTGCGGAATGGAAACTTCACACACACACAACATTGAATTTCTTCGCGAATGTATGTATGTATGTGTGTATGTAAAACTCTTTATTGTACATAAAACATGAAAATTACAACACAATACAATGACTCTTTATCTGATTACCAGAAATAGTAAGCGATACAGAAAACAGGTGCACAGAGAGAAAGTTACAAGGTAAGCAATTAGGCGGTGGTAATTACCAGTTAACAAGAAAGGCAGATGTAAAAAGGCGAACTTATCCCTTAAAGGGATCTCTTCCAGTTAACCTAAACAATAATGTATGCTGAATAATAGGCTACTTTCCTAACTAGTCAGTCTTTTAGATTATCAAAAAATATTGGACACGTATTTTTTATTTTGTCAATTAAATAAAAAATTACGAAGATATGGCGCGTTGAAGTTTCGCGTGACGTCACTTGTTCCTACACTTTGTATGAGTGTTTTAGGAACAAGTGACGTCACGCCTCGTCACGCGGAACTTCAACGCGCCATATCTTCGTCATTTTTTGTTTAATTGTCAAAAGAAAAATTACGTGTCTAATATTTTTTGATAATGTAAAATACGGACTAATAAGAATTATTATTTTTTTACCTAGGAAACATCCCTATTGTTGTTCATCATTCATCATCATCATTTCAGCCGAAAGATGTCCATTGATGAACATAGGCCTCCCCCAAGACTCGTTAAACAGATCGGTCTTGCTCCATCCGCATCCAACGCGTTCCCGGAACCCTAACCAGGTCGTCGCTCCATCTTGTTGGAGGCCTACCTGCACCGCGTCTTCTGGTCCGTGGACGCCACTTGAGAACCTTTTTGCCCCATCGGCCATCAGTTCTACGAGCGATGTGCCCTGCCCACTGCCACTTGAGCCTGGCAATTCTTCGAGCTATGTCGGTGACTTTAGTTCTCGCCTGGATTTCATCATTTCTAATGCAATCCCGCAGAGAAACTCCGATGTTGTTCATTCCTTATTAACAACCATGCTGTGCTTAGATATAAAAATATCATTAAAACATTTTTACTTCAAATACGTTAAATTAGGAAAATTTCATGCATTTTATTAGTCCACACTTTTATGAAATGTTTGTTAGTCGGGAAAATCCTATTAAATTTTAACCACTACTCACTCAATGCTTTATACCTGTAATCGGGACCCCAGCACTGCAGCAATTATATGACCAATCATAAAGCAAATTCGTTTTGTTTACAACCAAGGGAATATTTACAACCTATTTGAAGAACAAAATTTAAGCGGATTTATTGCTAGCAAAAAGCCGTGGTAGCCGGGTGATTTGACCTATGGCCTTTCAAGCAAAGGAACGTGAGTTCGAGCCCGAGCTCGCACCTCTGAGTTTTCAGAAATTGATGCGTGAAATTACATTACAATTTTACCATGCGCTTTTCTTCTTCACACACTCCATTAAAATTCTTGGTAGGCCAAGAATTTTAATGGAGTGTGTGAAGTTCACAATCCACTTTGGGTTCGCGTGGGAACTACGGTCAAAGCCAACACTTGCAAACTTCCGCACTTATAATATTAGTAAACGTTAACAAGAGACTACTTCACGTAAAAAACAAATGCAGCACATAGCATTCCAACGCCATTCCACTTTTCATACAAACTGCGTATTTACTACTCAGACGAGGCTTGCATTCCAGTTGCATTGAGAGACAAAGTGAATGCGCCTTTTTCTATAAAACACTTCGGTATCACAAAGCGTTACTTTAAACCATATTAAAATTACAAAATAGGTTTTGCCCGTGAATTCGTCCGCGCAGAATTCAAAGTGGTAAAGCTTCTTTTTCTCTTTAATTGAATAAAGCAAAAATTAGGGTTTTTCCGAACCGGTGGTAGATTCTTCGACGTTCATAGGAGCATCAATTGATGCCTATATTGAATAAAGAACTTTGACGTTGACTTTGACTTTAGGCAAAGCAACATCCAATACATTAAATGCATCATCGACAATATCATCGGTTCGGTATCAGGTACTGATTATTGAAATCGTGTCTTTTGCTTCTTCCGTGGGAATTCCCAAAACTTCTGGATTTATTTACTGTTGAAATTGCCTACCTGCTAGCCAAATTTAAAGACTCTAGTAGACCATAATCGTCGTCGCTCCATCTTGTTGGGAGCCTACCTAAACTGCATCCTACGGGCCGTGGAAGCCACTCGAGAACCTTTTGGCCCCATAATGCTTATAAATAATCAAAAAAACGTACTTTTGCTGCCGCACACTTCTTTATTCACACGCTTTCAGGTATGAACATCAACAGCTCTTTTCAAAATGAGATGAAAACACTACGTTGTTTGTAAGGCAAGGTCTCACTGGTGGATAATGCTATGTATGCTACATCTTTTCCCGCCAAGTATTTTATTTACCCTTATATTTACCCTGTGTATCGAATATGTGTAAATAAAGTCCTCTCTCTCTCCCTCCCTCCCATAGTGAAATGATACGGATTACTCACGTCTCAAAACGAGTTTGACTCGACATGTTTCGGGTTAGTCCGTAGTAGCCCTTCCTCTGGAAGGAATACGCTACGGCGGCTGCGCGCGTTTGGCAATAAAACAAATTAACGTGATACGGCCAATCAAATGAGGAATTTTGAGCGAGAACGTGTATTTCTTCCATTTTAGTTATCACCAGCTAAGTCTATTATCGCTTTGTGGAAATAAATTTAATAGTGACGAGTTGACCGCAATTTCTGTAACAAACAGGAAAGCCGTACATCTTTATAATTATCATCATTTCAGTCGAAAGACGTCCACTACTGAACATAGCCAAATAGATCAGTCCTGCGCCAATTGTGGCATCCACATCCAACGCGTTCCGGAACCTTAACCAGGTCGTCACTCCATCTTGTTGGAAGCCTACCGGCACTCGAGAACCTTTCGGCCTCATCGGTTGTCAGTTCTACAAAATTCTAGTACCAATTAACGCCGTAACCAAAGGCATTATTATTTAATAAGCGTGACACAACCAGTGTGGAAGTAGCCTTAACGTAAATTCCATGGCACTCGTCGTGATTGCAAAGTCCACTCAGTAGGACTTCCGTTTGGAGGTACGATCTTAAATTGTTAACACTTTCTTGCTCTTCAGGGGAAGCTCGATCGACTCCGGATGCTCCTGAAAATGTACCTTTGTTTGTAAAACGTTGTTGAGATAATTGATGGGCAAGAGGTGTCGCCCTTTGTATGAGGAAGTTAAAACAGGTAGGTTTATTATAATTTAGTGTCAATGTTTAACGACCGCTTTAGCCTAGTTGGTAGTGGCCCTGCCTACGAAGCAAGAGGTCCTGGGTTCAAATCCCGGTAAGGGCATTTATTTGTGCGATGAGCACGAATATTTGTTCCTGAGTTATGGATGTTTTCTATGTATTTAAGTATTTATTTATCTATATAAGTATGTTTATCCGTTGCTTAGTACCCATAACACAAGCTTTGCTAAGCTTACTTTGGGACTAGGTCAATTGGTGTGAATTGTCCCATGATATTTATTTATTTATTTATTTATGTCAAATCAAATACTAAATACGTTTTACTAAAAGTATATACTAGCGACCATAAGGCGGGCAGTGGTGTTCATCAACAATTGAGCCTAGCCATTCAACGTGGAAACGCTGCCTGCCTTCTGGGAACTATGCCGTCGGGTGGTATTCTTCAAAATATTTTTTATTTGTAACTTTTTTCTTTTCTAAGTTTAGTTTCTATTTTTCTTTCCTTAATCAGTTTATACAATGTACATATTATTATAAGGTTATCTAGTTTTAGATTTTTTTTTCATGTTTAAAATATGCATATTATTATACTTAGTACCTGTTGTATACATTTCATTCTTTATGCATAAAATAAATCCACACGGAATAAATAATAACTAATAACATAAATGTGAATAAAAATAAAAAATATTTCAAAAAATATTTTTTACTTTTCCCCCGTCTCTCTTCCTCTCAAAAACCTGTCAAGTCATCCCGCCATGTCTCCGTTATGGTGTACTCCTGCTCCGGTGCCCGTCGCTTGGACGGAACCCAATTGGTGACGATATTTAAAACAAAAACCGGCCAAGAGCGTGTCGGACACGCACAAGGTAGGGTTCCGTAGCCATTACAAAAAAATCAAGTAATATTTTTCTAAGGATTTCGTATGGGTACGGAATCATCCAAGTTTAGGTATGTTTTATACCTTAGGCTAATATTTACTTTTAAACTACAAATAATTTCCAAGCAATCTTAGCCGCTATAATTTTCCTAGTAAATTTGATATATTTACTACCATTCTGAATTTTTTCAAATTTTCCCACCTAACAGTTTAGATTTTAGAGGGGGGGACGCTCGATTTTAATGAAAATTTTCACTTTAAAGTTGGATATTTCGCAAACAGATCACTGAATAGAAAAATCATGTTAGCAACCCCGCAATGGTTTTAAAAGACCTATCTAACGATACCCCACACTATAGGATTAGTCGAGGAAAAAAAAATCACCCCCCTTTACGTTTTATTTTTTATTTTACCAATTTGTTGGCGTGACTGATATGTATATTCATGCAAAATTACAGCTTTCTAGTACTAACGATCTCTGAGCTTAGCCGCGGACAGACAGACAGACAGACAGACGGACAGACATGGCGAAACTATAAGGGTTCCTAGTTGACTACGGAACCCTAAAAAGTGCAAGTTTGATCCATAAGAGTTGGCGAACGGAAAGAATGAGTGACGAAAAGTAACTGTCTATAGGTAATGTTTTGTGTGAAACATTAAAAAAAGCGAAGTTCAATTTGGAATGTGTGTGGTATTTTTTACTGCCAGATCTTGACGAAATCTTATGAAGGCCACATTTACAGTATCTCTATATCTCAATGAACTGAAACAAATAATTTGCTCACCCGCGAAAAAAATAACAAAAAAGGAATTGTTTCAGTTCATTAATATGGATCTCCGCAAAGTAAAGCCTGATACAATTAATTATCTACATCTCATCTCATCTACATATCTACATATCTAATGATCGTTATCGAAGTAACACATGTTAATTATAAATGGTACTTAGTTAAAAATAAAGTCGATCGATGAATATTAATTCGACATTGGCAACTATAAACGCTCAAGCTCGGCTGCCGAAGTCAAACAAGTTGACAGAAGCCTTCATTTACTTGCTCAAATATGACATGTTTACGGGTTGTTTGTTTTGCCTTATAATTTGACTGGGAACCGACAACGTTCCACTGTGCACTTGAATAATTGGATATTGTAATATGACATTAACGATTTTTTCATCGTGTGGTTTTTTGCCACTAAAATTTACGGTTCGTCTGTTTAACATCAATATATTATTATTTACACTGGTTTTGTGATAAAAGACTTATGGAACTTTCCAAAAATCCTTCAAAAATTACGTCAATTTACTTTTATCATTGTCATTGTTTTATTTGACAGAATTATCCTGCAAATATTTCACGAAGTTTTTGGAGTTCACCGTTGAATTAAAAAAAATCCCATAAACTTACAGCGGGAAAATCCCGGCGCTTTAACCATTAAGTCTAAATACTCATAAAAATTACGCACATGGAAACCACGATGTGTATTTTGCGAATCACATGGATTTCAGTTGCGAAAGGTGCAGTGAGGAGTAAACTCAATCGTTGAGTGAGCTCCAATTTGTTGATGCAAAATTAAGATTTCACAGAACATGTTTGTTTTTACTAACACAGTTAAAAAAATCAGATGTAAATAGACGCTTGAAAGCATTTAATATTGTCATATTAATTATGAAAAGAAAAGGAAGTTCAGAAAAAAAATTGTTATCTGTTAGAAAAAAAATCCATTTATGTACCATCGAAAAACTGTAAGGTATACGCATGGTCCTTTCCCCATCAAATGTCTCGAGAAAACGAATTTACTTACTTTGAACTGTGTGTGCTGGAGTTTGGATGAATGTACGTACATAGTTCGGATGACAGTGCAAGTTTGCCACGAATCGGATGAATTTAAAGCTAGAACTTCTCTCTCTCTCTCCCTCTCTCTCTCTCCCTCCCTCTCTCTCTCCCTCCCTCTCTCTCTTTCTCTCTCTACCTCTACCTCTCTCTTTCTACCTCTCTCTCTGTTTCTCTCTCTCTCTCTCTCTTTTTCTCTATAGCCCTCTCTTTCTTTCTCTCTTTAGGGTTGGCTTCTACTTTACAACAGTCAGAACTCACCCCGTTAGCCAGCAACGAAACTCTTGGAACTCCACACTCGCATCTCGCTGCTCGCCAACTTGAATCCGGTTTCGAGCTTTCAGTCTTCCCGCTTCTCGTTTGTCGTGAGCAAATTTCTCAGTCGCATTTCACACCGACGGGAAGAGATAAAATAAAACCGAGCACGGCACGACAAAATATAATAGAAACAGTTAATTAACGACACCGTTACAGTGTATAGTTTATTGATAAAGTCTACAATTAAACGGTAATTGTGGCAATGAGGCGTAATGAGACCAAATAGAGCGTGATGATATAGTTCAGTAAACGTTTAAATTAATTATTGTGTTTGGTACCCCAAAATAGGACAAGAAAATTAAATCAATGTTAGGTTTTATTATTCAGTTTTCATTACATGAGTGTAAATTTACTCTTTGTATGTATTGATTTGTACTTTTGAAAATATTTGGTCAAAATTATTACAAATAAGAATTATTTATTAGCTGACAGAATACACAGAGAGACACGGATTAAATAAACGCATGCGCGCCCTATGCCTATGTCTATGCCTACCAACAAAATAAAATTATTAATTTAGCTATGTAAAACAGTCTCTGAAACATTTTAAATTTCAGCTTTAATAACTAACTCAAAATTGAACCTTCTTTGCCTTGGTTCTGTATTCCACATCATCTCCAGGCAATAATCTACGACCCAGTACAAGGCATAGAACTCCTCTCAAAATAAGAATACTAGGGCTGTTAGTTTTCACGCAAACCCAATGCTTACTGATACTTAAAATCTCCTTGAAGTCTCTATGTCGGAGGGAAACCTAAATCCTTTAGTACACGAACAAGTTATCTAACCCATATTTCCTTAAATTTTTTCATTGGTATAGCGATTTTTAAGTTAATCCTTAAATTACAACTGTTTAAAGAAAATACATTTATTTACAACATCACAAGACAAAAAAACATCATTAATATTTTACAAAACAAAAGACAACACTAAAGCTTAAGATAGAATGTGTCATTGCGGTTGCAAATCGGACACTGGCTCAGCATTATACTGAGGCGTTTAAAGCACCCAAGCACTGAATTTCAGCCAGTACCGTTGGTGACACCAGGATCGCTGTCTAGATAGATAAATAAACTACACACTAATAGCTACATAAGACTACTGTTTGATTTTAGGTATTCCAGAAAACCAGCATTTTATAATTATACTTCTCAACGGGAAATTTGCCGTCAAAATGCTATTTCAACATAAACAGGAGATATCCTCAAGTACTCCAAAAATTTAATAAAGAGCTCTTAAAACTTTTAAGAAGTTACCTCGTATCAAACTTCTTAATGTACCTACGCAAAGGTTCTTCGGATTTAATATAAAATAGCTTAATATAAATAAAGTTCAAATATATTTTATGCTTTAAAATTAACCTTATAATTAAGTAAGTTACATATTTCTCATGTCAGCGATCAATTTAATGATTACGGAGTAAGTGTCGTTGTAGCAAATATTGTTGTTGAGATATTCGAATCTATTTCAAACAGTATTTCTTATATTTATAATTATAATTGGATGCGGCGTTACAACCGTAGTATTCATGGTGTATACTATAGTCGACAAATATGTCCATGAACTTAAACCTAGTTACGGAAACCACCACTCAAGTATTGTGGAGTAGCAAAGTTACTTTATCTGCAAGTATCGGTATAATAATAAATTTCAAAATCGATTGGTTTTAAACTTATCGTATCACGTAGGTGATGACTTTTAATCTGTTGACCTTCAATTAGTAGCTTTATAGGCATATTTTATTGGTGCAATCATTAACAATTTGTTGTTTTAATTTCCTAAGAGAACCTGCATACGCCTGCAAAGAAATTCAGTGGTGTATGTGAAGTTCCCGATCCGCACCGGGCCCGCGTGGGAGCTACATTCCAACCCCACTCATTCTGAGAGGAGGCTTATGCCGACTGGGATGGTGTTGATGTTGATGATGAAGAGGAAGTTATACGAAGTTCGTTCATCTATTTCGCTGTTCATTCCGTTCGCGTTGCAGATTTGCCAAATGTCATATTTGCGTTTCGTATCTTTAAATTTTTATAATGTTCAGGTTCACGTTTCTTCAATTTCATATTTCATCATTTTCGCATTGCCTAGGATTTGCTATTCATCATGATCGAGTTTCATCTGTTTCGTATTTTATCACATTCACTTTTATTGACATATGCATTTTATGATGTTCACGGTTTTTTAGTTTCGTCGTTGTGTTTGCATTTCTTCAGATATGGCATTATTGATCGCGATTGAATAATTTTGCTTTAGGGTTTAAAAATATATTGTAGAATTGAGTAGTCTGTAGTGTTTGATTCCCTAAGATTTTGTATGGAAACATTTTTTCAAAAGGGTTGTATCT
Source organism: Archips crataeganus (assembly GCA_947859365.1). Lineage (NCBI taxonomy): Eukaryota > Metazoa > Arthropoda > Insecta > Lepidoptera > Tortricidae > Archips > Archips crataeganus. Next base: position 3,699,648 of record OX402050.1, on the reverse strand, counting down.
TTTGATTGTATTAAATTAGAAACTTAAGTACTTATTTACAGTTCCAAAAGATTGGACACTTGAGTGTATTAAATAAATTTCATCTTGATACCTCCAAGCTTTCTGAGAAAAAGGGTCTTGACAGACAAATAGACAAAGGGATAAAGAAGTGATCTTCAACTGTTTTTTAAACGGTTTTATTAACTTTCCTTGTTAATTTCCAAATTAATCCTGCTGTCGTTCTATCATGTAAGGTAACAAATACACATTTAGAAACTGTCGTGTTTATTTTAGTTATACTTAATTGTAAATTAGTTTTAATATATTAGCATATAGATGTTCTTATTTACATTAGCTTTGTCTCTTGGTGTGCTTATGGAACAGTTTGTAAGAAAGATGAAGGTAAACGCTACGTGCGGGCCAATGAAATAGTAACGACATAAGGATGAAGAGACTCTGCAGGTAATGAAAAATCTACACTTTTGTTCTTTCGAACCAAACAAACGCTGTCCGTCGCTAATTTGAGCCCTTAAAAGTCATTTATCATGCAAATGTATCAAAAATCTGGAATGATCGATGAAATGGTGCGCGCTCCTCAACTTGTGCTCATGAATCTTTTGCTCCAATCGAAATATTAACGATGATGAATGAACGTTTCTTGTTTCAATGAAAAATAAGGCAAATTGTGATTAATTGATTGACTATGAGACAATAATAAATCACCGTTTCGGTTAACAGTTATAGAATCGGCTTTGTTTCCTAACGACTTCTTGATTGTTGAATTTTCACTTATAAAAGTTAGACTTAAAGTTGCAGGCTTTAATCATTTTTGCTATTTAATGAACGATCTTGTGTACGTTTGTGCCCTTTAATGTTTCAAGGTGGAATGTGAGTGAAGTTGAAATATTTGGACACCTTAATGCCGTAGTTTAGTTAAATAAAATTAGTACCTGTGAAAGTTTTACGTCGTGAAAACCAGTTGATCCGGCAGTCGAATTAAAATTTCGAGATTTTACTAATTTCCCGTGGGATTCCTAAAAATTGCATCCTGGTCTTCGTTTATGTTATTAGTACCTATGACAAACAGCCTTGCAAAATTTCATGGCTCTAGACTTTATTATCATAATCATCATTTCAGCCGAAAGACGTCCACTGCTGAACATAGGCCTACCAAGGCTCGCCAAACAGACTGGCCCTACGCCATCCGCATCCAAAGCGTTCCCGCCACCTTCACCAGGTAGTCGCTGGGGGTTGCGGGGAGGGGGTCAATTTTTTATATCGAGGAACTAAGGAGAGCCAGAATTGATGAAAAAGCAAATTGGATAAAAAAATTGCCCAAATTACTAATTCCACGCGGATGGAGTCGCGGGCAAAAGCTAGTAGTGTTAGAAGTAGCAAACATGAATACTCATAAATACACAACAATAAATTATTTATTATGTAGTATTACTAGTGCTACTTCAGGAATCTGGATAAAAGGTTTATTTTATCCTTTTCCATGCCAGATTCTACAAGCATGCCAAATTTATTTGAGATTTCTTGAAACGTTGAGGCGTCAAAGAAAAATATTAAATAGTTATATAAACAAACGAAACGTTTCTCAACACATTGACATTTAGCATTTTATCGGTTTAGACGGATTCCGCGTATCAGATAGTATTTTTTTTTTACTTCTTTTAATCTAAAGTAAAATACGTTTACTCTGAACTAATTACTATCATTGTAAGTTTCGACTAGGTACATTTTCATAATGAATTTGCAATATTAATGCTTCTGCCTGAGGTTAATTTGCACAATTTGCTTATTAGGCGGAAATTGCTTTTCTCTAATTACATTACGCGTTGTACTATATTACACAGCAAACCGGTTATTTTCGGGTATTCGTCTGCAAAGTTCTCGTGAAACGTTTAAACAGTCAAACAAACATACTTGCATCACACACAAGGACAACGGAATACGATCAATTTTTGTTGTTCTCGTAATAATATTATGTAGTTCAAGTTAAGTCTCTCGTGTCTCTTTGATAGAGAAAGAATGTGAAAGTGAAAGACAGCGAGACAGAGAGTGTAAAAAAGAGATAGAGACTTATTTAAGCAGGAAAAAAAGCGAGTATCGAACTCTATTTCACTGAGTTGAACTACTTAATTAGGCAGAAGTTGTTATTTTAATAGGCTCCCCTGCAGGCTTATTGTCTAACGTTTCTGACGCTTGCCTTCGCAATCACTATTTCTTTCTGTCAAACGGTATAAAATGATGACAGACAGAGATGGTGAAAACGAAGGCAAGCGTCAGAAGCGTTAGACAATACGGCCTCTGATCTGTTACCCTTTCTGCCACAGCACATTATCTCTTGAATCGCAACTAAAATTTTAGCTAAAAATTATTGAATAAATAAAAATAATTTTAGCTTACTTACAACCCACTGCTGAGCACAGGCCTCCTATCACGATTAAACAGACAATTTCGTTTTATTTACACGCAGGTATTTTTCCTTTAGAAAAACTAACGACCGTTTGGATTACGATTGGATTGGATTCCAAAAAAGTCATATAACTTAATTTTGACAAAATCTTATTTTTTTATTTTATTTTTCATATATCTTTTTAAATAAATAATTGAGTTGACAAGTTAATGTAAAAGGTATTTTACAAGACAGTGTTTTAACTTTGACGTCATAAATTAAGACCCTTCTAAATTGGTTTACCGCGCATCATTAAGAAAATTTAATTCTCGATTATTTTTACAACAATAAAAGCATGGACACAATTAGTGTCTCAGATAAATAAACTTCATTTTGACCTTTGATTTAGAGAAAAAAAAACAAGGGCCGATTTCCATTTAAGAAACAAATATTGGGGTCTCTGCCGTTTAACCAAATTTATTTTGTTCAAATGTTTCATTTCCCAAAAGCCTCGATTTTCTCTGAAACCATTTATTTTTCAGAATTGTCACAAGACAACTCTAACCTAACCTACTATATTCTATAAAACCACAAAAGAATTCACCGAGAAAAATTTTTTGTTTCGGAGAAAATCGAGGCTTGGGAAATGAAATATTTGGCAAATGAAACATTTGACCAAAATCAAATTGGTAAAACGTCAGGATCCGCAAATATTGCCTTCAAATTCAACGAAACTAGAAAAAGGTATATTTTTCAGCAGCCGTCTATATTCATTTCAAGGGCAGCCTTAAGAAGTTAGAAGCCTGATACTTTCCCGTACTTTTAAATTCAGCACCTGTGACAAAGCGACTTAATTTACGAATTCAGGAGGGAGTATAATCAAGCGTCGTAGTTGGTTTTTAATGTCTTTTTCATTTACTTTCGCTTTTTTCCGTTCATTCGTCTTGCGCGGAAATTTGGGGTATTGTTGAATTGTTTAACTTAAATGTTTGATAATTAGGGGCATGAATAAAACATGCCATGTTAAGTACGTTCTCTTCATTTAGTGTCTTTGCTGTCATTTTTTGTAATAAAAATAATGTCTTGAGACTGTTGAGAGAAGAAACCTGATAACAAAGGAATAGAAATATCATCATCAACATTAGACAAAAACCACAAATACATACATACAAATGATTGCTCACAAATACATACATACAAATACATTTAAATTCAGATAACATAAATCACGCTGCACAATCTTCACTTAATAGGTACAGTTCACTTAGAGGCATTTTCTCAAAATACACAATTTAATTTACTTCTGACTTGATGACTTTTGCCGACCAAATGACCTAGTGGTTAGAGAACCTGACTACAAACCTTGAGGTTCCGAATTCGATTTCCACGTCGGGGCAGATATTTATATGAAAAATACGAATGTTTGCTCTCGAGTCTTGGGGTGTCTAATACTCACACACACACACACACACACACACACACACACAAAACTGTATCACAATCTGAATTCTGTATAAGATGTTACTTATTTTTCTTTTCTCTCCTTCTTCAATATTTTTCCATTCAGATTGGTTATTCGTTTCCGTCTTTCAGACTACTAAACCACTACTAGAAATATATGCTTGTCCATCAAAGCTGCACCTAACACCAAGAAATAAGAACTACAAAGTGCCTACTGTATTACGTGAACTTTCCTGTTTTGTAAAACAGTTCACATTTTTCCAAATCTAGCACAAACAAACTTCCGTTGGCCTAGCCCCTGAATGAGGAGCCGGAAATTCGATTCGGACTACCCTCACGCCCTTTGATGAGCAAAAGCAAAAGGTTTATTGCGAATTGTATAGAAATAATATGTTAGGTAGAATATTAGGTGTATAGCGATATAAAGTGTTTCATATTGCGTAGGTTATATTTTTAGATTTGTCCATTATTATTTTTTTCGTTTGAATTGTTGGTATAAGTTTTTCATTGAAATAAAAAACATAACCATATCAATTATCCCAAACTTAAGAGGGTACGATGGCTGAGAGACTTTTGAGAAATAGGTATTTTAATGAAATGTCGCTGTCTCGCCCGAACCCCTCCGTGTCAGTACAGCGAGAGCGGGACAACTGCAGCTCAGACCGTTAATATAGGCGCGTAAAATTGATCAAAACAGAATTTCGTAGTCCCCTGTTTTCTTCTCGAAAACTGGATCAATAAAATTATTTTTTTCAAAAATAATTAGAGAACAGATTTAGCTATGCACCTATGTTTTCCTTTTTTTGTTTATATCAAGGATTCTTTTCTGATGAGTGTCTGAAAATGACGTTGAAATTGGACAATTTTTTCAATTTTTGAAAGCTCATTATTTCTTATGTTAATTGAAATATGGAAAAAAAACGAAACATAGGGGCATAGCTGTGGTAGATACAGATTACACAGTTAAAATAATTGGCTCTAAAGCCATTATCCAGGGAGGAAACAGGGGATTACGTTTGTATGGAGAAATGGTACGCATCGTACCCTCTTAACTAGAAACATAAAAAAAGAAGCCCCCTTTAAGCATGGTTCCAAAGATACTGGCAAAGTTTTATCTTTGAATATCTAAGCTAATTCTTTGTCCGAGGAAGATGTCAGCTTTTCGGTCTCCTTTTACGTCAACTAGCTCCTTTGTTATTTTTTTAAGAAGCCTCAAAGCGCTAGGACCCCACGGACCAAGGTCTTGACACCGAGAGACAAAGTCGTATTCAGAGTTGTAATGTGTAAATAAAATAACCTTTTACTGCGACTTCCCTCGCATGGAACATTAAGTTTTGAAGTTAAACTGATACTATGCTGAGTATAACCCTTATCCACGGTTTTCGGCATTTTAGAAATGCAGATGTTGTTAGTGTTTAAGATACCTTATTTATAAGCTGTTAATTTTTTATTTCTTTTTTTCCATTGTTTTAACATACTAATTTGTCGAATTTATGGGATATAGTTTATTTTCTTTCTCCTTTATTTCTCCTTTATTTCTAAGCTAAAATAAGAGTTTCATGGGAGTTCCCAAAATATTGTATTGACCGTGAAAAACTTCATGTTTCTAGATCTAGCCAATAAAAAAAGGAGCCTATGTGTTATTCTAAGAGCCAGTTATCTACATACAAACTTTTGTCTTCCAACTGTTTTAGTGTGAAAAAAATATACTCACAGTTTTTCCATTTTTTATTTGTTACTCACCGACAAGAGTATAGCTCTTAAATTTAAAGAATAATTATTTGCTTAGTAACATTAATGGGATTATTGTTACATTGAAGTAAAAAAAATACGTATAACGAGCCATACGATTTTCTACATCATAACGGTGTGTTGCTTGGGTTAAGTGTCTTGGTCGTGGAAACAACACAAACATTACTTACTTAGTACTTGCTGGGTCATCAATTGCGCATAGTCATATTTTGGCAGTAAGCTAGAGTGGTACAAGCGGTGACTAGAAAAAATAGTCCAAAAAAATAGTAATGGCACTGAGTTTATACAGAAAGTCGCCATCAGAGGGATGACGGATCCTTAACTGGAAATAATTTAGCTCACATTATAAATGGTGCGTCTATGCGTCAGTGCCAAAACCTGCGCAGCACGTGTAGCTACGTAAATAATCACGGCACCGCTTTATTTGCGGCAGACTTAACACAGCACTATATTGCACAGACAATTCACTTTGGTGTCGACTTTGTGTACCATGAAAGGAACGCTCTAGTGTTTTGCATTAGCGTTTTCATTGCTTGCAACATAATTATGCGTTCTTGGGAATTTTGCGTAGTTCACCTAGGAAAGCTAGCAGGAATTTGCATGAGTATATTCACAAGTTTCTTTCTTCCGAAAGCTGATCAGAACCAGACGATTGGTTTTTATCCTAATGTTTCAGTTGTCTTTTGTTTTTACACACTTTATATTAGCTTCATTTCTTACTAAGTATTAGGTGTGATTATGATCAAATGCAAGTCTATTATGCCTAAAAAAATACATTTTCACCCTCTCAGCTGACAACATTAGAAAATTCAGAAGAACGAAAGCAACCATTCGTTGTGGTGATACTTATGCGAAAGAGTTATTTAGTTATTTAAATCAGATAATCTCTTTATGTGTCTCTTGTGTGTTGTGTATCCCGGTAACAGTGGTTCTCGTCCAGGAGAAAGATGGAGAGAATAGTTTGGCCCATCGCAATAGGGTTCCCAACACTTTCAAAACGCCCGAGGCAACAACGGTTAATTTACTTTTTAAGAAAAGAGTTAGCCGTTGGTTAAATCCAACTGGTAAGAAAGACAAGTTAGGTTAGGCAAATTGAAAATATGTATAACCAAAAGATGGAACCATTAACTATTTCGAAAGATTGAATTGTAAAGTACGGAAATTTTTGAAGATTCAATCGCATGTTTATCGACGTCACTTTTAATATCTATGACAAAAATGTCGTAGTTTAATGTACTAAAATCAATTTTTAAAGTACCACTATGCTTTTATGCGCCATCTTCACATAAGCATCCCCTTGCCCGAATATCAAGGGAGGCTCCAATTTCGTCACGTATAGTGACGTGCGCTTTGTCATTGTTGGCCCGGATAAACGTCTTTACCGGGCTAAATTAAACATTTACTGCAAAGCCGGCGCTGTGTGGCAATTTGTTATTCACCCTTTTCCTATCTACGCCCTTGTATTTTCTTAACGTACCTATGGGCGTTTCGCTCCCATGTGCGTCGGGTTTTCAACTTTTTGTAAATTGTTTGGTAATTATGTTTGGAACTGAAACAATTACTTTGCTCACTCCCGACCTTAAGGTCCTTAAGGTCGCGGGTGAAAGTGATTGTTTCAGTTCATTAATATGGACCTCCGCAAAGTAACGCCTGATTCAATAAATTAATTATGTTTGGTGCAATAAAGTGTTTTGAAGTAGTAAAGAAGCGATTTTTAGGTTCTGTGATCTGTCCTGCAAGATCTCTTTGTTGAAGAGTCTTTTGCCACCATTCTTCGAAGCCGGTGAGTAACAGCTGATTTTTATTTGTTACAAAGAATGATTGGGTAGTTATGAGGGAGCCCTATGCCACCAGTGGACGTCCTACGGCTAAAGTGATCATGATGACGATGATGGAGTATTTTTACAAGTTTTCTATCTATTGACATGTATTTTACCGTCATATTTTTTTTAATTGCGTGTAGGTGAAAGCCAGCTTTGAAATTGAGATTAGTTTGTTAATGAACTCGGAATATTAAATGTTTCCCGTAGGAGAGGAATTATTAATGGCTTGAAAGCCTTTTCAATGTAGATCTGATGAAACTTAAAGTTTTGCATCTTATTTTCTATGATGGACTTGGTTTTCGAATACATTATGTAGTCCTCTTAAGGGTTAAAATTGGCTGGGGGCACTTACAAGCCCCTTTTATTACGTAAAGTTAAATTAAAGTCGAGTAAAAGTCGTGGTAGGCTAGTGGTTTAAACTGTGGCCTCTCAAGCAGAGGGACGCGGGTTCGAGTCCGGGCTCCACCTCTGAGTTTTTGGAATTTATGCTCAAAATTACATTTGAAATTTACTATGAGCTTTTATAGTGAAGGAAAATATTGAGAGAAGACCCTATTGTCCGTGTGAAGAATTCAATTGTGTGTGTGAAGTTCCTCATCAGTACTGGTGCCGCGTGGGAAATACAGCCCAAGCTCTCTCATTCAGGCTTAGTTCTGGCGTGATCAGGGCAAATAGGCATTAATTTATATGTATAAAGAATGTATGTATGTATGTAAGTACAAATTATATAAAAACAATAAAAAAAAACTTTACGAAAATTAGTGTGCCTAATTTTCATTAATTAACAATAATAACTTATAATATCCCAAACTCGAGACAAGCAGTTATCGTATTATTTATTAATTAAAACACGTAAATCCAGGCCTACCTGCCTCTTAATCCTTATAAGGAAATCTTTATTACCCTAACGTTGTAATGAACTATAATTATGAATTTATAATATAACTCCCGTATAATTTGGAGGGGCGGTATCATTAATTACATTTGGAGATGGAAAATAATAAGCAGTCATTTAAAGAAAAACATTTTTGTTTCTCAAATATGTTATATTTGCTTTTGTCGACAAACAAAGCATATATTTTGCTATAACGTATGTATCGTCACTACTTTGAAAAAAAATCTTATCTAAAATCAATCTGTAAACTAAACTGAACCTTGAAGCGTACGGGATAAAGTTCTCAATGTAAGATTGTAGATTTTGAGATACGAGCTTTTTTCATTGTAGTGACAATCTTGTTTCAAATAAGAGGAGTATTGGAGGTAAATAGCATTAAACTAATGCATAATGTTACAAATGAGAAAAATTGTGAAGATATTTGGATGTTGGGATCTTTAGATGATTGAATGTTTTATTAGTCAATCATGCAACGGGGATGTAGATGAAATTTGGTGTATTATATAGGTATGTGGATTAAACTCTGAATTGAGACAGGATAATTAAATATTCCGGTAACGAGTTCCCGAGTATATAATATTCTTAATTTAAACAATAATAGAGGGTGCTCTAAAGAACGTTGAAGTGCCTCGGCTTTCGATATAACGTGTTAACTTCATCTGCAATTCATAGATGTCGTTTTTCGAGCGATTTTTTCATGGATTTATAACACGGGCAAAGCCGCGCCATAAAGCTAGTTTTAAATACTTATTACTAAAGACAGAGAGGTATTTTAACTTTCTTTTAACTTTTTTTCATTTTGATAAGGCAACTGTTCAAATTTGTCCAATATTTGAACAAGATTTAAATACAAGGCACAAAATGCCGCTCTCTTTTCAGCTTTGACAAAAAGCTTCTCCTGCCTTTAGCTGCCTTTGCCCTTTGAGCAACATCATTCATACGGATACCAATTTTGTCACACATTTTACCTAAATGCAACCAAATGAATTTGACTTGAATTTGCTAACGATGGGCCTCATAAGAAAACCAAAGTCACTCAGAGGGTGATGGAGAGGGCTATGCTTCGAGTTTTTCTGCGGGATCGCATTAGAAATGACGAAATCCGCGCAAGAACTAAAGTCACGGACGGACATAGCTCGAAGAATCGCTAGACTTAAGTGGCAGTGGGCAGGGCACATCGCCCGTAGAACTGATGGCCGATGGGGGCGAAAGGTTCTCGAGTGGCGTCCGCGGACTAGAAGACGCAGTGTACTTGCATAAGCCTTCAACAAGATGGACCGACGACCTGGTTAAGGTGGCGGGAGCGTATTGGATGCGGATGGCGCAGCTGTTCCCCTTAGTACGTGACTCCATTTTCTCAACTGCACAGCGTGCACTAGAAGCTTGAAGCATTACTTACCCATATATTTCGTCTGCTTCGGATGTACATTCAATTACTGTACGTTGAGTGTCAAAGGCTCTCAGTGTCGCGTGTCGCTTAATCCTCGGCTCTAAACGGTTCGTTCGTGTTAGCTTTTGAAATTTGATATAATGCACTCTTTTTAGGGTTTGTTCAATGTATAGTCGACCACGATATTCCTTTAGTACCCTAAGGTTCAATATCAATTAAACATTAAAACCGGCCAAGTGCGGGTTGGACTTGCGCACCCAGGGTTCCGTACAAATTTTTAGGTATGTCAAAATATACGCCGTAAACAGCCGTAACTATAATAATCCAGTGTTAGTAGAATCCGCTTCTAAGTAAAATGTACGCAGTGTGAGATCATTTTATATTGGTTTTTCAGGACCCCTTGATATTTAATATAGTTATATTTTTATTTTTTTTTTGTACCTACTGGCCACAGTAGTACATAATCGGTGAAAATTTCAAGTATCTTGTTAATGCCTTTATTTAGATAGAGTTAAAAACGCTGAAAAAAAACCCGTTTCTTTTATGACAACCCCATTAATTTTTAACTTTATTTTATTTTTAGTATTTGTTGTTATAGCGGCAATCAAAATACATCATCTGTGACAATTTAAACTGTCTAGCTATCACGGTTCATGAGATACAGCCTGGTGACAGACGGACAGACAGACAGACGAACGGACAGCGGAGTCTCAGTAGTAATAGGGTCCCGTTTTTACCCTTTGGGTACGGCACCCTAAAAATCAAACATTTTCATACCTAAACGAGAATGTCTTTCTTTGTAAGTATCCACCTCAACTAGGTCGGTTGATCTGGCGTTCGATAAACGACCGTTGCACTGAATGTTGGTATTTCTTTTGTACCACGAACCTTTTTCCTTTTTTTTATTATGAGAGGGAGGCAAACGAGCAAACGGGTCATCTGATGGAAAATGATCACCGCCACCCATAAATATCAACAACTCAAAGATAGTCAATGATTTGTTGCCGGCCTGTAAAAAAGGAGAGGGAATAGGGAAGGGGGACAGGGGCGAGGTATTGTATTGAGCCCCCGGCGCTCTCACTGACCGTACGAAACGCAGCAGGAGTACACTGCTGCTTCACACCGGTGATCTGTGTGAGGGTGGTACTGCCCCGGACGAGCCGGCTCATTCGTGATGCAGCGGCTAGCCTACAACATGGCTCTACCACTACTAAAAAAAATCCTATAACACAAAACCTATAAAAGATCAATCGTAAGTCTGTTTAACTAATTTATTGAATCAGGCGTTACTTTGCGGAGGTCCATATTAATGAACTAAAACAATTACTTTGCTCACCCGCGACCTTACAATAGTTACGTTTATGCAAGAAATGTGCGTTCATGCAGTTCCTCCACCACCACACTGTACGAACACACACAAATCACATAAACCCAACCATCACCACCACCAAGCTACACTGACGCGTTTCGAACTCAACCAGAGCTCATCTTCAGAGTTACCACAACCATATGCTATGCTACCAAATGTTAAACTAACAAACCAAAACAAATGTTTTAACTTGTCACTGTAACTTCTCAAGTACCCACTTTATTTTTCTTATTCTCAAACTACCCCACAAAAATTAACTTTTATTGACATATTTAAAACTACCTTGAATTTTTGTTTATTTATTTATAAGGCATATTTAATTAATACTAACTGTTCAAATTCGACCCAAGCCGCAGTAAAGGAGAAGATACTAAATTTACCTGTTCATTAATAATAGACCCCATAGTGTTGTACCTAATTATTTCCATGCATTCCAGAGCATCCAGACGCAACCCCTTGCCGCAATAATGTAACACTTCATAAGAATCTGAATCTAACAATGAATGATTTGATTCCAACAAATGTTTTGCAAAATTCGATCTATCTGGATGCTCATTCCTATATGCCGAAACATGCTCTTTAAATCTAGTATTAAAACTTCGGCCTGTCTGTCCTACGTATATCCCATTGCAGTCATTACAAGTAAGCTTGTATACCCCCGATCTAGTTCCCTTATCTACCTGTTCTTTGTGGTTACATAGCCTAGAGTACAAAGAGTTGTTAGTCTTAAAGGCAACATTAATATTGTTTGATTTTAAAATGCCATAAATCTTATCAGACAAACCCCCGACGTAAGAGATGCTAGATCTATATTTGTTAGTAGACTGAGAAGGTAACGCAGCGTAAAGCATGCTATTTACTAACCGTGCCTGCTTCTTTTGAACTAAACTATCTACCATTGATTTTGTATAACCATTTGAGATCGCTATCTGATAAATAGTACTCAACTCTAAATCAAAATGTTCCTTAGAAAGAGGCACAGTCAACAATCTATTAACATAACAATGGAAAGCAGCCAGTTTATGCTGCCACGGATGATTAGAAGATGCTGGTATAACAGCATCTGTGTACGTGGGCTTACGGTATATTTTAAATTGATGTTTACCATTTAATTTTGAAATCGTTAAATCCAAAAAGTTCAACGAACAATTTTCCTCCAATTCTTTTTTGAACCTTATCTTTACGTGCTTGTTATTCAAACCATTAATAAACACGTCAAGCTGTCTCATACTCCCTCTCCAGCATAGGATCAAATCATCAACATACCTAAAATAGTACACAATATTACTATTACCCACAATATACTGATTCTCAAAATGATCCATAAATATATCTGCCATTAAAGGACTCAGAGGTGAACCCATAGCTAAACCATCACTCTGTAAGTAATAAAGAGCATTGAACCGGAAATAATTTTGTTTCATGCATAAAGTTACCAAATCTATTAATTCACAAACTTCACCCGGATGCAACCGCTTCCTTTCTAAGTGGTCTTTTAGAATTTCTAGTGTCTCACTATATGGTACGTTAGTAAATAAACTGTCTAGTCTACATCCAAAGAAAGCAACGTTGCATTCGGCGGTATGCTGATGTCCTTAATTTTACTAACCAAATCTAAACCATTTTTTAAACTATAAGAAGGTTTAAAGGAAGCCTTCACACGAATAATACTATTTAATTTCTTCGCCAATTTATATGCTGGAGCACTCACGTATGAGACAACTGGACGAACAGGCACATCATCTTTATGAATTTTAGGTAATCCATATAGAATTGGCGCCTGCGGATTCATGGGAATTACAAAATTCTTTTGTTGTTCGGTTTCAAAGGCAAACAAAGAACCCTTTATTAGTCTCTTTAGATCTTTGTGAAATGTAATTGTAGGGTCCTTACGTAAAACTGTAAAACCGTCCCCTTGAACGATATCTAAAACTTTCCGATTATATTGATACCTATCCAATAAAACAATACAATTTCCTTTGTCTGCCTTTGTCACCACTAAATCATTATCATACACTTAAGTGTGCCTTTGAAACCGAACAACAAAAGAATTTTGTAATTCCCATGAATCCGCAGGCGCCAATTCCAAGAAACAATAACGCATTTCCTTGCGTGGTAATGGTATTCAAGCGTTTGTTATAGGTGTTCGATACAGCGCCATCTACAGTACATTTGCTGAACTAGATGGCTTGCTAATTTGGGATAACGATCGATGCCTGGTTGACAAGCTATCTACCAATGTACAGCTTGCCGACTAGTGGTAAGTGAGAAGTCAAAGGTAATATCGGCAAACTGTACGTGAAATTAATAGATAAGTTAGAAGACACAAACACCTAGAGCCCTACTGTTCCTATGTCTCTATGTCCCTAACCTACCACCCTAACCTATGATAGTGTATATATACACACATATAATAATGCGGGATGACTGTTACCAGGCGACCTAAGATAACAGACGGACTCCTACGGGCAGGAATCAAGGTTGAGGTATTGTGATTTTCTCAGTGGCAGGCGCGCAGGCTCACGCGACTGCTAAGGCTGGGGTGTCTTGGCACCACTGAGAGGAATAGTATTATGTCGGGGTAGCTCCCAGGGAGTCGCCCTGGATGGGCTTAGGTAAGTAGAATAGCTCCCAGGGAGTAGCCCTGGGCAAGCTAGGTAAGTAGGATAGCTCCCAGGGAGTAGCCCTGGGCAAGCTAGGTAAGTAGGATAGCTCCCAGGGAGTAGCCCTGGGCAAGCTAGGTAAGTAGGATAGCTCCCAGGGAGTAGCCCTGGGCGAGCTAGGAAAGTAGGATAGCTCCCAGGGAGTAGCCCTGGGCGAGCTAGGTAAGTAGGATAGCTCCCAGGGAGTCGCCCTGGGCAAGCTAGGAAAGTAGGATAGCTCCCAGGGAGTAGCCCTGGGCAAGCTAGGTACGTAGGATCGCTCCCAGGGAGTAGCCCTGGGCGAGCGAGGTAGGTAGGAGGTGGAGTGAAACACCAACGGTCAGTTGATATTATAGCTAGTATCGTACATCAATATAAATAAGGTTTGAGAGTATGTTTGTCTCTGTTCCATTGCAATCGGCCTTGAAATATAAACGTCCAAAATCACCACCCTTTCTCCCATTTCTGGGCACCCAATTTTATAATAGGCTTGGATCTTGTAGACGTTTGTCAAGTCTTGACAATGTAGTATTATGGTTGTATCGCATGTAGACGTTTGCCAAGTCTCGGCAAGCATGTAAATGTAGCATTACGGTCAGCATATTGCATGCGGCGGTAGACTTGGAACTTCTCTAGAAACATCGTGCTTATCCTAGTTTGGAGACGAACGAATTGTAACGTTCTATAAACAAAGACGTTACAATCCCTTACGATCCCGCTAACTAAGTATGATGTATTTTCCTTCAGCCTGAAATATTGCCGTCCCATTTCTAATCTATGCATAGACTTTTCTATCGCAATGAGACGGATTGGGTTTAAGTTTCAATACGGCCTCTTTGGAAGCCACAACGGAACTTTATCTCAGTAAATAATTGTATGTGTCTAAAATTCTTCTAGAATAGAATGTCACGATGAAAAAGTTTGTTCATAATATTGCTATCCTCGACATTGGCGGAATCATCGCACCGTTCGATGGGGCCATAATTATCCCAAAAATTGAATTGAACATAGGTATCCAATTGTTTGGCTGTATAATTTGATTGTTTGTTACACATAAGAGTTTTCCAAGCTATAGAGAGTAACAGTAATAGTGATTTAGCCCAAGATATCGACGTACACATTATAAGTTTATAGGAAATATAGGAAAAGTGTCTAAAATGTTTAATTGTAAAAATAGCCCTCTGATATTGCCGTGCCCTTACGGGGCGTCACATGTATACCTAGTCTATTATTCCAGCTTATGCCTGTAATGTGATATATGCAATAAATCATTTTGACTTTGACTTTGACTAAATGACTAAGTACGTAATAGTGAAAATTCCTTTTAACTAGCGAATTTTATAAAAAATATCGCAGTTAACATTCAATTTTCAAACCAGCTTTTGTAACTGAGTCGTTAACTGTTAAGTAGTTGGATGCTACCTAAAATAAACCCTTTTTAAGTTTAGTAATCAAAATGTTTTCAAAGTATTCAAATAGACTGAGCTCATTAAATGAAGTTAACAGTTCAACCGAGCTATGCAGTGAAACGACAGTTCACTTGTAATTAGCTGCCTCTCTTTCGCAGTATATTTTGGTTTTATTCAATTACAGAGTCAAGGAGACGGCGGCTTGCCATACAACTTCTAAGCAATCTTTAAACGTGGCTTTGCGTAATTATTTAAGGTTGTAGCTTATTTATGAGTTCGGCAGTTTCTTATGCCATTTCTACTCCAGAATAAGTGAGGCGGCTACAATAAAAAACCAATTAAGTGCGAGTCGGATCGGTAAATTGAAGGGCCCTGAAAAAATGCGTCGTGTTTCTTATATGATGATGATGACACCTTTAATTTTAACTGTATTTCATTTGTATTTTTCGTTATAATAACGGCCACTGTATTACATAATCAGTGAAAATTTCAAGCTATTACGGTTCATGAGATAAAGCCCTGTGACAAACGAATGGGTGAACGGACAAAGACCGGAGTCTCACTAATAGTATCCATTAGCCAATCTTTGGGTATCGGACTCTAAAAGGCACCGAAATGTTGACCAAAATGATGAATTTAAGCCTACATTTTTCTGGAATCCTGTTGTAGGCAAAACTGGGCGTTGATATATCTCTATGATAATAAAACGCAATAATATAAATGAATATTACAAATTAAGCAATATATTTATTTTGTCGTCGTGATTATATCCAGGGGCCTGTTGCATAACAAAGTACAACTTATATTACGTACAAGCGGAATTCCCTTTCTAGTTAATATAACTGAAGCGAGAGTTAATATTAGTTGTACTTTGTTATGCAACAGGCCCCAGGTTGTGCTTTTAATTAATGAGTATTATATTCTAAATTGAAATCCAGAAAATCTAACCCTGAATTTTTATTTATTATTGAGTTATTTGTATGTATTAAAAAAAAATCTAATTTTAGTTTCTATTATTACCGTGCTTTTAACGTTCCATACAATAAAATAATGCTTGAAAATCTGTTGTTATAAAAAAATTATGTTCTGACTGTTTGTTATTGAATAATAAGTTAACAGTTACCTGGGCATTGTAGATTTTCCTAAACCTAATGTTACCTACAAATATAGGTATTATTTTACTCCTAATTAAGTTACAACAATAAACAGAAACTGATACCAATCAATCAATCTTTAATTCTAAGGTAAAATTTAGTGAGGCAGTGAAAAAACTATATATACGAGGGGCGTTCAATATAAAGTGAGAATGAGATGCAAACTCTTTTAATATTACGAAATTAAATACTGGCCGGTAAAGCTAATCTATCTAGCTGATTGCTATGAAAAAAAAAAACTAACTGTCTTTTGTTTAAAAAAATATACGGCAATTTCTTTGCAATGCTATTGAGTACGTTAGCGAAAATGGAGAAAATTGAACTGCGCGCCGTTATCAAATACTTGTGTTTGAAAAATTTTTCCACGGACCAAGTCAATTTGGATTTGCGGGACACTTTAGGGTCTAATGCTCCTCCGTATTCGACAGTCGCACGTTGGTGCGCCGAATTTAGACGTGGAAGAACATCGACAATGGACGACCCCCGCTCCAGACGCCCTACTACAGCAGTAACTGAATAAATTGTGAAAAAAGTCGAAAACTCAGTTTTGGCGGATCGTCGTGTCACAGTTCGTTTTATTGCTGAAAATGTAAAGATTTCAACGGGGAGCGTGCATAATATTTTACATGAACGCTTGGGTATGAAAAAGGTATCTGCGCGTTGGGTACCAAGAATGCTTACTGACACGCAAAAACAAACTAGAGTCGAGATTTGTCAAGAAGCTTTGAACCTGATGCAGCAAGACCGGGAACTTTTTTTGGCGCGATTTATAACAATGGACGGAACATGGCTCCATCATTACGACCCTGAAACGAAACTGCAGTCTATGACATGGAAAAGGCCATCATCTCCAACTCCAAAGAAATTCAAGGTGAGCCCATCTGCCGGTAAGGTCATGGTCTCTATTTTTTGGGATGGTAAAGGGGTATTAATGATTGAGTATCTCGAGCATGGAGCCACTATTACGGGCACATTATACGCCAAACAAATAGCAACATTGCGCAATGAAATCCGCGAAAAACGGCGAGGTAAACTCTCGAAAGTTGTGCTGTTCCACCAGGACAACGCCCCGGCACACAAGTCCGCCGTTGCAATGGCTGCAATTCGTGATGCTGGGTTCGATATCCTTAAGCATCCTCCGTATTCACCAGATCTCGCTCCCAGTGATTTCTACCTATTTCCGAGATTGAAACAATACCTGAGAGGCCAGAAATTTGAAGACGACGACGCGGTAGTCGCTGCAGTACAAGATTTTTTAAGTACTCAAGATGAGACCTTTTTTAAAAATGGAATTTTAAGTTTAGAAAAAAGATATACTAAGTGTATTATGCTAAAAGGTGACTATGTCGAAAAATAAAATGACATTTAGTAAAAGTTGTTTATAAGATACTAATTCTCACTTTTTATTGAACGCCCCTAGTACATCACTTTATTTAGGACAGACATATACCTATTTCCCAACTATTACCATTTCTGTAAATTTATTCTACGGACAGTAAAATTGCTCTAAGAAAATTATAATTTCTCCATCAAAGCTGAGTGTATGTATTTCTGTTGACACACATTTTAAAAGTCAAAACATGTTTAGTCAATTTAGGCTTTAGGCTATAACAAGCAATAATGAATGCTAAACACAAGAATCTATCACTGATTCGGAAAAACCCTGTTGAGAACATTCCGGTCGGAGACTCAACAAGGTGAATTTTTCCAAAACAGATTTACAATTTTATTTTATTACTTCTCTAAAGTTACTTCGGATTTTTTTAACGCAGTAGAGAGAGAGACGCTATTTGAATTAGAGATCGCCAATATGGATTGGCATTATTTCGAAACATCCCAATCCATGACACGTATATTAATCATTCAATTTATAACACACCTTTACATTTTTCTTATAAGAGCGTAATTTACCTGTGGTCATGAACAATTCACTTGTAATAAACTCAAAATCACACTTAATAAGCTTACACAAATTAATAAACGAAAATAACACTTGTTGATACTCTTAATAACCAATGTTCGTAGGCTCGGTATGCGTGATATCCTCAAAGAGAATCCTTGTTAATACTATCACTTACGTCATTTTGCTGCAAACCGCTATGCAAAAGCCACAAGCTTCTGCAGTCTTACCGGTAAAAAAGGTTGTAAGTGACCAGTGTTAAGCAAGGACACATTCCTTTGCACCCGCCACATAACATGGGTCAGAAGGACAGATGACGTGACCGCAAGGGCAATAACAAGTCCCACACTTGAGATGGGACTTTTAATATCGGCCCAGTGTGACGTGGACACCCTACGTAATATTGTTGTAACTAATTTGACGGGACACTTTGCCGTGTTACGGCCACGACACGTGTGATATGAATTTGACAGGGTGACGTTGATTTTTGGGGATTCGATGGGATCGTAAAATTTATTAGTTTCATACTAAGCTAGGGTGGGTGCTATAAAAATGGGTGAACCTTTTGGCGACGAAATATTTTATAATAAGTTGAATAAATGAAATGTCGGTCTTCGCCGTAACATGTGAAAACTGGCCAAGTGCGAGTCGGACTCGCGCACGAAGGGTTCCGTACCATTATCTATAAAAAATTGCGGTTTACGATTTATGACGTATTAACAAAAACTACTTACTACGAGGGGCGTTCAATATAAAGTGAGAATGAGATGCAAACTCTTTCAATATTAGGAAATTAAATACTGGCCGGTAAAGCTAATCTATCTAACTGATTGCTATGAAAAAAAAAAACTGTCTTTTGTTTAAAAAAAATACGGTAATTTCTTTGCAATGCTATTGAGTACGTTAGCGAAAATGGAGAAAATTTAACTGCGCGCCGTTATCAAATACTTGTGTTTGATAAATTTTTCTACGGACCAAGTCAATTTAGATTTGCGGGACACTTTAGGGTCTAATGCTCCTCCGTATTTACAGTCGCACGTTGGTGCGCCGAATTTAGACATGGAAGAACATCGACAATGGACGACCCCCGCTCCGGACGTAACTACAGCAATAACTGAAGAAATTGTGAAAAAAGTTGAAAACTCGGTTTTGGCGGATCGTCGTGTCACGGTTCGTTCGAAAATGTAAAGATTTCAACGGGGAGCGTGCATAATATTTTACATGAACGCTTGGGTATGAAAAAGGTATCTGCGCGTTGGGTACCAAGAATGCTTACTGACACGCAAAAACAAGCTAGAGTCGAGATTTGTCAAGAAGCTTTGGACCTGATACAGCAAGACCGGGAACATTTTTTGGCGCGATTTATAACAATGGACGAAACATGGCTCCATCATTACGACCCTGAAACGAAACTGCAGTCTATGACATGGAAAAGGCCATCATCTCCAACTCCGAAGAAATTCAAGGTGGGCCCATCTGCCGGTAAGGTCATGGGCTCGGTTTTTTTGGGATGGTAAAGGGGTATTAATGATTGAGCATCTCAAACATGGAGCTACTATTACGGGCACTTTATACGCCAAACAAATAGCAATATTGCGCAATGAGATCCGCGAAAAACGGCGAGGTAAACTCTCGAAAGTTGTGCTGTTCCACCAGGACAATGCCCCAGCACACAAGTCCATCGTTGCAATGGCTGCAATTCGTGATGCTGGGTTCAATATCCTTAAGCATCCTCTGTATTCACCAGATCTCGCTCCCAGTGATTTCTACCTATTTCCGAGATTGAAACAATACCCGAGAGGCCAGAAATTTGAAGACGACGACGCGGTAGTCGCTGCAGTACAAGATTTTTTAAGTACTCAAGATGAGACCTTTTTTAAAAATGAAATGTTAAGTTTAGAAAAAAGATATAATAAGTGTATTATGCTAAAAGGTGACTATGTCGAAAAATAAAATTACATTTAGTAAAAGTTGTTTATAACATACTCATTCTCACTTTTTATTGAACACCCCTAGTAGATCTCGTTCAAACCAACTTTCGGTGAAAGTTTACATGGTAATGTACATCATATATTTTTTTAGTTTTATCATTCTCTTATTTTAGAAGTTACAGGGGGAGACACACATTTTACCACTTTGGAAGTGTCTCTTACGCAAACTATTCAGTTTAGAAAAAAATGATATTAGAAATATCAATATCATTTTTGAACACCTATATAGATACCCCACACGTATGGTTTAGATGGAAAAAAAATTGAGTTTTAGTTCTTAGTATGGGGAACCCCCAAAGTTTATTGTTTTTTTTTTCTGTTCTTGTATGAAAATCTTATTGCGGTTCACAGAATATATTTACTTACCAAGTTTAAACAGCATAGTTCTTATAGCTTCGGCAAGAAGTGGCTGTGACATACGGACGGACAGACAGACAGTCAGACATGACGAATCCATAAGGGTTCCGTTTTTTGCCATTTGGCTACGGAACCTTAAAAATCACTCTAGGAGATAGAAGCTTGAGGTCATACATAATGATAAATTGATAACCAGCCCTTGATGTCTAGCCCTTGACAAATATCTAAAGGCATTGTGTCGCTTACATTCACCGGACCTTTGGTATTTTATAAAAAAAATATAAGCACCTACGATACATTTTTTGGCTTGGAAAAAAATAAACAATCTTGGCCTGAATTTTCATTGAAAATCTTTTTCCAAAAGAAGTAACTGCTAGTGAAAATTAAGCAATGGATAACAGACATTTTATAATATTGCTACTGTCCTTTACTTTTCCCACGCTTCTTTGTTCTAAACGGAAACCAAATTAACACCACAGTAATAATCATCATCATCCCAGCCTATTCTCACTGCAGGGCAGAGGCCTCCTCTCAGACTAAAAGGGCTTGGGCCGTAGTTCCCACACACCATTGAATTTCTTCTCAAGTGTGTGCAGGTTTCCTCGCGATGTCTTCCTTCCCCGTCAAGCTCATGATAAATTTCAAACATAATTTCGCACATAAATTCGGAACAACTCAGAGGTGCGAGCCCGGATTCAAACCCCCTCTGCCACTGCTTGAGAGGCAATAGGTCAAAACCACTAGGACGCCACACGCCTTTGATTTCGAACTAAAAAAAATAAATTTTTCGAGCACCTACTTAGTGTAAAAAACTGGTCACTCATTATACAAATGCGGACGTGGATTTGAATTTAAAATGAATACGAAATCTTCGCTGAAAATTTTTGCGTCAAATCCTTTGCGTATTTTGATCATTTGATACAAAGTGGTTTTTACATTTTGTTTAGTGATTTCTGTCAGAATAAAGCACTTTTCACCCGACTTTTGAAGGAGGGTTATGTTTTTTGAGCGTATGTATTTATGTATGTATGTATCATTCTTTGGCACGCCCTGCAGCCTAAACGGCTCAATGGATTTTGAAGTGTGAGTGTCATTAGATTCGTCTCAGTTGCGAGAGTGACATAGGGTATTTTCCCGGAATTCCCATGGGAACGGGAATTATACAGGCGGGGTTTTTTTTCATCTAGTATTAAAAGTAAAGTTATTTAGAAGCAGTTTACTTACGAAAAAAACCGGTTGTCTGTAAAGTCGGCTTACGGACGATAGTTTAACGTGACAATGTCATAACAAAACATTTAAAATACAAAAATGAAACCAGGCGGTCACTGGCTGGTATGGTCCCTCTTGTACGGGACATGTGCGTACATGTACGTTACATTGCGTCATCCTTTTCCGTGCGTGCAGCCGGCGTTCATCGATTTATTAGACGTTGTCACGTCAAAAACAGCCCACCCTACCTACTAGGATTACTACATTTTTCTAGCTTCGCTGTTGCAATGCCATGGTAACCTATGCTTTGATTTGTCTTTGAACATTTATTTTCTACCTCGCATAGCTACAATGGATGCAGAATTTAAATAGTTAGAAAAGTTTTCGTATAGGTAGTCTCTGAACGAATATAACAAAAAACTGGTAAATCGAGACCTTGTTCGTGTTATACTTAGTTCATTTTGTTTATTTGAGTCACGTTTGCCCCATTTAGTTTTGTCCTCTTTCACTGTATCTTAAATTTTAGGATTCCGTAGTATAACCTCGTAAGGCCCAACGTAAGAAATTTAGAGCTAGTAAAAATAGTCAAAGCAAATTTAATCTTTTCTTAATTGATACACAGTTTGAAATTATGATAGTTTAAATTTGCCGTGGGTCTTACTAGTTTTGTATGAAAAAAAATATTTCTGACTGCTTGAGGTTGAATTTTAATAAAATTTTCGGTTTGACTTATTATTACCAAGTTAATTTAAATGATGTCATATTTTGTGTGATATACCTTATAATTATTACGTTGATTCATATGGAAGTGGAAAATGGTGGAACTTAGCATGAAACTTTGTCATTCGTCTAGGATTGAGTGATATGGTGAATGAGATGTTAGAATAAGGGAGGCAGAGTGAATGGAAAGAGGAAAAACTGGAGTTGTGCACGAGTGACGACGTATTTACCTATATTTTGCGAAGTTGTATTTTTCGAGTTTTGATTTATATATTTTACCCATTTATGTTTTTTGTTGAAAATTAAAACTAAATATTTTATTTAGCACTAGTTTAAGTATCAATGTTAAAAGTTGTCGTTCATTGATATGGATCTACGTTTATGAGAAACGCCTGACTCACAATTAGTCAATTCTTTATCAGAAGTCTTCTCCCACTTGTCCACTTTTTATTACAAAGACAGCTGTTTGAGGTTTTATTTATTCTGGATACAATGTCATAAAAAGAATCTTTTTGTTGCCAACTTCGCCGCTTGACCTACCTTATGGTGTATAAATTATGTCTTAAACATGCACAAAGTAAGAAGTAGCAGATAAAAATATTTCTCTTACTATATTGCATAATTGGTTACTAATATTTTTTGTTTAAAATTTAATTATAATTTAAGTTTGTTTTGGTAATTTCTCTTTTTGTCTTGCATAAAAAATACCCGTGATATGAATAAAGTTTGTTATCTCTAAACCTAGCGCTTGATTATCTACATTTTCTCCCATTTCAGTGAGGATATTAGGATAAAAAGTACCTAGCCTACTTATTATTCTAGAGATTTTCATACCACATTTCATCCAAATCTATTTAGTCGTTTTAGCGTCAAACAACCAATTTTTGCATTTTATAATACTAGTATTATAAATTGTGGTATAAACCTAGGTTTATATTGTTAGTAAATCTAAAAAATGACTTAGATTTCTTTAGTTTCAATGTATTTATACATCTTGGCGTTAATTCTGTTAAGGATTCTTTGTTTATTGCTAGATACACTACACCTACCTATCAGTTTCGTTAATAAACAACAAGTCTTTCTAAGAAATATTCTTGCGAACCCTACCAAGCATTTTGTTTTTCCGGGTACTTAATTACGTAAATACCGAACAAAAATTACCTTGACGCTCCTAACAAAACATTTTCTTCTGGCGTCCACAGATTACATTCAAAACAGCCAACCCTATTACTATCACACGAGAACTTTGTACAAAGAAAAACAGAGGGTTCATTTGAACACCCATCTTCAAGCATCACACTCACGAGTGACGTAATACGATTACGCATTCTTGGATATTACTTGTCAAAGGTTTACCCGACACACGCTTCTGTTCCGCTGCTGTGATTTAGGCAGGCGCTAGGAAACGAGCGTGTTTTGTTTTATTTATATCGTCACATGCCTGCATTTTACTAAGCGTTGCGCTATTGGTATCTCTGTCATTTACGCTGTACTCTATATAGCACGTCTCTTACACTTAAGCTAACTAATATTCTAGTGAATACGCTAAGGTAAGTGTAGCAAAGTAGGCAGGTATTCCGTCAACAGAACAGAATCTTGGGACAAGGAGCTTTAGCTTATGTATGTTGACATCATGCACGTTCAACTAAGTAGTGTACATGTTACAGTCAAAACTCATAACCGGTCAAAACCACTTTTGACCGCAAAAATATAGGTAGGTTTAGGTCATGTGGCCCGAAGGGCCAAAAGCACATAAAAGGAGGAGCTCCGCGTGGGCGTCGATACTGTTTCTATGTCAGTTTGAATTGAGAATTTAGTATGCACAAAGCACGTAAACATTATAACTTAAAACTGTTTTATAACACTATTGTTGTTATGTATTATAACTTTAATTACGAGGGGCGTTCAATATAAAGTGAGAATGAGATGCAAACTCTTTTAATATTACGAAATTAAATACTGGCCGGTAAAGCTAATCTATCTAGCTGATTGCTATGAAAAAAAAAACTAACTGTCTTTTGTTTAAAAAAATATACGGTAATTTCTTTGCAATGCTATTGAGTACGTTAGCGAAAATGGAGAAAATTGAACTGCGCGCCGTTATCAAATACTTGTATTTGAAAAATTTTTCTACGGACCAAGTGAATTTGGATTTGCGGGACACTTTAGGGTCTAATGCTCCTCCGTATTCGACAGTCGCACGTTGGTGCGCCGAATTTAGACGTGGAAGAACATCGACAATGGACGACCCCCGCTCCGGACGCCCTACTACAGCAGTAACTGAAGAAATTGTGAAAAAAGTCGAAAACTCAGTTTTGGCGGATCGTCGTGTCACAGTTCGTTTTATTGCTGAAAATGTAAAGATTTCAACGGGGAGCGTGCATAATATTTTACATGAACGTTTGGGTATGAAAAAGGTATCTGCGCGTTGGGTACCAAGAATGCTTACTGACACGCAAAAACAAACTAGACTAGAGATTTGTCAAGAAGCTTTGAACCTGATGCAGCAAGACCGGGAACTTTTTTTGGCGCGATTTATAACAATGGACGAAACATGGCTCCATCATTACGACCCTGAAACGAAACTGCAGTCTATGACATGGAAAAGGCCATCATCTCCAACTCCGAAAAAATTTAAGGTGAGCCCATCTGCCGGTAAGGTCATGAGCTCTGTTTTTTGGGATGGTAAAGGGGTATTAATGATTGAGTATCTCGAGCATGGAGCCACTATTACGGGCACTTTATACGCCAAACAAATAGTAACATTGCGCAATGAGATCCGCGAAAAACGGCGAGGTAAACTCTCGAAAGTTGTGTTGTTCCACCAGGACAATGCCCCGGCACACAAGTCCGCCGTTGCAATGGCTGCAATTCGTGATGCTGGGTTCGATATCCTTAAGCATCCTCCATATTCACCAGATCTCGCTCCCAGTGATTTCTACCTATTTCCGAGATTGAAACAATACCTGAGAGGCCAGAAATTTGAAGACGACGACGCGGTAGTCGCTGCAGTACAAGATTTTTTAAGTACTCAAGATGAGACCTTTTTTAAAAATGGAATTTTAAGTTTAGAAAAAAGATATACTAAGTGTATTATGCTAAAAGGTGACTATGTCGAAAAATAAAATGACATTTAGTAAAAATTGTTTATAACATACTCATTCTCACTTTTTATTGAACGCTCCTAGTAACTCAAACTAAGGCATCGGTCAAAATCACTTCTGCCTGATTTTTGCAGTCAAAAGTGGTTTTGACCGGTTATGAGTTTCAAGACTGTACACACTACAGAAACAAATGTTGAACGTGCATAATGTACGTGCAAAATCGTGATTCACTGACTCATTAACACCAGTCCAAACTCTTCTAAGTAAAAAACTGAAATTATGTATAGAAATAAATAAATAAATAAATATTAGGGGACAATCTTACACAAATCGACCTAGTCCCAAACTAAGCAAAGCTTGTACTATGGGTACTAGACAACGATAAACATACTTATATTGATAAATAAATACTTAAATACATAGAAAACATCCATAACTCAGGAACAAATATTCGTGCTCATCACACAAATAAATGCCCTCACCGGGATTCGAACCCAGGACCTCGTGCTTCGTAGGCAGGGTCACTACCAACTAGGCTAAAGCGGTCGGTATAGAGACTATTTTAATGACGTAAACAAGCAATGAGGACGGATTTTGCAAAACGAAGGCCTAACGTTTTCTATTAAAAATACGTAAGTGAAAAAATTTTGTTGTTGCAAGTTATATTTCTTTTTTTATAGACTATAATATGTCTACAGTCATGCGTTAGAATGTAAGAAAAAAAAAGTTCTTAATCATCATCATTATCATCCCAGCCTGTATAAAAGTCCCACAAGTTTTTAATAACTTTTCGTAAATCATTTTTCTCAAACATGCTATGTAATGTTTACCTTCTGTTCCTTAAAACAGGCTTCAAAATACACCGTTGCAGGCCTAGGCCGGCAATGTGATCGTCTATTGTTTCATGTCACACAGCACCATGATGTTTATAGGTTTGGCATCATAGCATATAGCCATTTAAAAAAAAACTATAAGCAATATTTGCGTTTTGGTTCATTATGACATTCTGCCACTACGCTTATTTAAGGTAAGGCAAGATGGTGGTGGTGTTGGTAATGGTGATCTGCCTAGAGAAATATTTCACCATCAACATCATCATCACCATCATCATCATCACCATCATCACCATCATCATCATCATCATCACCATCATCATCATCATCATAATCATCATCACCATCATCATCCATCACCATTATCATCATCATCACCATCACCACCATCATCATCACCATCATCATCATCATCATCATCATCATCATCATCACCATCATCATCATTATCATCATCATCATCATCATCACCACCACCATCACCACCATCATTATCATCACCACCACCATCATCATCATCATCGTCATCATCATCACCATCACCATCATGATGACGACGACGATGATGATGATGATGATGATTATGATGATGATGATGATGATTATGATGATGACGATGGTGATGGTGCATGTTTAAGAAAAGCACTATACAAACCTCGGCCGGAACAGGGGTTGCCGGCCTCGTATCATGCCGGCCTCGTGTACCACTCGGCCGTCAACTTAGATACTCAGCCGGCAACCCCTTAAGTCCCGGCCTCTGTAGTAATGTACTATTGATGTTTTTCACATGAATTAAGGTTAGATACTTAAGCACCTTATCAATGTTGATCTTAGTCATTGCAATACAGTAGAATCGAAGAAAGATGATGTTTTATTTTCTATTTAATAATTAATGTTACCATTAACCACTTGTTTTGTGGCCACAGGCTATCACATAATCCCCCACGTCGGGTATTTCTTGGATTTTGATTTAAAATATGAGCCAGGCTTAAGGGTTTCTTAAATGTGTTAGCTTAACATTAACTTCGTTTGAAGGAATTGCGATACAATGGCATGATGGAGGATTTGTTTTTATACTTTTGAATAATCATTTTGAAAGCTTCCGATTTATGTTTGAATAAGAATTTGAAATATCTTCGTTTAAATTGGAACAATTATAAATTATTTTATTAGTTACCGATCGACAACCATATAGCCGAGTGGTTAAGAAACTGACTACAAAGCTCGAAGTACCGGGTTCGATCTCCGGTCGAGTGAGATAACATGTATGAAAAAAAGGAATCTTTGTTCTCTTCTCTTTGAATCTTTAACGACTGCCTTAGCCTAGTTGGTATAGTGACCCTGCCTACGAAGCAAGAGGTCCTGGGTTCGAATCCCGGTAAGGGCATTTATTTGTGTGATGAGCACGAATATTTTGTTCCTGAGTTATGGATGTTTTCTATGTATTTAAGTATTTATTTATCTATATAAGTATGTTTATCGTCGTCTAGTACCCATAGTACAAGCTTTGCTTAGTTTGGGACTAGGTCGATTTGTGTAAGATTGTCCCCTAATATTTTTTTTTTTTTTTATTTTATTTAAATTTTCGGTTTTTTATAATATATTATTTAAGTACGTTTCTATCTACTGGTGTAGGTATTTTTAACCGCTGACCAGTACCCATAACTAGACCCCGTTACCGAACGGGCAGTTTGGTAGGTACCTAACAATAGTGACGTGCAATGTCAAAAACTATTTTAAAATTGAGTTTTAAGATAAATTAAGGAGTGCCCATTCCTAGCTACAACTTGGATAGTTTATATTACACAACACTAAAATGTTAGGTAGTCACCAAACTGCCCGAATGATAACGAGGTAGGTATACCCATAACACAACCTTGGTGTACTTTGATACCCCCGTTTTTTCGTGGTCCCATTATTTTGACCCATTAATGCGACCACGAGAAAGAACTTTTTCTCGTAGTTCCATGACTATTTAAGTATCTACTCCCTGTTTATAAAAGTAAAGATGTGTGGTTTGCTAAAAATGTAAATAATTATTGAAAGTAAAAATATCAATTTTATTCAACCAAAAAATTACAGGTTGTAATAAGGGTCTATCAGACGTTATCTTAATTTTTCCAAATAATTCCCCACCGAGATATCTATGGACCAGCTGCAGTTGATAATTAATTTGACATAATCCCGCTTTATAAATACCTGTCTTCTTTCTGTTGATTTAGAGAATTCACGACACACTCGAAAAAGTTTATCAATGCAGGAAATATACATACAGGACGAAAATTTCTACAACCGGACATATTAAATGTTCTCCCCTCGTGGTCCCATTAATGGGACGAAATAATGGAACCACGGAAAAACGGGGTTTGATACGAGGTCAATTTGTCCCATGGTATATTTATTGATTAGTCGATTCGATAGTTTCGTTCTTATTTAGTTTCGGCCGAAACAATCAGTTCTTTGTGTGCGTGTATTTCAACATCATTCATGCTACAACGGCTGGATTTATTTTAATGAAACTTAGTAGGTAGACAGCTGGATGCCTGAAACAATAGGTACATGTGCAACTTTTTATTCTGATATTCTTACGGGATTTAAAGTTAAGCAACTATAATCCTGGAATCTCAACCGTTAAATCTAGATGCATTTTTTGAATTTTTTAAATTGCGTACAACGTAAATAGAGGTCACAATTTAAAGTTAAAGAATAATAAAAGAAGTCGGTTAAAGAAAAAGAAAAAAACATTTATTCGTGACAACATGAAAATTAAATTAGGACAAGAAGAAAATTAAAAAAAATGCGCATATCACGAAATGGTCCCAAATCAGCGCAGTGCCAGTCTTGCGACCGGCGCTGATCTTCCCTAGGGACCATTAGTAAAATAAAATTTGGGATTTTACTAAAATCTTGGAGTACTTATTAAACTGCTTGATTAAAAAGTCTACGCGAGCCAAGCCGCGAGTAAAAGCTAGTCATAAATAAAACTAAACCGTTCACGATGCGGCCGCAATATCACCCCAGAAAATACAGTTCGCAGCCGAATGCTTTACGCGCCGTAATGCGAAAACTTCGCCAATATAACCGGCACCAAGCTATAGGTTAGTACGAACTTTACTAATTTAATGTTCACTAAACTATGCTTGTCTTTGGTTATCATAACATTATATAAGGTGATTAATGTATGAAGCGGCATCATTTGAATTTGAATAAATTATTAAGTACAATTTTATTTCGGTGTCGTCGATCGTATGGAACGGTCTATGGATATTGGATAGTATCAATACTATCAACAGTTTAACTTCACCACCTTCAGTTTAGTTTGTCGCCAGTGCAGTCAGTCATAGCTGGGCCGCTTGTGGTGAGCGATTGGTGCGTAGTGACGACATGAACCTGAGATCTCCTGGAATAGTTTCAGTTTATTTAAATAATTTATTGAATCAGGCGTTACTTTTCGGAGGTCCATATTAATGAACTGAAACAATTACTTTGCTCACCCGCGACTTCAGGTCAAAGTAATTGTTTCAGTTCAGTTTATTTAATCAAAAACAATTTACATTGTGTATGAAATTAATTACACATACAAACAAGCTATACAAACACTCACGCCTCTAGTTTATCATTGTTGGCCACCTAGAATGGAGCGCAAGAGTAAAATTCTCGAAGGATGGATGAATTTCCGCTTACACTACTTATGGCGAGTTGTCTCTTCGATGATTAAAGTCCAGGTTCATCCTTAGCCGTTCACCCTTATGACGTTGTGTCATCAAACGGTGTTCAGTCCAGCTAACCCGTCCGTTTGCTGAAATACGAGGGGCGTTCAATATAGAGTGAGAATGAGATGCAAACTCTTTTAATATTACGAAATTAAATACTGGCCGGTAAAGCTAATCTATCTAGCTGATTGCTATGAAAAAAAAAACTAAATGTCTTTTGTTTAAAACAAAATACGGTAATTTCTTTGCAATGCTATTGAGTACGTTAGCGAAAATGGAGAAAATTTAACTGCGCGCCGTTATCAAATACTTGTGTTTGAAAAATTTTTCTACGGACCAAGTCAATTTAGATTTGCGGGACACTTTAGGGTCTAATGCTCCTCCGTATTCGACAGTCGCACGTTGGTGCGCCGAATTTAGACATGGAAGAACATCGACCATGGACGACCCCCGCTCCGGACGTAACTACAGCAATAAACACGACGACCAGAGATAGACGACCAGATGGCCTAGTGGTTAGGGAACCTGACTACGAAGCTTGAGGTCCCGGGTTCAATTCCCGTGTCGGGGCAGATATTTGTATGAAAAATACGAATGTTTGTTCTCGGGTCTTGGGTGTTTAATATGTATTTAAGTATGTACCTATCTATATAAGTATGTTTATCCGTTGCTTAGTACCCATAACACAAGCTTTGCTAAGCTTACTTTGGGACTAGGTCAATTGGTGTGAATTGTCCCATGATATATATTTTTTTTTTTTTTTTATAACTGAAGAAATTGTGAAAAAAGTTGAAAACTCGGTTTTGGCGGATCGTCGTGTCACGGTTCGTTTTATTGCTGAAAATGTAAAGATTTCAACGGGGAGCGTGCATAATATTTTACATGAACGCTTGGGTATGAAAAAGGTATCTGCGCGTTGGGTACTAAGAATGCGTACTGACACGCAAAAACAAACTAGACTAGAGATTTGTCAAGAAGCTTTGAACGTGATGCAGCAAGACCGGGAACTTTTTTTGGCGCGATTTATAACAATGGACAAAACATGGCTCCATCATTACGACCCTGAAACGAAACTGCAGTCTATGACATGGAAAAGGCCATCATCTCCAACTCCGAAGAAATTGAAGGTGAGCCCATCTGCCGGTAAGGTCATGGGCTCTGTTTTTTGGGATGGAAAGGGGTATTAATGATTGAGTATCTCGAGCATGGAGCCACTATTACGGGCACTTTATACGTCAAACAAATAGCAACATTGCGCAATGAGATCCGCGAAAAACGGCGAGGTAAACTCTCGAAAGTTATGCTGTTCCACCAGGACAATGCCCCGGCACACAAGTCCGCCGTTGCTATGGCTGCAATTCGTGATGCTGGGTTCGATATCCTTAAGCATCCTCCGTATTCACCAGATCTCGCTCCCAGTGATTTCTACCTATTTCCGAGATTGAAACAATACCTGAGAGGCCAGAAATTTGAAGACGACGACGCGGTAGTCGCTGCAGTACAAGATTTTTTAAGTACTCAAGATGAGACCTTTTTTAAAAATGGAATTTTAAGTTTAGAAAAAAGATATACTAAGTGTATTATGCTAAAAGGTGACTATATCGAAAAATAAAATGACATTTAATAAAAGTTGTTTATAACATACTCATTCTCACTTTTTATTGAACGCCCCTAGTATTTGGAATTAATTGTAAGATAGGTACAGTGTATATAATTGTTTTGCAACTGTTCAAACTTCAGTCTGAATACGCTTCATTTCCAAAGTATCCGCCGACCACACATTACTAGAATTATAAAATATTCCTAAGCATTCCCTCCAACCACACAGGACAGGCCAGCCAACAATGACGTGACAAGAAAGCTACGCCGACCTGTGCCGCCCAACTTACATTTACCACCCAGAAAAACAAAAACAACCTTAAAAGCGAAGCCTTGTTTGGCTGTTTAGATTTGGCTTTACGCATAATTATGTTGGCGCCACTCATACGCCCTTCGCTTGTTTATCACGATTATCCGGCACATTACATGCGACGATCTCGTGTAACGTTCGTAAAAAGAAACGACGTGATCTTTCTTTCCTTTTTAACGCTACGAGTTTTTCCGGCCTGTTTCAGCTCTTGATGTAAGGTCTCTTCAATTTGTTATTTTGAAAATATGTGTTTACACTTTATACTCTCCAGGGGAACAGGGGACTGTGGATGCAGATGGCGTCGGCTATTTAATGGTAGGTACACATTGCTCAACATTATCTCTAATAATCTCTATGTCACTCCAAATGATATTTCATAATCTATTTATTGCTATTTAAGCGTTATTGCATGCATAGTGGTGGGGGAGAGACTACTAACGCTCCGGACGGTTAAGCAGGCGCGTGACAACCATATCGCAAGCTAAGCAGTCGGTCGCAGTTCTGTGTCACCACAGTAGCCCCCCTCTAACAACAAAATACAACATGAAAATAATTAAATACAAGAAAAATAAAAATATATAATTCACAAACATCGTCAGGAGGCACTATCACAGAGCCAAGCGCCGTATTCAGCAGAATCGCTGAACGGCGCTCGCTCCCATATAACATGGTACATAGTCATATTATGTACAGATTATCATTGCGAGGAGTAACGGTAGAGCGGTCTATTTATTCAATAATCAATAGTGTTATTATAACAGGTTCTGCAGCATCAATATTTGGCAGTCATTGACGTAACTATTCGTAGCTTTTGCTGTTGAGACCCTTAGGCTGTGGGGCCTGAAGCTTATTTTTTTTTTTTTGAAAAGAAGCTTATCCGATCCACAGGTTACCATAGAATTGATTTCGATTATTCCTCGATCAACTTATCGGCATCGCCATACGAGTTAATGCAACAGGCCTCATGGGCACCGTGCCCAATAGCAGCGATCTATTTATAGATTTAAATTAAGGTTTCTCCTTGTTTTCTTTTTTACGTACCTTTTTGTTAACTCTCGTATATTTTCTGTGTAAATGAATATGCTTACGAACAACATTTGTGACTTCATATTCCCTTTTTAACTTTCAAAAGATAAACTTTCTTGTGACAGGAAAAGTTTCGGCCAATCATAAACTCCTTCCATTTTTAACGACGTAGTACACGTGTGCATTCGCGTCTAACTCATGTCAGAATTCCGTGCTCCAATAAACTCCCATGCCGTGGCCTCCAATTGGTTAGACCTACCGCTTCTCAAGCAAGGGATCATGGGTTTGAGGCCGTGCTTGCACCTCTGAGTTTTTCAGAATTTATGTGCGAAATTACATTTGAAATTTACCATGAGCTTTCCATATCCATAAATGAGTACTCGTACTCGCGGTGTCGCGTCACATATATATCCTTTTTGTATAAAACTTATCCTAAATAAGTTATGGTTATTAATTAAATATTCAACACGTTTTTTTTTTCCAAACTGCATATCCATACCACGTTTCAATTCGATGTCATTAACTGTTGAAGAAGAGTTCCGTTCTGCAGAGACAACCAACCCCGGAATTTCACTACCAGATTATGGCATCATCACCAATTATACGGAATGCGGTTGAAAAATGGTCTGCCAGTTTAGAAACCACGACTCATATATAAACGAACGTTGGAAATCAAATAAAAGTTTGTAAAAAAAACTAAATATAACAATAGACAATATCTCCACGATAGTTTGTCTTAACCCGAATACTAGGAACTCTGTTCATAATAACAATAACGCAATAACATCTCATCATTATTCCAAAAGAAACCCCCCATTCGTCATACCGCGTATTAATATCAAATTGTCAGAAGTCGCACGACCGCTCAAGTATAATACGCTTCAGAAAGTTTCCTGAAGCAATAATCCAATTGTACCGTCGATATTACTTGAAGAATCAGTTATTGAGAGATTAGAACCAAATATTATTGGAAAACTTTCGGGAGTACATTCATATTTTCTTTTGCTAGAGCCAACTAGAATGGTATTGCTAGTGTTTGATAGATCACTAGATACAATATTGTTTCAAGCTTGCGCAATTTTCGCTCGTATTTAGTATTACACTTGAGACTTATAAATTAACGAGAATTTTTTAGTAAAATTACCTTGACGTTAACCTCTCGTCGACGAGGATGTACCGTTATCCAAAGTAGACAAAGTTTCGGGCCAAAGTGTTATTATATTATTTGATTGCTAAAACAAAAGGTGTCATGGTCACTTATTAACATACTACCGCCACACGACCTACCGCCTTTTTTTCCAAGTGACTCTATTTCACTTTATCTATTGTAGACTTTGTAGTAGAGAAAATAAAAACATTTAACTTAGTAATGAAATCTCCATTTAGTGAAGAAGCATTTTGATGAAACTTAACAGAGCTTACACCAAAATCGAGGTTTTATTATTGCAAGAGGCCAATGTTCCAAACTCTTCACGACTAGTTAATGGAATATGAAGACAAATATTTCAATGTGTATCTATCGGCAGATGTCCCGTTTATTGTTATTATTCGTCGAACGAGTCCAACATTCTACGACAAAGTAATTTATGTACTTTTTTATGATTTTTGTGAAAGGAAGATACTTAAAATTGCCTCCGAGCTGTATTGATTCGTGACTCGTAAGGAGAAAAATGTTATTCTACGTTAAAATTTATGAAACGATCTCAGAAATTGAGATTTTTTATGTCCAATGAGCCTTACGCAGTCTTATGACTTCGTAAAATATAGGTTTTAGTGAAAATATTAATACGGTGGAACATAAAACATACCTATTCTACGTTTACAACTTTACTTAAAACGAAACACATTTTGTAGGATTCCTGTCGTTTGATTTACTACAGAGTAATAGCCTCTTGTCCTAAAAATCCAAAGCACTTGATTTTCTATAAACGTTGAACACAATAATTATAATGAAGAGAATGTGAAAATTATAATGACTTACAAACCTAGAACAAAGATTCTAATACATTATCCTACTGATATATGAGAAAGTTTGTGAAGTGGTTTTATCTATTAACAATATTATCAACCTATGACATTTATATAATATTAGGTTGAAGTAGAAATTAGTATAGATAACATTTGGGAGATTAGATTAAACACACATATTTATTAAACATAGAGGAAAGAAAGGACATTAGGAAAATGGTAAATTGTTTTATTTGTACACAAACTCATCTGCATGACAAGCCTGGACGCTTCCCATTATTAGCGTGTTCTGTGACATATATTATAATGAATTAATTAACATATGCTTTACGTAACCAGTACTAACAATATCATAATTGTGCGTGTGTGCGTGCGTATGAGCGTGTACGTAAGTGCGTGCGTGCATGCGTATGTACGAGGAGGAAAATATACAAATGCTGTTTATAAATGCTGTTGTTGTTTGTAAATGCTGTTTTTTACAAACTATTATTAAAATCAAATAATTGAAAATTTGGGTTCCAATGATCCAATTTTTAACCCCGGACACAAAAAGAGGGGTGTTATAAGTTTGACCGCTATGTGTGTGTGTGTGTGTGTGAGTGTGTGTGTGTGTGTGTGTGTCTGTTGTGTGTCTTTCTGTGGCATCATAGCTCTTAAACGGGTGAACCGATTTGAATGCGGTCTTTTTTATTAGAAAGCAGGTTTCTTGGCAATAGGCTACTTTCCTAACTAGTTCCTAGTTAGATTATCAAAAAATATTGGACACGTATTTTTTATTTTGTCAATTAAACAAAAAATTACGAAGATATGGCGCGTTGAAGTTTCGCGTGACGTCACTTGTTCCTACACTTTGTATGAGCGTTTTAGGAACAAGTGACGTCACGCCTCGTCACGCGGAACTTCAACGCGCCATATCTTCGTCATTTTTTGTTTAATTGTCAAAAGAAAAATTACGTGTCTAATATTTTTTGATAATGTAAAATACGGACTAATAAGAATTATTATTTTTTTACCTAGGAAACATCCCTATTGCCATTGCCAATCCAAAGTTATCAGCTCTTTTGTTAGCTGCGGAAGGAATCTTAGACGCATAATGGGCATTTATGTTCAAACATACGTACCTATGACATATTTGTGTTGGGGGTTTTAAAATTTTTAAATTTATTGTTATCTATATTATAAGTAGGATATTTAGGTTAGGTTAGGTTAGGTTAGTCCTTTTTTCTCTCTACGTCGTAGTAACTAAATCAATATTCAAGAAATAGATTGGGAAAGCTTTAGAAAACAAACTGACGACCCTTTAAAGTCCATATGATACAGCCACTGACAGACAAATTAATAAAGTTTTTCCCTGAGACCGCCTTACGCACATCGCTCCTAGAACTGATGGCCGATAGGGCCAAAAGTTCCCAAATGGCGGTCCACGGACCGGAAGACGCGGCGTGTAGGTAGACCTCCAACAAGATGGACCTGGGTAAGGTTGCAGGAACGCGTTGGATGCTGATAGCGCAAGACCGGCTCTAAAAGGCGAATTGGGGGAGGTCTTTATTCAGCAACGGACGTCTTTCAGCTGATATATATTTTTTTTATATTACAGGCTTGCGTTTGGCCACAATCACGCCTGATGGAAAGCAAAAATGAGGTCTACTTACAATGGAGCATGCTCAACTTGTAAATGCTCATTCAACCTAGACTTGAAAACGGCTAGATTGTAGTGCTCAGGGAATACGCGCAGAAAAGTAATTCCACTCTTATAATGATATGCAATATACTTACCTACACACGCACGCACTGGTTAGTATGTTTAAATTTTATAGAGATAATTAGCTGTTGCCCGCGACTCCGTCTGCGAAGAAAATTAGCCTACGACCTATTCTCAGACCTACCAAATATGGAGAAAAAAGTTTCATAAGAATCGGTCGAGACGTTTCGGAGGAGTTCGATAACAAACACCGTGACATGAGATTTTTATATTACAGTATGTATATTAGATATTCCCGTTCTGTTTTCCGTTTGTCACCCTTGTGGTGCGGAATTCTTAAAAAATATCTTGAAATAAACATTGCTTCAATGTACAAAATTACAGCACACAAACGATACATTACGAAACATAAAGAATCGAAACGCTTAGGTTTAGTAAATTCACCGTAGAACGGTTTTATATAGGCTGTTATGTGCACTTGGCCTACGAGTTTAGTTTCTTTTATGGCATGCCCATAAAAATGATAGATCTCTATATATGATGGTGTTCTTAACATAATAACGCGGTCGAGTTCTGACAATGTTAGGTTGTTCGTGGTTGGGTTAAGTTTATGGCTGCTGAAATTTATTTAACTAGATATTGTTTTGGCAAACCAAGTGTACATAATATAATGTCTTTAATATAATTTCAACGGTTGTCTATAATATTTTTCTTTTTTTTTCCTTATTTTGTACAATAAAGAGTTTACATACATACATAAGTCTTCATAATCCATTTTAATATTATAAACGCTTATACCACAGAAGAGTATTTTTAGGGTTCCGTACCCAAAGGGTGCGAATGGGACCCTATTACTGAGACTCCGAGGTCTGCCTGTCTGTCTGTTAGTTCGTCTGTCACAGGGCTCAATCTCTTGAAGCGCAATAGCTAAATAAAATAAACTATAGCTTGTCTAATTTAAAATGACGCGCCCCACCACCGCATTTGACATACAGGATTTGAAATCCTGTATGTCAAATGCGGTGGTGGGGCGCGTCATTTTAAATTAGACAAGCTCTAATAGATAAATGATTATTTTATCTATATTAACAGTTGTAACGGTTCTAGAGATAAAGCCCTGTGACAGACGGACGGACAGACAGACAGCGGAGTGTCAGTAATAGGGTCTCGTTGGCGCCCTATGGGTACGGAACCCTAAAAACCACATACATGTACTCAAAAGGGTCTTATAAAAATAAATAAATAATAAATAAATAAATATCACGGGACAATTCATACCAATTAACCTAGTCCCAAAGTAAGCTAGGAAAGCTTGTGTTATGGGTACTAGGCAACGGATAAACATACTTATATAGATAGATACATACTTAAATATATATTAAACACCCAAGACCCGAGAACAAACATTCGTATTTTTCATACAAATATCTGCCCCGACACGGGAATTGAACCCGGGACCTCAAGCTTCATAGTCAGGTTCTCTAACCACTAGGCCATCTGGTCGTCTAAAAAAAACATAAAAACCTGGGTGGTTAGCTAAAACCAAGTATAATCAACCAAATATAATAAAATGTGCCATAATTTCAGTGTATACTGTAGAAAAACGTTTATTCGTGACATGTATATTTTTTTCAACAAGGAAATAAAAACGAAAACTGAGATAAACTCTGAAGTGAGTTCTGTCCCAATGGTCAAAATTACAACGTCGAAAATTGTACCCGACTTTACGATACGTCTTTTATTTATAATTCGGTTACATAATAGCAAGCCAATTCTTGGTAGTTATATAAGGTTGCAAACAAAAAGTAGAAACAAAAAATCAAAGTAAATAATTAAGATAAAAAATTTTAAATAAAGTAAGTATATTTTTTCTCTTATTGCCCCGCTTAAATAGTTTACAATCGCAATTTATTTCGTTGCAGCGTACCCTGTCGATTTTCTCGGCACTTTCGTTCGATCAATCAATCAAATGGGAGAAAGAATTCTTGAATCTGCGAAGCATGTCAGGGAATCTAATTTCCTGTGCTGACCATTGCTGAATATGGTGGGCCCTGCTCAAACGAAAATACGTATAGAAGTGAAATGTGCGAGAATATTTCGTATATTCTAGCATCTATTACGATAATAATATATTTCGGAGCGCAAGACATTAGAAAAAATACTACATATTTCGCTGTAACAGAATGGGTAACCTATCGATGTTTAGAAACTCCTTTACTCGAATTTCATTTATCCGAAAACGGTTCACCGACTTTTTGAAATCCATATGTTTTGTTTTTCCACAACTTCACAATGCCACAGATTCATTTAATCACAGTGTTGTTTGCCAACAAATTCAAAATCCCGAAAAACAATATCCGTTTTTTTATTTGCCAACTTAATCTTTTGCCATCTTTTCATTATGAAAAGCCGAAAGTATGTTTTTATTATGTACCTAACCTAACATCAGAGTGAGACAAAATTACTTAATTTTTAGCGAGCGAGCGAAGCGAGCGAGCAAGACGGTTCGGAGCGGAAGCGACTCGGATAGATTAGGTTCAAAGGCTAATGCGGGAGCTTCGCTCCGCTACGCTCCCGCATTAGCCTTTGGTGTTAGTTATTTTCTTTATAACCACTTACAAAACCCCCTACCCACATAGCAAACTCAATAAAATATTTGGGCAACATTAAACAACAAAATTAATATTACGCTCCACACATAATTGTATGGTCGCCTTTTGTACCCCTGACCTTTGCGGAATAATAATTTCGCGGAATTAATATATATTTGGCAAATGATCCTACGGAATTTCATGAAGTTGGATTTTGAATCATTTGACAAATAAAAAAATGGATATTAAAACATTTGGCAAAAGAAAATATGGTAAATAAAATTTCGGACAAACAATAATTTGGAAAATGAAAAAAAGGAGTTTCGTTTTCGGAATTTTAATATTCGGAAATTAGCTTTTCGAGAATATGATAGGTAACCAACAAAATGTTATGTTTATAAAATGGTTAAAGATTCACATTATTTTGATTATGATTACTCATTCTTTTCGCAGGTTTTTAATTATTGGCAACCAAAAACAATTCTTTTCAGACTCTAAACTGTGTAGGTTAATTTCAAAAGAAAATCTATTTATAATTGATATCGTATAATTCATTTCGTACTTAATTTCAACTAGATTATTATTTCTTAAATGATCACCAAATCTCAGCGAGTAACTTCGTACCCTTTTTTTTCTATTGTAGAGCAGTTTCTCTTGTTATCAATTAATTCTATTTATTTTAATATAAAACTAGCTTTTGCCCGCGACTCAGTCCGCAAAGAATAGTAGCTAGTAGTAGTGGTAGCTACGACCTATTCTCAGACCTACCGAACAGAAAGAAAAAGTTTCATAAAAATCGGTCAAGCCATTTCGGTTGAGTTCGATAACAAACACCGTGACACGAGATTTTTACATATATATATTTATTTATGAAAAAATAACAAAGAATAAAACTTAATTATAAACTAAATATTACAAACTAAATTAAAAACTGAACTAGATCTAAACAAACAAAAATAATATTATTACAAACTAAATTTAAAACTAAACTAGATCTAAAAAAGGCCCCTGCGGCATTGTGCCGAAGATGCTGGCAGCATTACATTTACATATTAGATAATAATATTACTTCTTTACGGCATTCTCTTTAACCCTGCAACTCCTCGCTACCTCAACGTAACTTCTATTCGATGCTCTCAGAACTTTCTCCTTACCGTGCCTCTCTCAAACTCCAAATTCTATGTCTATACTTATACTGTCCAGGCTATTCGGTTGTGGAATTCCTTACCGATTGACTTACGACGGGCAAAATCTCTGTCAATCTCTAAATCTATGCTTAATGAGCACTATCTGTCATCTTGTAATAGTTAACTTTATTATACCTAGTTTATTTATTTATTTATATGTGGCTGTTTATCCCACTGCCTATATTTATTTTTGACGTCTATTATATGTACGATATATGTATGAGTAGATGTACTATTTTTTGTTGTGTTTAATTTTCTGATCCACTGTTGATGCACCACCTGCTGTAAACTAGTCCTTCCTTCTTTCTGTTAAAGGGTTGCCTGGAAGAGATCGCTCTTAAGCGATAAGGCCGCCTATTGCTTACCTTGTAACTTTCTCTCTGTGTACCTGTTTTCTGTATCGCTTACTATTTCTGGTGTACAATAAAGAGTCATTGTATTGTATTGTATTGTATTATAAAGCTGAAGAGTTTGTTTGTTTGTTTGTTTGTTTGTTTGAACGCGCTAATCTCAGGAACTACTGCTCCGATTTGAAAAATTCTTTCAGTTTTAGATAGCCCATTTATCGAGGAAGGCTTAGTCTATATATCATCACGCTAACACCAATAGGAGCGGAGCGGAGCGGAAGAATGTTTCAAAATCAGGGGTTTTTGAAGTAAAACTTCTATAGGCGGTAATCTCAGTAACTACTGCTCCGATTTGAAAAATTCTTTCAGTGTTAGATAGCCCAGTTAGATAGGGCGGGTTGGGAGCGGGTTGGGGGCGGGTTGAGAGTGGGTTTGGAGCGAGTTGGAGGCGGGTTGGAGGTGGGTTGGGAGCGGGTTGGGGCGGGTTGAGAGCGATGGGGGCGGGTAGGGGGCGGGTTGGGAGCGGGTTAGGAGCGGGTTTGGGGCGGGTTGAGAGCGGGTTGGGGCGGATTGGGAGCGGTTTGGGGGAGAGTTGGGAGCGGGTTGGGGCGGGTTGGGGGCGGGTTGGGGGCGGGTTGGGAGCGG
This sequence comes from Archips crataeganus, assembly GCA_947859365.1. Lineage (NCBI taxonomy): Eukaryota > Metazoa > Arthropoda > Insecta > Lepidoptera > Tortricidae > Archips > Archips crataeganus. The sequence goes on along the minus strand of OX402050.1, from coordinate 3,658,171 downwards.
GTTGGGGGCGGGTTTGGAGCGGGTTGGGGGCGGATTGGGAGCGGGTTGGTTTATTATGAAGTTTCACTTCTTCCGGAAGGAACTCAGGAGAGCCATAATTGATGAAAAAGCAAATTGGATAAAAAAAATAAGCTGCCCAAATTACTAATTCCACGCGGACGGAGTCGCGGGCAAAAGCTTGTATTAGATAAAGAGTATCTCATTCATACATACAAAAAAATGTGCATTCGTTGCTTGCGTTGGGATCTTCTTCTTTTGATGGGTTAACTTAATTTTGAGTTGCGTCATTTCCGACCGCTTAAAGCTCGCAAAATAGATGCTCAAAGCGCTTGGTTCACAATTATATTTTAGTTTTTGTTGTAAAAATCTAAAATACTTTTATGTCGAGTAGCTCCGTGAATAAAAGCAAAGCAAAACTTCGCGACGGAGCCACGGCTAAAAGCTTATCGCCCATAAATTAAATATTTCACTCGACGTTATCGCATCTCATATCGCATCATATACCGCGGTTGCAAGCGACATTGTCATCTCACACAAATACTGTTACTGCTTCCAAGTGTACGTAAATACGACTGTTTTATCTTATGTTTACGAGCTCCGAGCATTATGTGTGGCAGTTTGGCGGAATTTAAGTCCCGTTCACGTTTATTTTGCATTTGTTGAGAAAGTTGAACATTCGTACTTGATGTTCGTTAAGAATTTTATTCTGTTGTTCGCTAAGTACGTTCGTGTAATGAACTTTCTTTTGTTTTAGATTTTCGAGTTTGCAGCCAATTTTGGGCTGTTTTGATTATGAATGTTCGTTTTAACAATGTATGGGGAAGATTTTCCGTGTTGTGGCGTATAAAATAAATTATTATTATGATGTTAATTGTCCTGGCGCGTTTGTATCTGTAGTTATCATTATATTCTTGGAAACAACTATAACTTCTCTAACGTTTAATTTATACGCTGTGAGAAGTGTCGTACTAGAAGAAAATATTAGTATTAAATATTCGATATATCGTTTTCGATTAAATTAAATTCGGAAGTTTGTCGAAATTTCAAGGGGCACCCAGTTTGGTTACATTGCAGAGTTGCGCCGCTTTGTATTTATAAGAGATCGATCATTTATGCCATGTACAGAAGCTAGCTTGGTATTGTTCTGGCTCCATCTAAATAAGGCTTAACTAATTGACATAACCGTAACCCAATCAGCGTCAAACAGTCACCTACAGGCCTTACAAAGCAGAACGGTTCAAATAGGAACTAATTTGTATTCTGTCTCTTTTAATCTGCAATTTTTGAGCGAACTCAACTGATTCTGCTATAGGTTACTATTTTATTCGACAAAAACAAAGCCAAATGCGACTCGTGCACCGAGGATTCTGTACAAATTTTTAGGTACTTATGTCATAACGTTCATGTGGGCTGAAGTCACTCCATTGGACTAAAGTACCCGGACCTTACGGTAGTAGCAAAATATTTGCTGAACTAATCTAAAACAAAGTACCTTCAGATCTGAAAGAATATGACGAATTTTTTGTCAATATGTAATGTTTTATTTATAGTATAAAATCTCAGAACGAGGCCATATTTCCGACCTGTATATTTTTTCACTCGCTATATTCTCAGCTTTCAATAATGTCGCGATACACTTGCGGTATCCGGATGTATCTGAAGATATATCGTCGAGATTAAGTATCTATAGGACGTTTACCTTTACTTGGCCTCATATACAGTATATTATATCTTACGGGATACTGAATAAGGGCTCGAATGTTAAGGAAATAATAGAGTTGCTGCTAGCTGAGATGATTTATTTGCGTTTTCCCTCTTGGAAGTTTAGGAAGGAGTTTGGTTTAAAAGGTCATGACGTTGACAGTGTACCTTTTAGTGAAAAAAGATTCCAGAGACGCGGTCCCGTAACAGTTCGATTTTCATCCGGTGCCCTGATACTTTTTCCGCTTATATATTTTTCCAGGTCACTTCCCTTTTACGAATTTAATTTGATGTATTTATTTAGTTTAATACATACACACACATATCGATATAGTTCGCAGAATCGCCAGACTCAAGTGGCAGTGGGCGGGCACATCGATCGTAGAACTGATGGCCGATGGGGCAAAAAAGTTCTTGAGTGGCGTCCACGGATTGGAAGACGCAGTGTAGGTAGGTAGGCCACCAACAAGATGGAGCAAGGACCTGGTTAAGGTTGCGGGATCGCGTTGGATGCGCATGGCACGGCACCGATCTGTTTGGCGAGCCTTGAAGGAGGCCTATGTTCAGCAGTGGACGTCTTTCGGCTGAAATGATGATGATGATTCAGTTTAATTTATTTGATTAATTACAGATATTATAAAAGTTACAATATTAATAAGAAAAAAATTACTAGCTGTTTGAAAAACAATATTAAAGTTTCACTTTAACATATGTATAGGTAGTTAATTTACACGCACAAAAAGAAAAATCTTGACTGATTGACTGACTCATCAACTAGACCAAACCCTTAGCCCTAGATGGCTGTTGCATTTATGTCATATACACCGTGAAATTTTAGTGGTTGTTTTCCCGAAACGAGGTGATTTAGTATCGATTGTACAATCGATTTATAATCACTATTTTGACTAGAGTCATTTCATCGGTCATTTTCGACTTTCGTTTTTCACAATTGGATTTTTGACTCTAGTCAAAATAGTTATTATAAATCGATTGTACAATCGAAACTAAATCACCTCGTTTCGGGAAAACAACCACTAAAATTTCACGGTGTACAAGGAATAAGGATCTTGAGGAAACGTGGGAATTAGGGCCCAACCCCTCTCATTCTGAGAGGAGGCCTGTGCCATGCAGTGGGACATATACAGGCTGGGATAGTGACGATGATGAAGGAATAAGGGCGTCTTTGTTAATTTTTTTACGCGATAGAGAAATGGACGGAATGTATTGCATTCGATTGAGAGTGACCCTATCCCTGTAACTGGATTAGTAGACTGTTTGACCTACAAGTGCTTGAATTGAGATTTTTATTTAACTACATAAAAATATTTTGACTTTGATTTTGAATGATGACGAGTAGGTATTTCTTTATTCATTTATTTATTTTATTTATTTATTCAAGAAACAAACAGTCGTTTACAAAAATTTTCTTTCATCATCGTCGTCATCATCGTCATCATCAGCCTATGCTCGTCCACTGCTGTGTCCAGCAGCCTCTCCCATGGCACGCCACTGAGCACGATCCTCGGCCACTCTCATCCTGCTCTTGCCAGCCGCGTTGCGAAGATCATCGCTCCGCCGAGTCTGATGACGTCCTACGCTACGTTATTTCTTTATTACAAAAAGTTTATGCATTTTTAACGAAAGCGGTGAATAAAATTCTTAATTTCCAAATACAGTCAAAGGAAATCGAAATTACTGTAAAAACCGATTCATAATATTCTATAATATTTTTCTTTTTTTTTACACGCTTTATATTAGCTTCACCTGTATGTTTGTATGTATGTATGTTTGTATGTATGTTTGTATGTATGTTTGTTTGTAACCGACTCCTTAGGGCGCGATTTTGACCCACTTCCCGGTTTCCGATTGAGCTGAAATTTTGCACATATGTGTAAATTGGATGACAATGCAATATTATTGTAACATGGAGCTGATCTGATGATGGAGCTGGATGGTGGCCATAGGAACTACGTAATAAAACAACACAATCCCGTCGAGTTTGGGCTCGTTTGATTCGTCTTGACGAGCACTTTGATCCCAGATGGTAACCAGGGTCTGATGATGGAGCTGGAAGATGGCCAAAGGCACTCCACAATAAAACGACACAACCCCATCGAATTTGGGCTCGTTTGATTCGTCTTGACGAGCACTTTGATCCCACATGGTAACCAGGGTCTGATGAGGGAGCTGGAAGATGGCCAAAGGCACTCCACAATAAAACGACACAACCCCATCGAGTTTGGGCTCGTTTGATTCGTCTTGACGAGCACTTTGATCCCATATGGTAACCAGGGTCTGATGATGGAGCTGGAAGATGGCCAAAGGCACTCCACAATAAAACGACACAACCCCATCGATTTTGGGCTCGTTTGATTCGTCTTGACGAGCACTTTGATCCCATATGGTAACCAGGGTCTGATGATGGAGCTGGAAGATGGCCAAAGGCACTCCACAATAAAACGAAACAACCCCATCGAGTTTGGGCTCGTTTGATTCGTTTTGACGAGTACTTTGGTCCTAGATGGTAACAAGAGTCTGATGATGGAGCTGGAAGGGGGGTAGGTGGCGGGTTGGGGTTAGGGTGTGGCGGTTGGGGTTAGGGGATGGGGGGGGGGGTTTACGGGAAATAGGGTGGGGGTGTTGGGTGGTTCGGGGGTAAGTGATTTTGGGGGGTTGTGGGAAATGGGGAGGGGGTAAGAGGCCTAGATGGTAACAAGGGTTTGATGATGGAACTGGAAGGGGGGGCGGTAGGTGGCGGGGTGGGGGGTGTGGGAGGGGTGGTGGGGGGGGGGGGTTCCGGGGGTATGGGGGTTCGGTGTTAGGGGGGTTGGGTTTAGGTGGTTCGGGGGTTTGTAAAATGAGGAGGGGGTAAGGGGGGTTTAGGGGATTGGGGGTAAGGGTGTGGGGTTTGGGGGGGGTTTGCGGAAATGGGGTGGGGGATGTTGGGGGGTTGGGTTTAGGGGGTTTGGGGGTTGTAGGTGAGGGGGTAAAGTTAGAAAGAAAAAATGCAACTAAAAAATAGAAAATAAATAATAGTTTAAAAAAACTAAAAAACACGCTTTAAAAAATAAAAAATAAATTTTAATAAATTTCAATTCACTATTCTTATAGTGCAGTAAAAAATCTTAATAAGCAATTATTATATTGTTATATCCAGATCAAAATTTGTAAACAATTCTAAATATTGATAAAATAAATAATAATAGTTTAAAATATTTTATTGTAAAAAAAGCGTGGGGTGCTTTTTAAGATGTTATCAAAATGACAATCCTTGACAATTGACACCATGCACCCCACGCTTTTTTTACAATAAAATATTTTAAACTATTATTATTTATTTTATCAATATTTAGAATTGTTTACAAATTTTGATCTGGATATAACAATATAATAATTGCTTATTAAGATTTTTTACTGCACTATAAGAATAGTGAATTGAAATTTATTAAAATTTATTTTTTATTTTTTAAAGCGTGTTTTTTAGTTTTTTTAAACTATTATTTATTTTTCCTTATTTTGTACAATAAAGAGTTTACATACATACATACATACGTAATCACATTTAATTTTATTGACTAAGCTTTTGATTTATCGCCCTGAAAATAACTGAAAATCTATCAGCTTCTGTCTAGACTCGCATTGCAATGCAGTCCACATCGCTGGCTGCAGCGTATTGCACTTAATACATTTTCCGCTACAGTAATTACTTTCAATCGGTTACTTTTTCTGGAGCGTTTGATATAAATTATTGTTGGTTGGTTTGGTCAATTGATTGGACTACCTATTGTTTTTATTCTAGCGGTTTTATCCCGTAGAAACTTTTTCTTATGCTACACTCAATGTCAATAAAAAAAGGTCTAAGCTTCTTTTTGTATACTACTGTATTGTGTATTTGAAAATTAAAAAGTCAAGGCAAAGTCAAACTATCTTTATTCAATTTAGGCCATAACAAGCACTCATGGATATCTATAATACCTGATTTACACTCTCGCCTCGTTGCCTCGCCTCATGCCTCGTCTCGTCGTCTCGCTCCGGACGCGAGCCTGCAAATCACGAGACGAGGCGCGAGGCGAGCCTGTTCACACTCTCGTCTCGTTGCTCGTCTCGCAGTTTGTCTCGCCGCTCGTACGCGAGTGTAAACCAGGTATAAGAATCTACCACCGGCTCGGAAAAACCTTGTTGAGAAGAATCCTGCAAGACACTAAACAAAGCTTGTTTTTAACCGACTTCAAAAAAAGGAGGAGGTTCTCAATTCGGTTGTATGTTCTTTTTTTTTTTTTTTTTTTAACGTGTGTTACCTCAGAACTCCGTCATTTATGAACCGGTTTGGAAAATTCTTTCGTTGTTTGAAAGCATATGCTTCAAGGTTGGTCCCGTTGTTACCGGAATCCAGTTCTGATGATGGGATCCATGAGGAATTGAAGGAACTCTTCAAAAGTTCAAGGGAAATGTAAAGCGATTTTAGTATTTTCAGTGACAAATCGAGCATTTGCATTCATAAAGTGTCATTTGGTAAACTAGATCTGATGAAGAAGACCGCAGATGGCCAACGGAACTCCTCAACGGGTCAAATCTTGCAAGTTGAATTTGACTCACTTCCCGGTTTCTGATTGATTTCATATTTTACATGCATGTGTAAATCAGGTGACAATGCAATATTATTGTGACATGGAGCTAATCTGATGATGGAGTTGGAAGGTGGCCATAGAAACTCTGTAATAAAACAACACAACCCCGTCGAGTTTGGGTTCATTTGAAACGTTTTGACGAGCACTTTGATCCCAGATGGTAACCAGGGTCTGATGATGGAGCTGGAAGGTGGCCAAAGTTACTCCATAAAGTAACGGCACTTACCCCATCGAGTACGGACTCATTTGACTCGTCTCAACGAGTACTTTGGTCCTAGATGGTAACCAGGGTCTGACAATGAAGTTGGATGGTGACCATAAGAACTCCGTAGTAAAACGACATAACCCCATCAAGTTTGGTCTCGTTTGATTCGTCTTGATAAGTACTTTGGTAACCAGAGGCAAAAAGTACAGTCAGTAAAGAGTGCCAGTCCAGGCCATTAGCAACAACTAAAAAAAAAAAATAAAAAAATTTAAATAAAAAATAAAACCTCCTTCATAAAACCCCCAAAAAAACATAAAATAATAATTGATTGAACCGACCAAAATAAGCATGAAAATATCTTTCTACTAATCTATTTGAAGTTGGTGCCTCAGCACGAGCCAGCAGGAGTGGACCTAGTAATCTAACTTACCTACATACCTATTATAGGGCTTCTACACTCCTGCTGGCTCGTGCTGAGGCACCAACTTCAAATAGATTAGTAGAAAGATATTTTCATGCTTATTGTGGTCGGTTCAATCAATTATTATTTTATGTTTTTTTGGGGGTTTTATGAAGGAGGTTTTATTTTTTATTTAAATTTTTTTAAGATAAGAAGATAAGATAAGAATAACTTTATTTTTTCACAACACAAGGCCCACACAAAAAAAAATGCAATCAAATGAAACAATACTTAGAACTAAAAATATCAAAGCGTTAGAAACATAATCAACAAGAACAAAAGAAACACAAGCAGAATAAAAATATAAATAAAACAGCAATTTTGCTGTATGCAACCAAACTGTATGGATGCCATGTGTCGTGAAAAGAAAGGTGCTGACTCAGCATAAAGCTGCGGAAGCCGCTCGCAGCGCTGATATTCTGCCAGTACCAACTGAGCCAGACCTGTGGAACACGTACAAGGAGACGAAACAGAGTACGGTATCGTAAAACTAAAGTGTGGATGATGTACATAAATTGTGTAAAAGGAATAAAGATAAAAAGAAAGAAATGGCGCACTATAAATACCTATGACAGGTCTCCCAGACATCTAATAATAAACAAAGAAGAAAGTTACATAATAATCAATGAAAAAAAGGATCTAATCTAGGTGGAAAGTAGGGTAAAACAGATCTACAATGTTTTAATATCTAAGTCATGAAACTACCGTGAAACTCACTCGTGAAATAAACGGATCACTCGCGTCTTAAAACGAGTTTAACTAGACATGTTTCGGGCTAATTCGTAGCCCTTCTTCTTATAGACGCACGTCACGGCGGCTGCCAAACGTCTGCAATGCAATGCCTGTGCGCGTTTGGCTCGTTTTAAGACGCGAGTGATCCGTTTATTTTCACTATGTTTTAATATCTACATCTAAAATATCATCATCATCATAATTTTAGCCGAAAGACGTCCACTGCTGAATATAGGCCTCCCCAAGGCTCGCCAAACAGATCGGCCCTGCGCCATCCACATCCAGCGCGGTCCAGCAACCTTAACCAGGTCGTCGCTTCATCTTGTCAAAGGCCTACCTACAGCAGTGTAAGTAGGACTGGAAGACGCAGGTCTTCCGGTCCGCGGACGCCAATCGAGAACCTTTCGGCCCCATCTAAAGTATACAACACAGCAATTATTTTTAACAAATTAGAATCAATAATTTCTCAAGCAGATTTGCGAAAGTGTGAAAAAACTGGCCAAGTGCTTTGTAGTTTCCCGGCACTATGTATAATTTGTTTGACAACTGCCTGTTTATTTGTGAAGCATAATTACCTACTTGTTAAGGTTTTTCTTTTAGCTCTGTTATTATGATACATGACTTTTGGTTATACCAAGGATGATATAGACTGGATTGGCAGTCGCCATAGTACGGATCGGCCGCGGTTTTTGTAGTTCCATTATTAAACTTAGATGGCGCTGAAATATAGCCAGAGGCTTTGAAGGCAAGAAAATAAGACTACAGATGTTTTATATTACTACAAATGTATTATTTTTCAAAAATATTGCATAATAATACATTTGCAGTGATATGAAATATCTGTAGTCTTATTGTTTTGCCTTCAAAGCCTCTGGCTATATTTCAGCGCCATCTAGATTTGATAATCGAACTGCACAAACCGCGGCCGATCCGTACTATGGCGACTGGCAATCCAGTCTATATCATCTTTGGTCATACTAAAAACAACCATTTAACTGATATGAGGGGGCCATTTAACTGTAAGAAAAAATCGCACTTGAAATCTTTTTATACTGCTAATTGATGCCAGAATCGACATAATGCTATTGATAAAACTTTAACTTTAAACATGAAACTACCGTGAGACTCACTCATAGTGAAAATAAATGGATCACTCACGTCTTAAAACACGTCACGTCACGTCACGTCCGTCTTACGTGCGGCGGCCGAACACTCAATGGACTCGGGCTCGACGCACTACATCCGTTTTGATAAGGCTTCCGTACTTGCGAGAGAAAAGTTTTTCATTCCGCGGAAGGTGCGTGAAGCCATCGAGATTGGTCGTCATCCAAATTTTAACCGGGATAGTGGTTGGTCAGTACCCCCGAGTTGGAAAACAGTGTTGAATGTTCGTACTGCGTCAACGGTGAGTGTGAGCGAACCTTTACAAAGTGATGTGGTTAGTGTTGTGTGCTACCCTACATTTGACAATGACAATAAAAGTGATGATGAAAACGGGGGTAGTTGTGTGTCGCTGTCAGTTGCGTCGAGTAGCCGCGCGACCAGGGCGTTAGCACGCAGTGCGCGTTTGGCAGCCGCCGTGACGTGCGACTCCGAGAGGAAGGGCTACGGATTAGCCCGAAGTGAGTGATCCGTTTATTTTCACTATGACAAATCTTTAACTTTTTGAACGAACTATCAGACACAACCATCACACTATTGACTATGCCATTAATGAATAAAATCGACATTTTAACGTGTTTAACTTTGTTACCTGTTCTAAATTATTATTATTATTTTTTACTAAACTGGACCAGAGGGGAGGCCTTTGCCCAGCAGTGGGACACAATTTTAGGCTAGTAAAAAAAACTAACCTGTTATGTGTGATACTAAATGTGTTGAATTACCTACAAGTCAAATTCATCCACTTCCAATGACCCCATAGGGATATTTCCTAGGTAAAAAAATTATAATTCTTATTAGTCCGTATTTTACATTATCAAAAAATATTAGACTCGTAATTTTTCTTTTGACAATTAAACAAAAAATGACGAAGATATGGCGCGTTGAAGTTCCGCGTGACGAGGCGTGACGTCACTTGTTCCTAAAACGCTCATACAAAGTGTAGGAACAAGTGACGTCACGCGAAACTTCAACGCGCCATATCTTCGTAATTTTTTGTTTAATTGACAAAATAAAAAATACGTGTCCAATATTTTTTATAATCTAAAAGACTGACTAGTTAGGAAAGTAGCCTATTGACCTGAAAAGTAATGAAACACAAATAGTCAGCAAAAAGTAGCGTTACTTGTTTTAAAAATAAAATAAAACCTTGCAAAAATATGCACGCAACTTATAACTATAGTATTAGGTCTAGGTCTGGTACAATGTTTGCATCTTTGCGGCGAATCGTATACGTATAAGACTGTACTAAAGAAAGATAACACGATCTTTGCGAATCATATCCGGCGGCAAAACATTTCTAGCGCCTAAAATCAGAAGTTCGTTCTTTGTTGAATTTGATCCAACGCCATTTTTATTTCTGAGGTGTAACTCGAAAATCTGGTCCACTTAAGCATCTAACAGAGACAATGAATTATCCCTTAGGCGATTCTCTTAACTTCTCAACTTCTGCCATTGTTGAAAGCCGTTAAAGTTTCATCAGGATCGGTTCATTGGCTTCTCGTACTTTGGAACTTGTATTAACTACTTTCCGATGTGTAAAATACGACGTCGCGTGACCAATAGCAAACTTGTTGGATTAAGGTTAAATTACAGGTGATTTACAAAGTTAGGTGTGTACGTAAATTGAATAGTAAATTGTAGTTGTTTTTAGGGTTCCGTACCCAAAGGGTAAAAACGGGACCCTATTACTGAGGCTCCGGTTTCCGTCCGTATGTCCGTTTGTCACCAGGCAGTATCTCGGGAACCGTGATAGCTAGAGAGTTGAAATTTTCACAGATGATGTATTTCGGTTGCCGCTATACCAACAAATACTAAAAAATGGAATAAAATAAATATTTAACCACTCACGTGCTTTGAGCAACTACGGTTGCCAAATATATTTTAGCAAAATGCTTCTGGCAACTGTGGTTGCCAGACACCGATCTCACAGTTTTTGTCTTCTCCTTATGTTGGTCAACGTGTATTGAGACCTTAATAGTATCATTCATACAGAGAGATAAACTAGCAACATTAAAAAAAATAAAACCGAAGGTCTATGGTACAAAATTCGAAGGAAAAAAAATATTCCGACGACACAAGTAAAGTTCGAGTCGTAACGGGCACGGATCAGCTGTTTAGATTTGTGATGAAATAAATTATATCGTGTTTAGAAAATACAATGTTACGCATACGGTTGTTATTGGCAAGGATTGTAGTGTTTGTTTTTATAAGTTCAAGTATTTTAAGTGGTTTGTAGTGTTTGAAATCGACTCGAAAAAGTGCCCCGAATTTTTGTAGGTACGTAAGCATTGTTTTGCTTTTTGTGCATTTTTATTAATTATTTCAATACAATAGCCCACCAAACTACTACTAGAAACATATTCTCTGTTTCTTTGGCTTTATTGTGTAATAATTTATGTAACTCATATTTGAGAAATATTAAAAAAATCGATTTTTAAACGTAATTCGACACCGCGTCACTGTTTGCAACGCAAGGCGAGAGCAATTCATGGCCGGTTTTTTTTTCACGCGAGCAACTGTGTGGTTAAGGGGGCTCCCATACAACAACGTGATTTTTTGCTCGTTTTTGCTCGATATTGATAACGGCAACAGATAGACGCTTGAAATACTCACAGAATATTTAATTATATACCTATTGACTTTAAAAATAAATCATTAAATAAAATAAAAAAAATATTTAAGGGGGCTCCCATACAACAAACGTGATTTTTATAGATAAAACGGAACCGTACGGAACCCTTCGTGCGCGAGTCCGACTCGCACTTGGCCGGTTTTTTTATAGATCTACTAGTATCGAAATTTTGTTCTGTAACGCAGTAGACAAAGGATCATGCGGATTAAATGATGAGTAGATTAGCTCATTTACCTATGTATGTAATTTGTAGGAGGCCACAATACGGAGATCTTTTCTCATGCACATGCAATGCCTGGAAATCGATGCATTAAGGGAAAAGGCCTTGTACCTACTTATGCATCCGACTTTGAAAACTTTGATAGCACTTTGTAGAACATAAAGGACTTAGCGCTGTCAGAGCTGCTTATGCGTCATAGGAGCTTCTCTATTCAATGACTAGATGGTGCTAGGGATGCTACATTATTTACTAACAAAAATACTTTCGAACTAGGATTTAAAGAATCATTTATTTGAAAAAAACCTAATCAACTGAGCAATGTTTGCACAATAAACAGCACAAAGATTATTACTTCGATGGACATGGGCATGTCATTACGAAAATTATTGTCAATACATGCTAAGCGCTATTCGGATTTGAATTCCGATAAGCCAAAGGCTACTAGAAACACAGGAAAGCTTTAAGTTCCATCTTACAAACTGGCTGAAACCAAAAAGTTTAGTCGTCTCTGGGAAATTGCTTACATTTTAAAGTAAGCAAGTACCTATAATAAAATTCCGATCTGTAAAATCGACCAAACTGATACGATAATGACCGGATAGCCCAGTGGTTAGAGAAGCTGACTACAAAGCTTGAAAACCCGGGTTTGATTCCCGGTCGGGGCAGATATTTGTGTGAAAAGTACGAATGTTTGTGCTCGAGTCTTGGATGTTTAATTTGTATTTAAGTAAATATTTATTTAAATAAGTTTGTCTATCCATTGTCAAGTACCCATAGTGCAAGCTTTGCTTAGTTTCGTACTAGGTCAATCGAGACTAATCGTCCTATGATTACTATTATTAAATCCATCCAAGAAAACACTAATATCTAAAATATAATTTATTGAATAGTACAATCACAAAATACAATTCAAAAAATGTTGTCAATCAAATAAACCACCCCGGATCGTACCTGACGTGAAGCTAAAAATTCTGCTACGGACCCCTTAAGGGCCCCCGCACGTTATGACCACTAGTCACTAAACGCGACCACCAGTGATTCAGTCAGACCACTACACGCCGACACCAGTGGCAGCCACTGGTGGATCAATGCGGCCACCAGCCAGTGGCCTCCACTTGGGGCTAGAATTATATAGTTCAAGTGGCCGTGCGTGCGCGTGAGTCGAACGATAAAACGAGGACACAAGTAGCGAGCGCGGTCGAATTCCGCAGCTTGTCACTTGGACGCGGCAACTCAAACGCTCGATGTGCGCCGATTCTATACAAAATGTATGGAAAAACGCGTCCGCAACTTGCGGCAGCCACTCATCATCATTATCATCACCATCAGTCTATGATCGTCCACTGCTGGACATAGGCCCATGGCACGTCACTGAGCACAATCCTCGGCCATTCTCATCCAGCTCTTGCCAGCCGCCTTGCGAAGATCATCGCTACACCGAGTCTGAGGACGTCCTACGCTACGTTTGCCGATCCGTGGTCTCCACTCAAGAACTCGCCTACCCCAACGGTTATCAGTTCTTTGGGTTATATGGCCGGCCCATTGCCACTTCAGCGTAATAATGTGGTCGCCACTAGTAGCTCAATGTGCGAGGGCCCTAACTTCGTAGATGCAAACTTATTTCGTGCGAATTGCAATTCATGCGATCGGTTCACAGTACTGGTATTAGCTCTAACCCTGGCCTAAATCCATTTATGTCTCACCTAATTCACACGCCGTTAGCTACCGTCGCACCTGGGCTCGTATAATATGATTGTTTCACAGCAAATGCATGTGGCAGACTTGAGCAGGTTGCATTCAAACGTGAAATGTGATAAGAGAACCAATATACCGGGTGTTACATTTAAATCGGTCAGTATGGGCAAGTCTAAATCTATAACACATATAAAGATCTGTTCTAAGGAACCATAATTGATTTTAGTGACAAGAAAAACTGCAGAAAATCTTACTTGGTTCAGGAATGGAACCCAGTCATGATGAAAAATTAATTTACAATCCAGTCTTTTTTACCCATCTGTCGATAATCAAATCAAGAAAGTCATAATTGACCCATTTGCCGTGGTCTATTTGACTTTTATTATGCTATATACATAATGTAGATAGGATGTATATATAAAAACACAGTTAAAAAACAGTATAGTCAGCAAAAAAGCTTGTATTAAAAATGAAATTTTTCACAAAAACTTTTTTTTCTAAATCTATGAATGTTTTTTTCCTGTCAAACATACATACCCCTGACCGCTCTTAATGTAACAATCGGTGTATCTAGCTAACGTAAAGTAGGGTAAATTTTCTTTAAAGTGTAACTTTGCCCGTTGGGTTTAACTAGATCTAGATTTTTTTCATCATGTCATCTCGGCCCATATACTTTACACTGCTGCATAGGCCTCTTCTCATAATGAGAGGGGTTGGGCTGAAGCTCCCACTCGGATCTTCGCAGGTGTGTGCAGGCTTTCTTTCACCATAAAGCACATGGTATTTTCGCACACGAATTCCAACCGAAAAACTCAGAAATGAGAGCTTGGGCTTGACTCTAATAATCATCATCATCACTACCTTTGCATAACAAGCCGGAGGTCAAACCACTGACCTACCACGAAGTTGGATGGTGATTTTGTTAAATTTCTCCTGCACACAGTCAACAAAAAATCTTCTATCTGCAAGTTCAAAAACACGTCCACCAAACTATTCTAAGCACGTACACCCAAAACATGACAAATAACTTAAAAAAACTAGCGTTCTCAAAGCTTCCAGTAAATCATGTACCGTCCGAACATTTATTTCTACTTTATGCAGCAGTTAGTTACGCGGAATGGTTCAGAAAGTTCGGTTTGTACGAACATATGCGCTGTTGGGTTTTGTTTGGACATGGCGTATGGATGGATTGTGCTAGCTTTGAATCGTAGTGTTTAAATTTAACGTCGGTTTGGGCGAAATAAGGAATCGTGGAACTTGAATGTATATATATATTTTTTTAATTTATAATTGAATTATTTTTAAAATTTATTGTATAATAATTTTGCGTTTCTCCTGTCTGTTATTTCTGCCACCTACTTTTCTACCTAATAATTTTATTAATTTCTAAATTGGTTATCTGGAAGAGATCACTTTTTAGCGATAAGACCGCCTGTTGTCTAGCTGAATTTTTGTTTTTGTAAGTTTAAAATAAAACATTACATTTTCATTGTAAAAATAAAAATTACATTTTTATAAATAATTTATTATATTATTTGAAGATTCACTGAACTGTTTTTGGCTTTTAATAAAATATTTGACGAAAGTCTTCAATCAGTGCGTCCTACCCGTCATGACATACGGTGCCGAAACATGGACACTCACTGTAGGGCTGGTCCACAAATTTAAAGTTGCTCAACGTGCTATGGAAAGCGCTATGCTCGGAGTTTCTCTAAAAGATCGAATTCGTAACGAAGTGATCCGACAGAGAACCAAAGTTATCGACATAGCCCACCGCATCAGCACGCTGAAGTGGCAATGGGTAGGCCATATAACCCGAAGAACCGATAACCGTTGGGGTAGACGAGTTCTTGAGTGCAGACCACGGATTGACAAACGTAGCGTGGGACGTCCTCAGACTCGGTGGAGCGATGATCTTCGCAAGGCGGCTGGCAACAGCTAGATGAGAGTGGCCGAGGATCGTGCTCAGTGGCGTGCCAAGGGAGAGGCCTATGTCCAGCAGTGGACGAACATAGGCTGATGATGATGAAAATATTTTTGTCAAAAAGGCAGGACCAGCTTTTCACATTTCGAATTGCATCTTAATGTGTCCGGCCGTTTTAGCTTTCAGTGTTTCAGATTTATAATATTAATAGGTTGAAGCAGTCATTCAGCCTCAAGCTGTAGGAGAGGGGTGCCATGAAAGGGACACGTATTGAAAGGGACAATGCAAATAACCGGTAAAATAAAAACAATTTCGAGACAGTTGAAGTGACAGGAGCATGAACTTGCATCAAGGTTGGCATACGACATAACTATAAATTAAAAATTTTAAAACCCCCAACGCAATTATTCGTATGCTTGAACAATACTGTCAATGCCTGTTATGCCGCAGCTAACAAAAGAGCTGATAACTTTGAAACGGCTGAACCAATTTTGATGAAACATCGCAAAGAAACCTGCTTTCTATTAAAAAAACTGCACCCAAATCAGTTCACCCGTTTAAGAACTATGATGCCACAGATAGACAGACAGACACACACACATAGCGGTCAAACTTATAACACCCCTCTTTTTGTGTCGGGGGTTTAAAATAGTGTTGTCTTGAAATTGTTTTAATTTTACCGGTAATTTGAATTATCCCTTTAATACGTGTCAATTTCATGCCACCTCTCCCCTACATACGAACAATATTTTTACAACCTCGAAAGTAGTCTAAAATAGTAATTTTCAAAACTGTCGTTATTTTGGTCTATTAAGTTGACAGAGCACGTCTGTCCGTTTGGAACGGTTCGTTAGGGCTGCCCAGTGATGTCAAATGTCCACTTGAACGATACTTCAAGCTAGGGTCATCACACCAAAGTTTTATATTTGTTAGGTTCCAAAATTTTTTTTCATTAAAAATTAATAACAATTAACAATCCCTTTAAGGTAAAAGCCGCACGCATTCATTAAACGAGACTAAATAAACTAAGACTACAAATTTAAATTTATTGAATCAGGCGTTACTTTGCGGAGGTCCATATTAATGAACTAAAACAATTACTTTGCTCACCCGCGACCTTACAATAGTTACGTTTATGCAAGAAATGTGCGTTCATGCAGTTCCTCCACCTCCACACTGTACGAACACACAAAAATCACATAAACCCAACCATCACCACCACCAAGCTACACTGACGCGTTTCGAACTCAACCAGAGCTCATCTTCAACCGTAACAAACCAAAACAAAACAAGTTAAAACATTTGTTTTGGTTTGTTAGTTTAACATTTGGTAGCATAGCATACGGTTGTGGTAACTCTGAAGATGAGCTCTGGTTGAGTTCGAAACGCGTCAGTGTAGCTTGGTGGTGGTGATGGTTGGGTTTATGTGATTTGTGTGTGTTCGTACAGTGTGGAGGTGGAGGAACTGCATGAACGCACATTTCTTGCATAAACGTAACTATTGTAAGGTCGCGGGTGAGCAAAGTAATTGTTTTAGTTCATTTACAAATTTAAACAAAATCCGTACTCAGCACTACTGCACTGTACTGAAAAAAAAATTGTACCACTAAATTATCATGAGAAATTGCAAGTTCCTAGGGACACAGCCAAATTTGCGGGCAACAAAGCTAGTTTATATCAAACCGGCTGCGTGCCCCAACTTTGCACAGGTACGATTGTAATGAAATTAAGTGATAATTAAATGATTTCGACTCATGATGAGAAAAAAATTTTTTTTTTTGGAAATTTGAAACTGAAATCATACCGTGGCATTTTGGAGGCTGATTTTGATTAAATTCCCAACTAAAAGCAAACCCTTACAATTTACTCAATCAAGCAGCAAGTTCAAAATTAATAAATAACGATGACAATATTTTAATGTCTGCCCTATCGGAGTAGCCTTTGTCCGATGTATTTCGGTCTGCAGCCGGAAAATACAATTCCGCTGCAGAAAATCTACCAACAAAAGGTTATCCAAGATTTCCCACTGCGCTTTCTTGGATTTATTTTCGGATTTTTGATGGAGCTGTCCTTTTTGTGACTCTGCTGAAGTTTGCGAATCTATTTTTATTTTGATAAAAATATAATACTACTCATAGGTACATCAACTTTTAATACAATAATATGTATATATGAGTACGAGAACTCTTAGAAGTAAAAAAAAACGTTATACGGACCGATTTGCATGTGTGTGTAAGCTATATCAGTCGCTAAAACCGTCAATCAACTACACCTCCTGCCACGACTGCAAGATAACGTAGTCCAAGCAAAACAAAACACAGACAACAATAGAACAACCATCTATTAAAAACCGCTACCAAAATGTCCCCCGAGTGAAACCACAACAAACAGATGGCGCTTTGTTCGTTCACCAATTAAAAGTTGTATTGAACACACGATTAGCAAAAACTGCACACGCACCATCGACAGGGGAGATAAATGGGGGCAAGTTTTAATTACTTCGGCCACAGGGTAATATTTTGGTGCGAGACACGAGCGATGCGAGTTGGTGCGGCCCGTGCCAAAGTAACGAGGAAGGTGGATTTACCTTTTTCGCCGCCGACCTCGCTGACTGGCCACGGGTGATTTTATTAAAGGCACTGCACGACAAGTCACCGCAAAGTATTTTTACTGAAAGTTTTTTATGCTGCAGAAGCTCTTGTCACACGCGATACGTTATCGTACATAATCAGCATAATTTTTATTTATAAAGATGAAGTGACAGTGAATGACGTGTACCGTGCATCAAGGGTTATGGCCAGCGTTAGCCAGGCTTGCTCACCTCCTTGCACACGGCAAAACGGTGCAACCACTAGTTGTTTTATGATTTCCTGTTTTTAAATCATTGGTGGCAACAGAACTTAATGCTAAGCAAAAATAGTCGCTTCTTTTTGTGCCCGTATTTCCCACACATTCAATTTATTTGCAGGTGTGTGCAGGTTTCTTTACAATATTATCCTTCAACGTTAAGCTCACGGTAAATTTAAAATGTAATTTTGCGCATAAATTTCGAAAAACTCAAACCCACGACCTTATGTTTGAAAGGCCGTAATTCAAACCACTAGGTTTCCACGGCTGTATATTTTGTTCACAAGGGTAATTAAAATTCTTGCTTATAAAGTTTATTATTTTGCTTATTAGTCCTAATAATATTTTTTAAACAGAGAGGCTCCAGGAGACTATTGAAATACGCTTGCTATGCAGCAAACTACACAAACAAAAATGTGTGTGTGGTATTTCATGGTTTGCCTTCTGGATTTGCAAAAAAAAAAGGAAATGTGTTCTGGTTAAATAAAGTTTATTTCTTTTATGATTACGAAAGATTACAAACATATTTCGGTTAAAAAATGTAATATATAAAAATCTCGTGTCACGGTGTTTGTTATCGAACTCCTCCGAGACGGCTCGACCAATTTTTATGAAACTTTTTTCTCTGTATTCGGTAGGTCTGAGAATAGGTCGTAGCGTTGGCTACTATCCTTTGTGGACGAAGTCGCGAGCAACAGCTAGTACTTAAATAAAAGTCAAAGTCAAAGTTATTTTATCTTTGTTCAATTTAGGCTACAATGAGCACTTAGGAATGTTAAAGAATCTACAATCAATTCTGCGAAAACCCTGTCGAATAGAACCCGGCAAAAACTCAACGAAGGATTAATTTTCAATCAAAAATCGCTTTTTAAATTAAAAATCGCTTTTCCCTTTAAACATGTACCCCAAAATCACACCAGTTCAAACCGGTTCCGACCAATCAGAAACAAGAAATCTGCATCTAACTTTCTTCGATCGGAGTGGCGCTCGCAATAAGCGATATGGGACGTACAAACAAACGCGATCCCATTTGATTGGTTGCGTCGGTATCTTTCGTTGTTTAACCAGATGTTCCAGAAAAATGGTTCGAACTGGGTAAATGTTATAGTTTGAAGGTAAAAATGAGGTATGAGAGTTTTGAAGATTATATTATTATGAAAAACAAAGCAACTCTTCTACTTATTGATTGAATAAAAGAATTTTGTAGTGTTTCTTGTTATTAATTTAATGTAATTATTTTCATTTTATGTATTATATTTATAAGGTTTACTTAGTTGAATTTACTATTGGATGCATATAAACAGTTACTAAATTATCGAGCACCGGAAGTTAAAACCAAAGTTTAAAATAATTAAACGATGACAATATTCACATAATAAAGGCTACTAAAAACATAGGGAAGCTTAAAGTTCCATCTTACAGACTGGCTAAAACTAAAAAGTCGTTTCTGGGAAGATGCATACGTTTTTATAATAAAATTCCGAAAACAATAACCGAACAAACTGATACAAAATTCAAATCCATTGTAAAGAAAATATTAATATCTAAGGCGTACTATAAAATTAATGACTAGGTATATCATGGACAGGGATGTTTGGAAATAATTCCGATCCGCATTGGCGATCCCTAGTCTCAAATAGCGTATGTACTGTGTTAAAAAATTTAATTGTATTAAATACTTTAGTTAGATGTATTTAATTTAATAACAATGTTGACCTGATTGAAAAAAATATACCTTGTTGAGTTTCTTGCCGGTTTCTTCTCAACAGGGTTTTTTCCGAACCGGTGGTAGATTCTTCGACGTACATAGGAGCATCAATTGATGCCTAAATTGAATAAAGAATTTAGACTTTGACTTTGATAATCTGATCAAATAAAAAAACACTCATAAATATAGGTATGACCTTGCTTTCGGCTCTGTTACGTACAGTGATTATTTTACATAAAATTAAATTCAAATATTACATCAAGAATATCATGATCGTATTAAATGGTTTTAAAGTTAAAATTTAGTTTATTTCCCTAAATACAATTACTTATTATTCCTGTGAAAATATTATAAACAGTACATAAAATTCAGGGAGGACGTAGGACCCTGTTAAATCGTATCTTCATACAAAATCACTAATTGAAAAAGTTCTGTTTTTAGAAATTGTACGATGAACTGAAACAGTTACTTTGCTCACCCGCGACCTTGTGATAGCTACGTTTATGCAAGAAATGTGTGTATGTAGGTATGTGTTGTGTGTGTATGTGTATGTGATTGTGTGTGTGCGTGTGCGTGTGCAACGTGGACGGTTGCGATACTCCGAAGATGAACTCTTGTTGAGTTTGAAACGCGTCAGTGTAGTTTGGTGGTGGTGATAGTTGGGTTTGTGTGATTTTTGTAGAGAAACTGCATGAACACACATTTTTTGCATAAACGTAACTATCATAAGGTCGCAGGTCAGCAAAGTAATTGTTTCAGTTTATTGATATGGACCTCCGCAATGTAACGGCTGATTCAATAAATTATTGTTTCAGTTCATTGATATGGACCTCCGCAATGTAAAGGCTGATTCAATAAATTATTGTTTCAGTTCATTGATATGGACCTCCGCAATGTAACAGCTGATTCAATAAATTATTTCAAATTGTACGGTTAATTTTCGTGTCACAATGAAATATTTTCATAAAATTTTTAACGGAGCGTTACAACTTAGGGATCTTTAAAAAACGAGCCTACCAATTCCTAAAAGGGTCGGCAACGCACCTGTGATGCCCCCCGTGTTACGGGTGTCCATGGGCGACGGTGATCGCTTTCCATCAGGTGACCCGTCTGCTCGTTTGCCACCTCTTATATAAAAAAAAAAAAAAAACTACAGGGTGAATTCAGAATGGTGATACAAAATTAGTATTTCGTACTCAGTTAATGTTGGACAATATAATACGCTAACTCATTTTGTTTTAATTAGTCTTATAAAATTTGGGGCGTTCATACATTGAGTTCGTGAAATCCCGGAAATCACGAACTCAATGTATGAACGCCCCAAATTTTATAAGACTAATTAAAACAAATGACTTAGCGCATTAATATTGTCCAGCATTAACTGAGTACGAAACACTAATATTGTATCACCATTTTGAATTCACCCTGTATATATTATCGTAAGGGTGTCAAATTTTTCCAACTCCACCCTTCCACGAATAATAGTCTAAAATGCTCATAATCACACAAGATTTGAACAATAACTTCAGGCAAAGAGTTTAGTTTGACTGAACACTCATGTAATTTTTTTTCGGTCATTTTAATTGTGGAAGTCAAAATGTATCAACATATTGATCCATGTTCAAAGTGCACCACGTCAAAGGGATTATTATATTTGGAACAAAAAATCAGACAAAAACTTTTACAGAAATATGCAATCAATCTAACCCAACTGCTGGAATTTGGAATATTCTGAATCAATATTAAAACGCTTTGTGAAAACAAAAATACAATATAGATTAACCATTCAGCTGACTGTCGATGTTTCAGTTATTATAGATAAATAGTAACTGTGTCTACACAATGTTTGAATTATTTTAATAACATTAAGTATAGATTGGGTACTCTAATTTATTAAAAAAAATCTTTTTATTGACAAACTTGTTGTAACATTCATATTAAGTTGTGATTTAAAAAATTGCGAACCTTTTTTGGACCACAACTCAGTATCCGATAAAGCTGGAATTTGGCATACTTATGTGAATTTGTTGGCAATTAAATAATCTTCTAGTAAAATTCTGGTGAACCGGCCAGAATCAAGACTCATAAGAAGCAGGACGGAAATCTTCAACGGTTAATAACATTGAATTAAAACTTTGTATTAAAAATACTTTTGTAACTATGATTTATATATATTATTATCAGATGACAAAATAATACAATATTGTACATAATACACAAAATTTTTAAGTAAAAACAATACTGCCTAACCAGAGGACAAGTAAAAAACGTTTCAAGGAAAACAGGTAAGTTGTATCCCAATGTTACGTGACAAAACAACAAAACAGAACATGCCAATTTAGGTGTGTTGTTTTTACCAAAAAAATAATCTCCTGTATCCGATTGCACGTACCAGCAGCAAGGACTACTTGTTTCGTATTTCGAGTCGACAGTTTCACAAATTGTTAAATTTCATCTTTTTAAGTATTCATTCACCGTTTCGTTTAAGAAATTAAATGCAATTATCAATTTCGAGCCATCAACTTCTTTAATTAAGTAAATAGGGCCACAATAACTGTCAAGACAAAGAGTTGTGTCGTGCATACCAATGCAGAATTATGCTTTCAATTATTTAGTAACTTAGTTTACTTGCGAGTCAAGTTGTGGTCGTGGAGTTATTTAGTAGGTGATGGTTTAGTTAAGGTCACTGTTCAATATTTAGGGTACTCTTTAATAAATACTTATACAGATTGGTTTCTGTTTTTGTTTGATAATAACTTACTATCATCTAATAATATCATGTGGTAACGGAATCATTAGGTACAGTGAAGTTCTGGTAATTGAAAAATTATTATGATGTATCCAGAAATATTTTGACATTTGCTGGTTACTTTATAAAAATTAAGCACAACTCAGTTAGGTTACAAGAATACAGTCAAAAAGTGGCAAATATTGTTATAACAAATTATTTATCTGATTTTAAGTCAAAGTTAAATTATATTAACGTATTTAATTTAGGCTATATAACAAGCACTTGTGAATGTCGAAGAATCTACCACCGGTTGTGAAAAGCCCTGTTAAGAAAAATCCGACAAGAAATTCTACAAGGTATATTTTTCAAACAGATCTTTAATGTTTGTAACTTCTTCATCATCATCATCACCATCCCAGCCTATATACGTCCCACTGTAGGGCACAGGCCTCCTCTCAGAAGGACTCTCCTCTCCTAGGCCCCAGGTTGGATTGGGAACTTTACACACACCATTGAATTTCTTCTCAGGTGTGTACAGTTTCCTCACGATGTTTTCCTTCACCATAATAAAGCGCATGGTAAATTTTTAAATATTATTTTGCACAGACATTCCGAAGAAAAACATAAGAGGTGTAAGCACGGATTTGAACCTATGATCATCTGTTTGAACGGCAATAGGTCAAACCACCAGACCACCACGGCTTGTTGCACGGTTTGTAACTTACAAGTTAGCTTGAAAAGATCCATTTTAGGGATAAATTCGCCTTTGTACTTTTGTTGTTTTGTATTATTTTTGTGTTTTATGTACAATTTTTTTTAACACAGTATACACTATTTGAGACTAAAGATCCCCAATGCGGATTACTCACACATCTAGATTTTTAAGCATATCTAAGCTTACCTATGTAGAAGTTCATAGTTTCCGAACAGCCCGAGTAATTAACTTGAGCTCTGGAGCAAATCCTCCAGCTACAGGCTGAAGTTTAAAATTCAATCAATTCCTCGCCCGGTAGCCTCCATTCGGGATTTTGAACCTTTCCTTTAACCTTTTTGTCGGCTGCAAATGAAAGCCGTTTATGAACACCCTTTTTGCGTTCAAAGGTACAAATAGGTTTTGCCTTTTACGTCAACGCTACGTATGTTTTTAATCGGTATTGGACGTTAAGGTCTTTGAACGAATTTGGCGTTAACGTTTTTACATTCCAACCATCGGTACTCGTACATTTTTTTATTTGGATGTTGCTAATTAAGAGATATATGGATTTACTTAATTAATTTAAAATTTACTGTTAAAAGTGCGAAAGTTTGTCTTTCTCTCTTGAACAGCTTTGAAAAAATATTGTAATGCAGATACATATTTGAATTTCTGGAACACTACATCTATAGGCTACTTTTCATTCTTAAATTTGCACAGAAATAGTAGTAGTAAGACGTCCACTGCTGAACATAGGCCTCCCCAAGGTTCACCAAACATACCGGCCCGGCGCCATCCGCATCCAACGGGTTTCAGCAACCTTAACCAAGTCGTCACTCCATGTTGTTGGATACCTACCTACACTGCGTCTTCCTGTTCGTGGACGCCACTAGAGAACCTTTTAGCCCCACCGGCCATCAGGTTCTACGAGCGATGTGCCCTGAGATATGTCGGTGACTTTAGTTCTTGCTTCGGTTGATAACTTGGATAAATTCAAAGTTTCAAGCTATTAGCAAATTTCGTGGTTTCAAGAACTCCAAAATAAACGACGATGAATACGGTAAACGTCCCTGTGCTCGACACTGACCCAATAAATGGCACCTTAAATCTTTATGTAATAGTAAGAGAGGTGACAGATGGGTGTCATCTAGTGGGGGTTGAGGTTCAAGCATTGGTATGGTTATCTTACGGTCAACACCAAATTTGCAAGTTGGTCTAACTAAACAATCCTTACAATTATGATGCAAGTTTAAAAAACGCGTTGTAAAAAGAAACATAAAAAAGTAACAACTCATACCACTCTCTTGAAACAACGTGTGCAGAAAAAAAACCGAAGTTTCGCTAATATTTTTGGCAGCTGTGTCGGTCGGGTCTAAACAAAAAGTTTTGTTACTGTAGAAATTTACCCTACTTTCTGGAGTCCGCGAACTTCAGACCCATTCAGAGATGTTTCGCAGTTTGTTATTAGATTTTGTGTTAAGTTTGCGTGTGCTTTTTTAAGCTTTTTCTTTTTGTGTACTTTAAAGTCTGTAAAATTTTTGGGGGTCGAAATTGCTCGCGTCCGTTGGTTTACCTTCGAGAGCCTACACGTCACCCCTGGATGGTGCTAAACGAATGATATAGCTCTGGTTGTAGGCTTCGGCCGTGTCTGGTCACCACCTTATAGGTTGAGCCAGGCCACCAAGCGACTTGTCTTATTCCGGCTTGTTGCCTACAGTGTAGCCATTGTGGAGGAAGGGTCTGAGGAGTAATGCAGCGCACGCGTATTGGTTACAGTGCCTCGTATTTGTTACGCTGTTGCGATACGGTTTGCACTACTTGAAACCGCGCGCATCACCTCGCTCAATTGCCTTCTTTCTGCTTATTCCCCTAAATTCAATTCTAGGGTTGAATGAGCATTTACTAGGCAAGTGTGCTCCATTGTAGGCCTCATCTTCGTTTTCCATCAGGCGTGATTGTGGTCAAACGCAAATAACTACAATAAAAAATATTACTATCCTAATAACGAACTATGCTTTTTGATGTTGCAAATTCAATATTAACCGACATTTTTTTTGTGTATAAATTGTGTATAAAAAAACTTAATAAGCAGCCCAAATTTTATTCAGTGGATAAGGTATCGTATAATTAGGTACTTCAACTACAAATAACAATACGGATAGTGCCACCATAAAATAATAATTCCAAGACGTGACTCTAGTACTACTAACTATGTACTACTACTACTACTACTAGTACAACTACTACTACTAGTAGTAATATGAAGAGTTATGATACTTTATTTAAGCGCTGAAAACCACGTTAATGTTCGGTTAACTGCAAAATTAGATTTTTTGTTGCTTCGAATCAAATAAGTAAATAGTCGATTGAGTTAGCAAATAACTAACAATATATCTAGCTGTTGTTATACAAAATCTATGAGAGAATCGTGTTTTGATAGCTTATTATAAGTACGTTGGTTGATGCCTGATGTTGTCGTCCCTAATTTTAATGATAATGTTAATTACCTTAGCATCAGTTGAAAATCATCATTTTGTATTATGTTCGTTTATATGTTCGATGTCTTTGAACCGATTTTAACGTATTTTTGTTCAACAGTGCATTGTTTGTTTTAAAGCCCAAGTAGCACAAGTAGCATTATAAGAAATCACTTTTGGTGTACACGGAAACTTTAAGCTGTACAAGACAGTGTTACAATGGTGTTAACAGCGCTGTTAACACTGAAATAACTCTTATTTGGGCACAAATTATTCAGCCTAAAGTTCTAGTTTAGTTCACATTTCTGTTTAACAGCATTACAGTAGCACTATATTGGAATTATTATGGGTCACCAGGCTGTTTATCAGCTGCTTAACAGAATACGAGTGTCCTGTTATACAGACTAAGCGTCAGGATTGGGTGACTGCTAGTCTTATATAACGCTTTAGGTTTTACATTACCCTTCGTTCATATTGAAATTGCTTATTATATTTGCAGATTTGCTTTTAATAGTATTATAGCGGTGCCGATAAATTTCCAGAGTGTGATGTGTAATGGCGAAGTAAATGTCACAATTTTATTGAGAATTTGTGTTAACTCACGAAAGTACACCTTTATAGCCAACCTACTGTGAAAACATTTGGGAATGCAAGTTTACTGTGAATGTTTATATGGTTTTTTAGCAAAATTTTTACGCGCTTCGGAAATATCTCGTTTTAATTAGAAATGTTGTGAAAAAAGTAACACACCAAAAATATATGTATACATTTTTGAGCGATTTACATAAAATTATACGAAGTTTTATATTATACTATAATAAGTGTATATGAATAACGTGTAATTTAGGGCAGTAAAATATAAATAACAACAGAATAATTATCAATATATACGATTTAAGTTATAATAAAATGGCGCATTCTTAAGAAACTTTTGTGAACTCTTTTTATCCTGAATTAATTACCATGGCTGTACAAGAGTACACCCCAGTTCCTTTATTATACTTATTGCAGTAAATAAGAGTTCAAGTGAACCAATATTCAGCCTGTCAGCTGTTATTAGTTTTATTATGGTTCACATAAACGCTAAAACCATTTATTTGAACTACTTAAACGCATTACCTTTTAAAAGTTATTTAATTTTTATTTAGTGTTTTAATTTTAATTCAATCTTGTTTTAATTTTTCAATTTTTTTAGCATTTTGTATAATTTAATACACGATCCACGCCAACTGTTAAAATTACCGCTTAAGAATTTAATGATTGACTAACGTGAACCTGATTGCAGCTTCGTGCGTTATAATATATGTAAAGTGTTCTTTTATGCAGACTAAAACAATATATTGGTATATTTCACAGCCAAATGCTGCATTTCTGAGTTAAACAAGGATCATGAAATACCTTCGGTGTTCACGTGTATTAATAAAACACCTTTTAACTGCTTTGAAAAATAGGCTTATAACAGAGCCGAGGCGAACCGATGTGGAACTTTTTGTGTTAAATTACTCTAAGTGTACACTACTCTAAAACTGTTGGCTGTACGGTAGTTCACAGTGACACTTTTAAGACGCTAGCATTTCAGTGGTATAATTCTACGCCTTTAAACAGCAATAGCATATTTTACTACCACTATAATGCTCTTAAGCAACCAATGCAAAAGAGACTGTAAGAAGGCATTTTTAACATCGGCACTAACTCTGATCCCGTAACAATAGTATCCGTTTCTACTTTTATGATGCTGTTATACAGACTAAAGCGTAATACGTAGCTCTAAGTTCTCAGTTGAACCATATTAACAGTTTATTAAGTCATGAAGTTCCGAGTTATACCCAAAGTGATTTCTTATAATGCTAACTGTGCTATTTGGGAGGTGTTCTCGTATATACGATTCACTAAAAACACTCCATAAAATATAGTTTTCACAGTTGAATTCGATAATTCGATTTGATTAAAAATAATATGCTAATTCTATAAAAAGCTCGAGCGTTCACAAAACAACATTAATTTTACCAACGCCGCAATTCTGCCAAAGAAATACGATTTTTAAACGTACTAAATACTGCTTATTTAACAAACGGCTCTGTTAGGAAGCCATTAAGATGAAAACGGACTCCAAACACAACTCCTATATTCTACGTGACGATAACCAACGTCACGGCGAAGTGATTATTGCGATCATTTGGTTTTGCGTCACGAACGGTTATTCGGTTCCCAAATAAATGGTTTTGAAAAATAACGTTTAACGGGTTTCGTTTTGAGTATGGAAATGATGTTTTTGAATATTTATTTTACTAACATCACCGCTCGAGCTCTGCGCACGGGTGTATTGATAAAGAAAATGTGATGTCTCAATCACTCGCTCACTTTTTATACAGATATTTTTTATTATACACCGTGAAATTTTAGTGGTTGTTTTCCCGAAACGAGGTGATTTAGTATCGATTGTACAAACGATTTATAATTACTATTTTGAATAGAGTCAAAAATTCAATTGTGAAAAACGAAAGTCGAAAATGACCGCAAACCAATAGTAACGCATCGTTGGTACAAGTAGCGTACGATCGTACGATAGGTTAGGTACCAACGAAGCGTTACTATTGGTTTGCGGTCATTTTCGACTTTCGTTTTTCACAATTGGATTTTTGACTCTAGTCAAAATAGTAATTATAAATCGATTGTACAATCGATACTAAATCACCTCGTTTCGGGAAAACAACCACTAAAATTACACGGTGTATTTTTTTAATTTTTTTGTAATAATAATGTTGTATTTTGCTCATCCGCGACCACGTTACGTTTATGCAAGAAATGTGTACTACTTCCATTAAAATACTGTAGTTTGGTGGTGGTGATAGTAGAGGGTTTGTGTGATTTGTATGTGTTCGTACAATGTGGAGGTGGAGGAACTGCTTGAATACAGTATTCTGGCATAAGCGTAAATATCATAAGGTCGCGGGTGAGCAAAATAATCGTTTCAGTTTATTAATATGGGCAGCCGCAAAGTAACGCCCGATTTAATAAATGTTTGAAACTTTCATGATTGATTTAATTATGATGGATGACATATTGCTAAAATTACGTCTACGTTTCTACCACGTTACAACGGCCATAATCACGATTAGATTTTGTGTAAGGTATCACGTTTGTTTAACCGCGCAAGTGTTTCGAATTACTAGCACTTGATCTTGTTGTTCTGGCCCTTAAATTTTTATGTCACTCTATCCGTGTATTTTCTGAAGATTAATTTCGACGCTTGCATTTGCTTATCACAATCAGTATGTATAAACACAATCACGGTTCCTCATGTCTTGCTTTTGACTACTGTGAGTCCTAAATGGATATAAAGTTTTGTGAGCGTTATTCCAGTCTCCCGGGTGCTTGGGTTATTGTGTAACTTAATATTGCAATTCTGAACGTTTCACGCTCGTGGAGCGGCGTAGCCTTGAACGTTACCTAACTTCTCTCATACCGGTGCTTCCCGTAATAAGAACAATAAATTAAAACAATGATTCTTTAGACTCCGTCCTAATTTTATTGACTGTAGTTAGCGCGATGCAGAATATATATTTATATTTATATAACTACGGTCGCATTCAAAGTATAATCGCGCGATCGTCAATTAAATACACTGACGAGCAAAAATAAAGGGTCGGTTACAAAAATTACGATAACTTCAAAACCCGCTGTGATAGCTTCTTCGAGTAAAATGAGTTTAGTAAAGAGTTTTATTCTCAACAAGAAAAATTTTAATTGAGAATAAAACTCTTTACTAAACTCATTTTACTCGAAGAAGCTATCATAGCGGGTTTTGAAGTTATCGTAATTTTTGTAACCGACCCTTTATTTTTGATCGTCAGTGTAGAACATTAGATATACACTTATTGATGTTTGCTTAACTTAAATGGTCAATTAGGATAACATCTCAAATTACCCGCAGTTATAAAATTAGAATGTCTCAATGTTACAGTATATAAGTAAAGATTGTACAAACCCTTTATAGCTAAATAATGTATAGCCAAATAATGTTGCGCTTGTTTCTGAAGAAGGTAAATCCATCATGGAACCATTTACGGCATTAAAATTGATATTGATTCAAACTAAACAAAGCTCTACCTTTTGGTGTAGTAATTATTCATGGATAAACATAATTTATTTAATTTCTTAATTGAATTCAAACCAGAAAACTCTAGCTTTGCAGTCAGGGCCACTAAAATGCCGTCAAAATACAAAGTGACGGTTAAAAACAAACGAACGATAACCATTAGCCTGCCTACATGTTTGTATTACCAGTGCAATAAGGTGTTAAGTTTCAAATAGGAAGAACCAGTTTTAAGAAAATCTTATAAGATCTCTTATATTAAATTACCTACTTCGTCTGTTCAAAACGCATCGATCTTGTTTCCTCAAGATGAAGTTCTACGAGATGAAAATAGCGACACCATCGCTCATCTTGTGAAATTGAGGGTGATCCAGGCAAGTTGTTGGAAACTTGAGGACAAAACAGTAGCAGCAATATAACGATTGAAACAAAAATTTAATTTTTGGCGATAGTTTATCTGTGTTGGGATTATTGTAGCCACCAATGTCTCTGGGATAAGTATTTGATACAAAGTCTTGATTAAGTATTATGCGATGAACAGCAACTTTCAAGTATGTATTCCCTGCCTGCGACTGTGTTCCCTGAACACTACAATTTGGCCGCTTTCAAGTCTAGGGTGAATGCGCATTTACTAGGCAAGCGTGCTCCATCGTAGGCCTCATCTTCGCTTCCCATCAGGCGTGATTGTGGCCAAACGCAAGCTTATATTGTATAAAAAAAAATGTTTCACCGAAATAAACTGCCCTTATACAGAACATATTTTATTTCTGAAAATGTAATTGAAACTAAATGGATTTGAAGGTAAAATATTACAAAATAAAATAACTAACATCTTGACTACATTATTGTCGCAGAGTCGTAGTATTTATGTTTGTTATATGATATAATTGTACATAGAAATGCGATACAACGAATAGGTATCTATTTCATTCCAACATGCTCCTGGAAGCCACCCAAACGCTATGAAAATCATATTTTCGGTAACCGACTTGCCAATATTGGACACGTTACTCGACTTGAGTAAGGTTTGTTTGCATACACATATAGTGCTATAAATGCAGCAGTCCAAGGCATAAGCTACCTTATGAAGCCTGCCAGTTACGGCACTTCTAGTTTTATTCGTGTGGAAAAATCAAGCAGTGTAACCGTTGCTAAGGTTTGACGCAAATATCGAATGTTAGAGGAAAATACGAATTTTTAGTAATCCCAATTTCATATTATCTCTATAGGTTAGTACTATTATCCTGTACTGTTAAATAAACAATTGACGTATAAATTTCATAAACGCCTTTAAATAATTTGAGGAAAATCTTGAGGCTAAAGTTAGACAGAAAGTAAATAATATTTTCTAGCTGCTTGCTTTCAACAGTGGGATACTGTAACGTAATGTTATTAATCTAATACAATATAAAAATCTCGTGTCACGATGTTTGTCATCGAAGTCCTTCGAAACGGCTTGACCGATTTTCATGAAACTTTTTTCTCTGTACTCTGTAGGTCTGAGAATAGGTCGTAGGCTATTTTTTTCGCAGACGGAGTCGCGGGCAGTAGCTTGTTCTTTTATAATATAAAGATTACAGCTCTGTCGATAAAATTGCAGTCCATACTGTTGGTAAAGCAGTGCTGGAATGAATGGTAGACAAATTAGTTACGTTTGAAAGTTAATATATGGTGTGAATTTTAAAATGATGCGATGTCAGAGTTGCATTAATAGTAAGTAGAAAGTATGATTAGAGATAATTTAATAAGGAATTGACATAATATAAAAATAAGCCTAATATATCGTTTCTTTAATACAGTTAATTGTTTTAGTCAACAGTGTATTTTGTGTGTGTACTTATATAATAATTTTTTTTCACAAAGCAACACATTAGTTATTTTATTTTATTAATTTTTTGTACTGTTTTTGGTATTCAATAAAGAATATGTTTTTATTGTGTATTAGTTTAATATATTTGTCGATTTTAGTGAATGAATAATTATCATTCTTATAATTGTACGCTCAGCACAAAACAGACAAACAAGAAAGGGTCGACTTGATTTGCGTTATGTGCATGTATATTGAATGACAATTATAATCCAGGAAACAAAATTAGTGAAATTCAAACTTATTGTTTTCACCCAAAAGTATGCCTTTTATTATTTTTGTACTTGTTCAGTAGCATGGTACATATGGCGTCAATGCCCGATTAACTGGAAACATTAAATTATTTAGTATGCTAGTCTATACTTTGACCCACATGTTTTCACCGAAAACAAATGCGAATCGGTTAGTAAATTAAATTCGCTTCTCCACAGAACAAGTCTTAGTTCGATGGCGGGCGGCACAAGTGCTGAGTTTAACAATGCCCGTTGCAAATGTGTTGGGACAAGATTCCTAGACCAACTCTTCCCACCCTCTGCTGTGACTGGAGTTTTCAAATTCGTTCTTTTTGGTTAGTTAGTATTCGTGGAAAGTTTAAATGGAAAGTTTTTATCTGATACCTCAAAGTACTCAGTACCTGAGGTATCTATCGGTGTTTCCACGAATGATGCGAATACCGGAGAAGTTTTTGACCAAACTTTTTGTTTTTTTTTTAAACGTTAGAATGTTAGTACGGAACCCTAAAAATACCACTAGTCCACTGCGCCTTTGACTGCCTGATTCTCTGAGCTATGTCGATGTTTGTTACTCATTCATGCAACGTCTTAATTTTAAATGAAATTTGGATACCTCAAGTCTCGGGAAAAAGCATAGCATAGTTTTGGTCCTGGGAAGTTGTATAAACCAGGAGATCGCAATAAATTAATTATAAATAAATAAATATTAGGGGACAATCTTACACAAATCGACCTAGTCCCAAACTAAGCAAAGCTTGTACTATGGGTACTAGACGACGATAAACATACTTATATAGATAAATAAATACTTAAATACATAGAAAACATCCATAACTCAGGAACAAATATTCGTGCTCATCACACAAGGTCAGCATTTGCTAGAAGACAGCTGGCTGCTCAATCATCAAGACTATATAACTTTCTTAATAAAGAGATTAGTATTTGCTCTGTGACCTACTATGAATTGAAAAATAAAGTTAGTAATTGGTTAAAAACCAAAAACTACTATGAAATTGAAAACTTATTTCAAAACGTTTAAAACACTGACACTAACCGGGGCCACATTCTGAACAATAGTTATTTTATTTATATACACTAACACACACACACATACACACACACACACACACACACACACACACACACACACACACACACACGCACGCACACACACACACACACACACACACACACACACACACACACACACGCGCGCGCGCACATAAATTCGATTGCATGTTAGTCTAAGTTATATTTTTGATGCTCGATTTTATTTTAAATTTTTTTTTTCTTTTCTGTTTGAGCTTGCTATAATATAGTAATTGTAATGTTATTAATTAATTAATTGGTACAAATTGTAATAACTCTAACTGTAATAACGGAAGATAGGTGCCTCTTAATACAGGTATTTCATACTTAAAAAGAGGTGCCAACCACTATCAACATTCTGTACTTTTGATACCATTAAACGATTTTGATTTTTTTTTTTTTTTTTGATCACACAAATAAATGCCCTTACCGGGATTTGAACCCAGGACCTCTTGCTTCGTAGGCAGGGTCACTACCAACTAGGCTAAAGCAGTCGTTAATTATTTGTAGACAAAGTCGTGGGTAATAGCTATTGAATAAAATACAAATGTAGGCAAATGTTCACGTCACATTAACGCCAAACGCTGCATCTCAAACCGTTTGAAATGTCCCCGGCATTATTGGGATCACGGCAATAGGCATCTTAATTATGTATCACTCGGTGAACACAAGTCCCGTAGAAATCCTGACGTTAATTCGCCGAATAATCAAATATTTAACGCTCAGGGGACTCCACGTTTCTACAATCGGCCCGAAAATTATTCAGGTCAGTAAATCTATCCGGGTTATGTTTTATTTTGGAACGTCGCGGGAGTTTGCCGTATCATTTTTTTAAGAATGATATTCAAAAATGTTTGAACGCGGAATTGGTTTGTACGAAACAGGGCTGATTTATTTGATGTGATGCTCTGGGAAATAGGCGACGCCTGTGAAGCGTATTATTGTGGCTTGGTGAGCTTCTGAGAACCGCAAGAATGTAAAACATCAATCATTTTTCTTAATAGAGTAATCTGTACCTATAAAAGAGTAACGTGACTGACAGACAAATGCATCAAATCAAAAATGCAAACAAATCCTGAATTACTGGAGCTAGAGACTTAAAATTTAGCAAATGTTTTCCTAGAGGACCAAGAGATTTCCCAAAAAATCTTACAGAATAGAATAAAGTGTTAACACGAGCTAGCCAATTCCGTCACACATTATACATACGTATAGATGTATCACGTGTACCATACTAAATATTAGTTCTTCGCGATAGTTTTATAGGTGTAGTAATAACAAGTAAAAATTAAAATCAAAAATTAAAATAAAAAATTAAAACATTACATTTGAAAGCTAAGGTTGGGTGGGATATGGGACTACGAAGAATGAAAAACAGTACTTTGCGATCTTTGAATTAAAACTGCTGTGAGACAGACGTAATTTGCGTTGAAACAACCTTGAAAAAAAACCCGGATTGGTGAAAAACATGTCGAGCATACCTCGACTTATATATATTATGAGTGATGCGTGTTTCTTATTTCATTACTTTGCAAATCAGAAACTATGGATTTGAAGCTCTATGATTAATTTATAAGTAGAGTGTCTAAAGTTCTTTGAGTTGAAGTGAATCCGCACGCCGCGACTGGTGATGTATTGTCAGCAGGATTTTAAATAATACCGATTGTAATAATAACAATGGGTAACGACAAAAAGATATTGTCGATGTTAAATAATAAAAAAAAGTCGCGTTTAATTTAACTTTACTGTTTACTTTTCTTTTACAATGTATCGATTAAAATACTTTTTTTTTTCTATTTTTTTTTTCGAGGCTTTAGTGCACCTGTGTGACTATGCCAGCCTATTAAAATACTTCATTTGTATTATTTGATACGACATAGGTATAAATAAATTTAAATTTCAAATGATATCAAATTTATATATATGATTTCTGATTACTCGAAATATATATTTTTATCTTAGATTTTTCTGAAAAATTCGACGTGCCTTATGTGCTGCACGAATATACTGTTACTTCAAATAAAAAAAAATAACTTTTTTATAAATAAAAGAGGGTACAGACAACGGAGCTTTGGTTGGGCTAAAACTCGAAAACGGTCGCGTTGCCTAGAGATAAGACCAAGCTAGACCTATTGTTCGTCCCCGAAAACCCCCACTTAGCGAATTTCACCGAAATCTTTTCCTACGTCTCCAAAATAAACAAAAATACCTGCAAGCATTACCTACTCGTAAAAATAATAATACAGGTTGGTAAATTTAGATCGGTCTGTATGGGCAAGTCTTTAACAATAATAGATACAAAGATCTGTCCTTAGGAACCATGTCATCGATTTTAGAGACAAAAAAACTGCATCCATAGATTAAAAAAAAACTTGTACTCAGCTCGGGAATCGCACTTGGTCGTTTTGAAATATAAAATTACATTATTTCTATTTGGATTTTGACTGTGTAGGTCAAAGAATAGATTTTTCTCTTGATATCTGTATAGATTGATACGTATGTGATTGACCTCAATACCATATAATATCGGAGTACTTTGACCTATTTGAAAATCGAGAAGATTATTGGAAGGATCTAATAAAAAAAATAAAAACATGGGTGATTAGCTAAACCCAACCATTCGGCAATTAATCCCAATGGCCAAATTACCCAGGGCCAAAGTGACCCGACTTTATGGTACCGGAAAACATTAATTCATTATGTACCTTTTTTAATCAGTAAATTGTGTAACTGTGTGTGTAATTGTTAACCTAAACTAAATTGCTTTTAGCTTTAATCATAAAGCAGTGACCCTATTTTTGAAAGCATAACACTCGAAAGCTGTAAAAAATTGTATTGAATTTGAAATACGAGCTGTAGGTAGTTTTTGTAGCAATAGGTACACTGATTTTCACTACTTTCACTTAGCACTTTCGTGTGGAATGATTTAAAAAAAGGGTTCTCTGCAGTCTAAATAGATATACAGCGGCTCTCGTGTCAACTTTGCTCAAGGCTGCTGCAATGGTTCGTAAAACTTAGACGAGGAACGTGTAAATAAAACCAATATTTCTCGCCCTAAAGACGATTGCTATGAAACACTAAAATTTGAAAGTGAAAAGTCATTCCTCGTCGCATCGTGATCCGAGTCTCAACTAAAACATACATGACATCGACTTTGCGAGTGAGAAGATAAAATATTCTATGAATAATTCACGTGTCATACATCGACCGAGTCGAATAAGATCTCTATTCGTCTCGTTGTCGTTGTAAGTGTGTGAAAAAGTGTGGATGAATATATTTTTAGCGGATGCTTGAGTGCCTGGTTGGGGCGCGGGAGGGAATTGCATAATAATTCTAACGAGAAATTCTTTCATGTTTTTTTTGTAGAGAGGTTTTGGGGTGAAGTTTTGTTTACCATGTTTGGTCTCTTTTAATCCAGAAAAATATTAGTGTTATTCTAAAGAGTATGCAGTACACAAATACATGAATAGTACAGAATTGTTTAAGTTTTGTGGGAGTGTTTTTCAGCTAACTGCTTTTAATATTCCACTAATAAAATAACAAAAAAAAATTATGTTGTTCTCATTCTGAGAGGAGGCCTGTGCCCTGCAGTGGGACGTATGTAGGCTGGGATGATGATGATGATGATGGATATGTAATTTACTAGGCTAATTATTTACAAGTGCAACGCTTCAAAGACACGTACAGTCAAGTCCACCAATATCTGTACAACCAACCGTTCAATCTATACGTAGACCTTATTTGCGTTATACATGGGGAATGTTTAGGTATTTATGAATAGTTGGCTGTACAGATTTTGGAGGACTTGACCGTACACACCTCTTATTCTGTCGTAATTAGGTCGTGGTACATAATTTTTAGTAGTTCGAATAATACATGTAACTTCGTACATGGAACTTCATTAAAAATTTATCCAATCTTACATTTTTGGAATTTAATAAACGTTCGTTTTGAAGGAATTCAGACAAAAAATACTTCAAGCATTGTTGATTTATATTGAGATTTAATAAAAAAATGTTCACTCAAAATTGTAGAAAAAGTACGAAACTTCGTCCGTTCAAAATTAAATCTGAATTAACAAAAAACCGTCCATGTCTATATTAATTTTATTCCAATAACAAAAGCAATAATAAATTCGAGCCAGAGGCGGATTTTTATTAAAATCCTGATTATTTAAACCATTTAATTTACTCGCAATTTTGTTTGGCAATTAGAATAAAAAACTGTTCCTTCCCCCAAACCACGGAGTAATTTTGATGAAAACCGGAGTACGGCAGTCGAGTCACGACCCAGTTGAATTTCCCTGAAGATAATAAACGTTTGTTCAAATTAAACGGTTGTCTCAATTTACATTTTTTTCTGAAGCGGCGCAAATTCCCGTGTATCATTTCTTCACGTGTCATTTCGTCTCTACACGCTTTAATGATCGTATAAAAGTCCTATAAAAGTCAGTGTCACGTAGCGATTATTATTTTTTGGGAACGTATTTTGTTGATAAAAAAATGTTTCGTACCGACGACGCGTGACATTTGAAGCGAAACGTGCGGGCAGAGTATACTCATTTATAATGTTTATTTTAAAAGTGTTTTTTTTATACGCGGTTTTCATGGCAACGCTGAATTTTTATTTTATAAAAAAAACTGCTCTCTTCCCTTGTGCAGTAATTATCAAAATATTCAGTCACTTTTTCACATCTTTCCGTTTTACATCAGCTGAAAGATAGACAAAAGTGTTAACCTACTTTTGAATAAGAGCTTAGAGGGTATCACAAAAAAAAAACATTATTTAAAAGACTTCAAAAAGTTGGACACCTTCACTGATGGATTAAATAAAATTGAAAGTTTTTCGTTGTCACACGAAGATCACCAAAAAGTGCACGGGTAATGTTCGTGTTACAAAGGAACTTTTTGACGTGTAAGAGAGTGGCGGAAGAAAGATGCCCGCAAGCTCTGTAGCTTAAAATAAGTTAAAGCTATTTTTGCTTAGTCCAATTAGGTAACGTTTTTTGTAATGTCCACGATGTTTCGCCTCTTTCTGTAAAGCTATAACTTTTTTTTTAATTACAGTTACTACTGTTTAATGTTTCTATTTATTTTCACTACGCTTCTAATACGTTCGCAAATGGCTAGTGTGATGTGGCTCTCATAGTTATAAAA
Source organism: Archips crataeganus (assembly GCA_947859365.1). Classification (NCBI taxonomy): domain Eukaryota; kingdom Metazoa; phylum Arthropoda; class Insecta; order Lepidoptera; family Tortricidae; genus Archips; species Archips crataeganus. Next base: position 3,619,912 of record OX402050.1, on the reverse strand, counting down.
GTTTTTTTGGTGCTTTGGATTTATGAATCGCCAACATTTCAACAAAATAACCACATGACTCAAATTCTTAAAATCTTCACTTCGATCTAATTATATTATTTTAATAAATTAGGATGAAACTAAGTATGTGCGTTTAGGGACTAGTATATAGTGACCTTTTAAAGTTCAAAATGACTGCATTTTTGCGTCCAGTATTTCCAATATTGGCTATTCTAGCTGATAGATGCAGCAAGCCATAGGCTTGGTTCTACAAAACAGACACTAAAATGCTTGCTACTCTCAGCTATATAGCAACCATCTCAAGTGGAAAAGGCCAGTAGAATGCACATGGCGGACTCAAGCATACCTCAAACTGTAAAATAAAACACAAACGTGCTTTACTTATATGTAGTTCTAGTTTTACCCGGAAAAGTCTGCAATGGATATTTCACGTGTAACAGCGAAATAATGCCGTAGCAAAATTAACTTTATTGGGTTCGTTTAAAGTCGAAATTTATCAAAATATAGAATATCGTGATAAAATTGTAATAATTCACGCCATTGCCGAACTCCGTCGTAGTAACGAGACTGGTGATAAAATCATAAAACCACAAAATATGGTACAAAACGAGCAGTCGATAAAATCCGAACACTCGTTTATTTATTACCTTTATATTTGAATTGCAACGCCATAACTGGGGCCACGCGAATATTGCATCCACTATACATTTTAGGCAGTTGAAATAAACTCAAGCTGGAACTGGTTGCTTACACTATTGTTTTTATGTTTTGAGGTTAATCGTGGTAGCCTTGCAGTTTGATATATGGCCGCTCAAGCAAACAGTCGTCGTGGGTTCAAGCCCGGGTTCACGTCTCTGAATTAAATTTGAAATTTACCGTGTACTTTGCGAAGAAAAGAAACTTAAAAGAGAGAGGTGAATCAGTCACTTTATAATTAAATGTTTGTATGTTCCTAGATATTAACAATTTTTAAAATTAGTCTGATATAATTTTGGATGCTCATACTTAGTTGAAAATTAAATCACGAACTCAATGTATGGACAATTCAAATTTAATAAGACTAATTAAAACAAATGAGTTAAAGCATTATATTGTCCAGCGTTAACTGAGTAAGAAACACTAATTTTTAACCGACTTCAGAAAAAGGAGGAGGTTCTCAATTCGGTTGTATGTTCTTTTTTTGTATCACTATTTTTGTGTCACCTGTATTTCTATCACGTGGGTACAATACGTTTACTTTTAGTTTACCACTGACAGATGGCTTGCCTTCATTTCATTTCCAACTTTAACACCATACAAATAAAGTAGCTATTACAAAATCTGCAAACGTGGGTAACAGTATTCTAAAATTGGCTTTATGTAATTTTACTGTACAAACTTCCTTCATAAAACTTAACTCTTCCAGGAACTCTGTCTCTGCGCCATTATTTTTTGTAAACGGCCCACGTAGATGCACTAGCAACGGGTGAGGGCAAATAAATTTCACGATTTGTGGTTGGAAGCTTTCCAGCATGTTGTTGGTGGTCGGAGCTGGTCGAGAGCTGAGATACCCATTATTGGTGTTGCAACTTATCGCCAGTGCTTAGCACTCAGCGGCTATTTATGGCCCCACGCCGCATATTTGGCTGTGGCCAGTCACAGCGGTTGGGTCCTAAGTCACAGAATAAGTAATAGTACTAACGTACAGAAGGATCACTCTCGAACAAAAGTCAACTTTAGGTATTTAAACTTGCCTACTCTTACTTGCACGCGAAATTGAAACTTATCGAGTGATAAGAGCGTTCATATTTCGTTGGGCACCGCTGATCCGAAACCAAGGGCACAGGGTTCCCACTCGCCGATATTTGGTAGGTATATAAATCAAGAAAGATAACAGTATGTATTAATTCAGTAAACTACCTTTAGTAAGTAAGTTTTTTATAAGATCATTTTACACACATACACACACACACACACATAGTTACCTACTCATTTTTCATACAACGTAGTCGTTTAGTAAGTAGATATGACGTTTCATCCACTTCCTCATTTTACAACTAAGACATTAAGCAAACAAGATCGTTTGATTACATAGTCTTTAATACAATCAAGACCTTATACAATTGGGACATTCTGCCTACTTGTGCATTTCACGACCTAGACGTTTTGCTGAGAAAGTCTTCCTGAAACTTAGACAATTTTGTAATCATGGCATAGATAAACAAGTCATTTTGCATACTTGGTCAGTAATGGTCAGTGTACTACTGAGACGTTTTGAATGCCAAGGCTAAATGCAAGTAAGGCCTTCAGGACCCAACCCGTTAAGAGCTGCTTTGTTTATTCTTATAAGTCCTGCGGTTGTGGCTTTGTTGCATGCAACGTGACAACCTTCAACAATTTTTAGCCTTATTTACTGGCCGGCAATAGTTGAGTAAACAGCCGCGGGTAGCGGTTCGTTAGCGCCACAGGCACAATCAGGAGCGGGGCGAGTAAACACCGGCGCCTGCCGCCTAATATTTCAGTATTTGAAACGTTCACCGCATTGCGCGTTCTTTGCGACGCTGGTAATTGGGTGCAATTTTACTTTTTAGTAGCCTTTAATTTAACTAGTATATATTTTGGAATGAAGTCTTTAGTTATTGCTTAGAATACACCACGGAAAAGAAAATAGGCATTGAAATTTTCACTTTAAACTGCGCGAAAAACTTTTTTAAATGAGGAAATTTTGGTGTTTTCTTCCACGACCAGATGGCCTAGTGGTTAGAGAACCTGACTATGAAGCTGTCCCGGGTTCGATTCCCGTGTAGGGGCAGATATTTCGAACAATACGAATGTTTGCTCTCGAGTCTTGGGTGTTTAATTATGTATTTAAGTATGTATCTATTTATATAAGTATGTTTAGTTTATCCGTTGCCTATAGTATCCATAACACAAGCTTTGCTTAGCTTACTTTGGGACTAGGTTAATTGATGTGAATTGTCCCGTGATATTTATTTATTTATTTTATTTCTTTATCAGAATCACGAGCACATTTCATTTTCATAAAGAAAAAAGTCTTTATTATTGAGTCCGTTTTGTGACTTTTTTTTTTAAATAGTTTGTATTAGTACAAAACATACACAAAAAAAAACCCCCAAAAAAACATAAAATAATAATTGATTGATCCGACCACAATAAGCATGAAAATATCTTTCTACTAATCTGTTTGAAGTTGGTGCCTCAGCACGAGCCAGCAGGAGTGTAGAAGCCCTATAATAGGTATGTAGGTAAGTTAGATTACTAGGTCCACTCCTGCTGGCTCGTGCTGAGGCACCAACTTCAAACAGATTAGTAGAAAGATATTTTCATGCTTATTGTGGTCGGTTCAATCAATTATTATTTTATGTTTTTTTGGGGGTTTTTTGAAGGAGGTTTTATTTTTTATTTAAATTTTTTTTATTTCCAAGTTTTTTTTGGGTGTTTTTTGAAGGCGGTTTTATTTTTTATTTAAAATTTTTTATTTTTTTCTTTTTAGTTGTTGCTAATGGCCTGGACTGGCACTCTTTACTGACTGTACTTTTTGCCTCTGGTTACCAAAGTACTTATCAAGACGAATCAAACGAGACCAAACTTGATGGGGTTATGTCGTTTTACTACGGAGTTCTTATGGTCACCATCCAACTTCATTGTCAGACCCTGGTTACCATCTAGGAAAAAAGTACTCGTTGAGACGAGTCAAATGAGTCCGTACTCGATGGGGTAAGTGCCGTTACTTTATGGAGTAACTTTGGCCACCTTCCAGCTCCATCATCAGACCCTGGTTACCATCTGGGATCAAAGTGCTCGTCAAGACGTTTCAAATGAACCCAAACTCGACGGGGTTGTGTTGTTTTATTACAGAGTTTCTATGGCCACCTTCCAACTCCATCATCAGATTAGCTCCATGTCACAATAATATTGCATTGTCACCTGATTTACACATGCATGTAAAATATGAAATCAATCAGAAACCGGGAAGTGAGTCAAATTCAACTTGCAAGATTTGACCCGTTGAGGAGTTCCGTTGGCCATCTGCGGTCTTCTTCATCAGATCTAGTTTACCAAATGACACTTTATGAATGCAAATGCTCGCTTTGTCACTGAAAATACTAAAATCGCTTTACATTTCCCTTGAACTTTTGAAGAGTTCCTTCAATTCCTCATGGATCCCATCATCAGAACTGGATTCCGGTAACAACGGGACCAACCTTGAAGCATATGCTTTCAAACAACGAAAGAATTTTCCAAATCGGTTCATAAATGACGGAGTTCTGAGGTAACACACGTTAAAAAAAAAAAAAAAAAGAACATACAACCGAATTGAGAACCTCCTCCTTTTTTTGAAGTCGGTTAAAAATCGTACTTATCGAAAATTAGGGACACTTTTGATCATCAAAAAGAGTGTGTGTGAACTCGTGCTTGTTATCGAACTCCTCCGAAACGGCTCGACCGATTCTTATCAAACTTTTTGTGTATATTCGGTAGGTCTGAGAATAGGTCGTAGGCTATTTTTTTAACACCCTTTTTTATACCCCTATTCTTCGCGGACGGACTCGCAGGCAACAGCTAGTAGCTTTATGGGTTTTTCTGCAAAATAAGTTCAACAAGGTCCTAGATCGCGCTTATTTTATTCAAATCATGAGCCCAGTGTAAATTACTCAGCCTTAATTCTAATGAGTAATTATTTTTTGTTTTACCACCTTCAAGCACCGCTTAAGCTCCAGGCGTAAAGTAAATTTTGTAGCTCCATTTTTCTCCTCGGCGTAATTTGGTAATCAAGAATAAGGATCTAAATTAAATTGGGTCATTCACCGAAGCACTTAAGCGCAAAAAGCATTAACAGACAATGTAAAGCGATGAGTTAAGTCATTGTAACGTTTTAAAATCAGCGTGAAAAAGTTTTTTGCTAGGATAAATTGTTTAATGTTAGGATATAAAATGTTGTAAGAGATAAGATTGAAAATTAAACTTAGATTGTTTAAAAATGAAGTTTAACGACCGTTTTAGCGTAGTTGGTAGTGACCCTGCCTACGAAGCAATAGGTCCTGGGTTCAAATCCCGGTAAGGGTATTTATTTGTGTGATGAGCACGAATATTTGTTCCTGAGTTATGGATGTTTTCTATGTATTTAAGTATTTATTTATCTATATAAGTATGTTTATCGTCGTCTAGTACCCACAGTACAAGCTTTGCTTAGTTTGGGACTAGGTCGATTTGTGTAAGATTGTCCCCTAATATTTATTTATTTATTTTATTTTTTATTTTACAATTTAAGCTAAATTCTCCGCTACTAACCGCGCACCTTAATCTACGATACTAAATATATTAAGAACTAGCTTTTGCCCGCGACTCCGTCCGCGTGGAATTAGTAATTTGGGCAGCTTATTTTTTTTATCCAATTTGCTTTTTCATCAATTATGGCTCTCCTTAGTTCCTTGATATAAAAAAATTACCCGCCCCCGCACCCCCCCGCACACCCGCGTTCACATTCAACACAGTACTCTCCCAAGTCAAGCGTGCCTATAGAAGTTTTACTTCAAAAACCCCCGATTTTTAAACATTCTTTCGCTCCGCTCCGCTCCTATTGGTGTTAGCGTGATGATATATAGCCTATAGCCTTCCTCGATAAATGTGCTATCTAACAATGAAAGAATTTTTCAAATCGGAGCAGTAGTTCCTGAGATTAGCTTGTTAAAACAATAAAACCTGTTCGATAAATTCTTAAAATAGACGTATCTTTCTTATTTGTGAACCGATTCAAATGAAACAAACACTAAATGTTAATCCAAGAAAATACCAACATATCAGTGAAAACCGCATCCTTCTAGGTTAAGCCGTTTCTGAGATTAGCGCGCATAAACGCACAGACAAACAGACAGACAGACAATAATTATAAAAATCATTGTTTTGGGTTCTATTGTGCTAATAAATAGCCCTAGTGACAGATTTTCTCAAATATTTTCAATGTACAGACACCGACTTGTTACAGATTTATTATATGTATAGATAGATAGAATAGAGTAGAATAGAATTTTATTAACACTCTTAGAAAAAAAAGATCCAATATTATTTTCTACATTGAACCTATAACTAAGCGTGTTAAATGGATTAGGCTCAGCGTGTGCTGTGGATGCATGCCCACGGAGGTGCGCACGCGCACAGCGCTGGTTTTCAGTCCAACCCTTCACACTTTTTTTTTCAGACCTGTGGGTAAGGTCGAGTACACTTTTATTTTAATACTAGCTTTTGCCCGCGACTCCGTCCGCGTGGAATTAGTAAGGTGCTAAACCCGCTCATTTCTCCCATTATCTTCATTGTCATAATCATCATCATCATCATATCAGCCAAAGGACGTCCACTGCTGGACAAAGGCCTCCACCAAAGAGTTCGCATCCAAATGGTTCCTGTGACCTTTGCCAGGGCCCAATTGCATAACAAATTACTAGCTAATAGTATTTCATTCAGTACCTTAATGTCTAATTTAAACAAACTCACTCATAGTGAAATTAAACGAACACTCTCGTCTTAAAACGTGTTTAACACGATATGTTTCGGGCTAATCCGCAGCCCTTCTTCTCGGAGTCACACGTCACAGCGGCTGCCAAACGCAATAGTAATTGCTAATCGTTATGCTTTGTAAATTATTTATAAATTAAAAAAATAATGTCTCAATTTAATTTGATAAGCTGACAATTTTTGACGTCACAACGTCTAATTTAAATGGATGAACGCCGGCTGCACGCACCTACAGAGCAGTGAATACCAGTAGGTATGTACAAGAGAGCAGCGAACGCCAGGATGCACAATCTTAGTACTAGCAAGCTCGGGTAATTCTCAATGCGGGGGGGGGGGGGATTGAGGGGGTGAGGGGGGTTGTGGGGGGTACTGGGGCATTAAAGGGGGGATGCAAATTTCATTGATTTTGCCGTAGGATGCACCGTTTTCAAGATATTTGACAAAACACCGGTTCTCGTCCGATCACCGAGGTTAAGCAACGTCGGGCGCGGTCAGTACTTGGATGGGTGACCGTCTGGTTTAATTTTTTTTAATGTTTTGTTATGACGTTGTTACGTTAAACTATCGTCCGTAAACCGACTTTACAGACAACCGGTTTTTTAAGTAACTTTTGATTTGCTCCTGTAATATACGTCATCAAAAATCTATTATATAATCTCTTTTCTTCCTATTTCGACAATGATTTTTGAATAGTCTACGTTTGTTCAACTATAAAATGACTACGAGCATAATATCTGTCTCACAATCCAAATGTATTCTGAGATAAAGTTAATTTACCGACCTAAAATAATAACGAGGCTTCACCAGTCAGATTGCATTAAAATTAAAACCGCTAAAACAACTGACTATGTAACATTTGCTGGCTAAAAATATACCCTTACTAGTTACCTTAGTAACCCTTTTACTTTTAACATGTTAAAACAAGTCAGCGCTATTTTCATTACACCGCCGCAGGACAGCCTTTGTCCTGGTGCTGGGGACCATAAATTCATGCAGCTAGTGGAGTGTAAAGTGCCCAAGCCGTCACCTGGACTGCAAGTGTGGACGCGGCAATGTGAAGGAATTGGAAGGAGAAGCCCTGCAAAAAATTCAGCTTTTGTTCGAATTACGAATACGGGTTCGGTTTCGGCCAGTTTTGGCCGAAAAATCTAGTTTTGGTCTCAATATCGGTATCGGTTATTGTTGACCGAAACTTTGGCTTTGCTAAAACTTTGTATTTAATATTTTCAGAGCATAATTGAGTTGAATTAACGTAATTGCCAGTTAGGGGAAGCTTATGTCCAGCAGTGGACGTTGTTTAGTCGACGATGATGATGATGATAACAAATGTACCAAGGTAAAGTAAACTTTATTTGCGTAAACATGGTGTTAACGGATTTTAAGGTAAAAATAAGTATTATGACTCAGAAGTTTAGTAATTTATTATGACGTGCAAATTAAACTCTAATAAAAAAATATTTAAAAGTAGATACAAATTATTTTTTTATTTAAAAAAGGTATTTAAAAAAAATTCATCTCCGATATCTTACCTCATCCGTGCTGCAGTTACACGTTGCTTTCAGAAATTATGTCGGAATTAAATTACTTCCGCAGTGGGAACAGAATGATTACATTAAATAATTTTACAACGCCAAGAACTAGTTTACAGTTAATTTATTTTCTCTGGCACGTAGTGATAAACTGTTGTTTAATTTGGCTTTAACACTAATTGATTAAAACTTTAAAATAACTCACGTCTACGTCCTACTACACAATTTACCGAAAATTGACACTAATTTACAAATACGACATAACTACTAGATCAAGAGTCGATTAACATAAAATAAACGACCATTTTAAGGCTCAGGATGATTTTGTCCACAGTCACCTTCCGAAATCCTCCTCATTGTCATAATGGTCTGCCGTTCTGATTCGCCAACATTCCTATATCTTCTTCTTCTTCAGCGCGTTTTCGCCCACCGTTGGGCATACGCCTCTTAAATCTTTTTCCATCTAGATCGACTATCTGTCTCTCTCTTCCAGACCGGTCCTGCTGTCTCATTCATTCCAGATTCCTATACCGTCACTTTCCTATCTTGTCCGCTTTTCTACACGGGCTAGACTAGAGTACCAATTCGTCAACATTTATATTTCGACCACAGTGCCAACTCGTCAAAAGTCTTATTTCGACAGCCAGTGCTAACTCGTCAACATTCCTATTTATACAAGCAGCACTGTGGTTGAGAAAGGAATCTGGGCGAGTTGGCTCTGGTGATCAAGTTGACCAAGTAGGTAGTACTCGTACCTACTGTGGCCGATAAAAGAAATTGGAGTAGACGAAGTATTACCATGATGTTTACGGTGAAACCTGCACGCACATGCAAAGAAACTTAATGGTGTGTGGGAAGTACCCAATCCGCATTAGGCCCGCGAGGGAAATACGGCCTACATCCTCTTATTCTGAGAGGACACACAGACTCAGATTGTTCTGGGAGGCACACGCCTTACAATGGGATGTAAGCTATATTGAACCGGCGCTTAAATTGGACCACTTCTGTATTTCTACCAAATTACACTATTTATTTACACTGGCAACAAAAAATGAAGCGATGACAGCACTACAAACAGTCCGCCATTTTGCATCATCGGCATCATCGCTTCATTTTTGTTGCTAGTGTAAATAAATAGTGTAATTTGGTAGAAATACGGAAGTGGTCCAGTATATATTACTCTATACTTATTAATACTACTAATAAAATTTAAGAGGCAAACTTCAAATTAAATCCAATACCCTGTTGTTCTATTTTCTTGTACAATGTAATACAAGCACCACATTTCTGCAGTAACTAACCAATTTATCTTCCAATGCACCCGCTTTATCAACGCGAACGACTATAATTGCGTTCAAATTGCGTTGTTACACCAACTATGGTTTATGTTCGCGGATAACTTAACCGTTTTAGGTTGATTTTAGGTTGTGTTAACTTTATTGTTATTTAGCATTGTCTACTAAACTTAATGTTTTGGTAAATGGTTCGTATGATTTTGGTATTTTAATTAAGCCCCAAATTTTACACTACTGCGTAGTTTTGCATAAAGTGTCTGTATGTAAGTGTGTGTATCTGGGCGTTTATTTGAGCCTAAAAATTAAAATCCTTATCAACTGATTGACAAGCAAGATCACATATTTATAACAAATTCATTTTCAGTTCATAAAATTCGCTGGTGCCCCTAAAACTTAAACAAAAAGATATTTAAGTCGCGCCACAGCAGTGTACATGGGGGTTTAATTTATCTCCCCACCACTGAGCTTTTATTTACGGCAAATATTTCTGTAATTTTCATTCAATGTGACAAGACGCGGTTGCTAAGGCCGCCATCCGTTGTCCTAGTGACGATATGCGTCGCTAGGTCTCTCCGGCTGCAGCATCCAATAAGGATTCAAATTAATGTGACGTTCCCGACAGCGCATGCGTTTTAAACAAGACGCAGCCTCAGAGCTGTCATACATTGTTATGACTTTGTGTTATGTTTTCAGTTTTTCCTTGAATTTTTATGTTTAAGTGTGTTTTTTTTTTATTGTTTTAAGGTGTAATTTATTGTAAATAGTGTTTTTGTAGCGTTGAATGCAGACCGTGACCCAATCTGGCGATGGCACGTCGATTACCAGCCGTACTTGCCCACAATGTAATAAGTCATTTCAAAAATCTAAAGGTCTTAACATACATATTGCCAAAGTACATAAAAAATGTATAAGCCAAAATAGTTTTGCTCCACATATCCATCCCAGTACTCCGGCACCAACTTCCTCAGTCAACAACTCAACCCCTCCTTTTCACATCCATCTCAGCCGGTTGAAAAATAGCATCTCCATAGTGAAAAGGATCCCTCGAGGAGCTAGAATTACCGTTGCAACACATTTGTCTCAACTAATACAGAAATGTTATCAAAGCAATGGTACTCAAGACTGGCAGAACCTATTTTTATTTTCTTACAGCACACTACACGCAAAAACTGATGAATCGAATTGTTCGCTTACACAAAAGATAAAAAATAACTGTGCTGTAAACTCCTCGCCTTCACCCGCTCCTGTAAGTAAACATGTCACCCCTCATAACCGCCGCAAACTGATTGAGAACAAAATTAGTGATGGAGACCTTAAAGGTGCCGCACGTCTTTTGTTCTCCAACGACGAGCTATCGCCAGACACCCCTGACACACTTCAGGCCCTACGGACGAAACATCCTCCAGCTCCAATCAACCCATATTTTCTCGATCCACCAACAGCAGGGCAATCATGCCTCCAAATTCAAAACAAGGATGTAATGGATGCCATTTTATCTTTTAAACCAGGTTCGGCCGCAGGTTTGGATGGAATCTCACCCCAGCATTTGAAAGATTTAACATCTCATTCTGTGGGTGATGCAGGTGATCAACTTTTAAATTCTATCACTAAATTAATTAACTTTATGTATTCAGGCAATATCAATTCAGAAATCGTTCCCATTCTTTTCGGTGCAAACCTCATCGCCCTCACCAAAAAGGACGGAGGGGTGAGACCAATTGCTGTTGGATCAACTTTACGCCGTTTGGCTTCCAAAATTGCTGTTCGACATATTTCATCAAAATTAAATTCGGAATTTGAACCCGTACAGTTAGGTTTCGGTATAAAAGGAGGATGTGAGGCAGCCGTCCATGCCCTACGCTCCTTTCTAACTTACGGACAACCTGAAGTAGTAATCAAAATTGATGTTAAAAACGCTTTCAATTCGGTAAATAGGGATACCCTGCTGACGGAAATAAAACAGCACGTACCGGAAATATATAATTATCTTCTTCTCAGCTACGCTGACCCAACTAAATTGTTATATCGTTCTAATGAACTTTCCTCAGAAGTAGGTTGTCAACAGGGTGATCCCCTTGGGCCTGCAATTTTTAGTTTAGCTATAAATCCAATAATTAAAAATTTAAATTCTAAATTTAACGTATGGTATTTGGACGACGGAACCCTAGGAGGTGATGTGGATACTGTGTTTTCAGACCTTTTTTCAATCAAAAATAAGTTTCAGTCCATTGGTTTGGAACTTAATTTTGGCAAATGCGAACTCTTTATAAATAATTCCAACTTAAATATAAATGACGTAAAGCAAAAATTCAATATTCTTGCTCCAAATATTAAAATTGTAAGCAGTAATTCCCTTTGCCTCTTAGGGTCCCCAATATTTGAAGCGTCTATTCCTGAATACATTAATAATTCTATTACTAAATTTCAAAATTCCGCTGACCGTCTTCTTGAAATTAGTTCGCATTATGCACTTTGCATATTAAAATCCTGTCTTTTCGTCCCAAAATTTACATATGTGCTCCGCTGCTGTCCCTTTTGGAACCACCCAAATCTTTTAACTCAATTTGACGACTTAATTAAAATTAGCTTAGAATCGATCCTAAATATGCAGCTGAACGAGCAATCTTGGACCCAAGCATCCCTGCCCATCCGTTATGGTGGGTTAGGGACTCGCAAAATTTCGAGTGTCGCTTTGCCAGCCTTCCTATCTTCTGCCTATAGTTCAGCAAATCTCATAAGTAAAATTTTAAGGGCCAACCCTTCAAACTTTGAGATTGCTGGCTTGGAAGAAGCTAGAAAGGCTTTCTTAATTGCATGCCCAGGTCAAAATTTTCCAGTTTCTACAAATTCACAGAGGAGCTGGGACGACATACACTGCAAAATTACCTATGACCATCTCTTGAGCTGTAGTACAGGTTCGGCACGAGCTAGGCTATTGGCTGTGGGAACGCATGAGGCCGGCTACTGGCTTCACGCGTTTCCATCGTCTAATACTGGAACCTTTCTTGAGCCTGACACGCTCAGAATTGCAACCTGTCTACGGCTCGGGGTTCCGGTTTGCGCTCCTCACGTGTGTCCCTGTGGCAGTGACGTCGACCGGCTAGGACATCACGGACTGTCATGTCAAAAAAGCGCCGGCCGCTTCTCAAGACATGCTGCACTAAACGACATTATACGCCGGTCCCTTGCCACCGTCAACGTGCCAACGTTGCTTGAGCCCACAGGCATTGCAAGAGACGATGGCAAGAGACCGGATGGTATGAGTCTGATTCCATGGAAGATGGGTCGGGTGCTGGTATGGGATGCCACTTGTTCAGACACGCTGGCCCCTTCCCATCTCCATGGTACTTGCAACAGACCTGGTGCAGCTTCAGAAGCGGCGGAAAAGGCGAAAAGACTGAAATACAGGGGTCTAGGCAGCGAATACGATTTTGTCCCATTCGGTGTCGAGACCCTTGGTCCGTGGGGTCCTAGCGCCTTAAAGCTCTTTAAGGATATTTCTAAGAGGTTAGTCGACGTCACAGGTGACCGAAGAGCTGGCAGCTTCCTCGGACAAAGAATTAGCTTAGCTATTCAAAGAGGAAACGCTGCCAGCATCTTCGGCACCTTGCCTAAGGGGACTAGCTTTCAGAATATGTTTTAGTTATATTTTATATTTTTGTTTTCTTTTTTCTTATTGTACATACATTTTTTTTAGTCTAGGATAGTTGTACATATGTTATATATTAGTATAAATGGTTTGATTAAATAAAAGATAATATGCATAGTATTAATAATAATAATAATAAATCATTTATTTCGCCTAAAAAAGTTTGTTTAATAAAATAAAAATTTAAACTGGAACTTTGTCAGCCAAGCTCAAACGTAGGCGATTTATTCTCAGCATACTAATGAAATGAAATGAAATGAAATTAAATAGTTTATTTTGCTTTAGACATGGTAAAATCGGTCTTAAAAAATAGTGCTAATGAGCTGTGACATATCTAACCAGTTACAATGGCATGCAAAATAAAAATCTTATTTTCTAGAATTGGTTTTTCTTTTAAATATGTTATTCAAGGATTAAATACTGATTATTAATAAATTTTATGAGGTCTAATATATTTTATATAATGTCAGATAGCAGTACAAGTACACAAATACAAAAATTAAAATTATAAAAAACGAAGTTAAATAAAATAATAAAATAATTAATAAATTGTAAAATCGTAATTAATCATTAGAGATAAATATTAATTTCTGCATAACAATATGATAATTTACATGTTATTATCTATTTTAAGAATTCTTTAATAGAATAAAATGCTTTATCCTTCAGCCATTGATATAATTTAGATCTAAATCTACTCTGCGGTAACTCTGCTATGTCCTTAGGTAGCTTATTAAATATACGAATTGCCATTGGGAAACAATTTCTGCGATATAAGTGCGTTTTAGTTTTAGGGTAGATTAATTTTTTTGGGTATCTGGTATTAAACTGGCATACCTGGTATTTCCTTTTGAAGTAGTTCTGATGCGATTTGACAAAGTTACATATCTCAAAAATATATAAACATGGGACTGTTAATAGATTTAACTGTTTGAAAAGTGGTTTACAAGATGTTAGGGGGGAGACATCACATATGCCACGTATACATTGTTTTTGGCCTATAAATACTCTATTTATATCTACTGAATTACCCCATAATAGTATGCCATATCTTATAATCGAACCTATATAACCATGGTATGCTTTTGTTTGTTTGAAATTTTTGTAAAATATAATGAAAATAGAAAATATCGAGTAGGTAATTTATTGAAACAGGCGTTTCTTTGCGCATGTCAGTATCCAACCGTCACAGTGTCAGTTTCTTAGATCTAGCCTTGTCTAGAGCAAGTCTGAACAGTTTGTTCCACCGGTCTTGATGATGTTTCTTGAATTTCCTCCATGCAACCCTCTTGCTTTTTTGTCACTTTTCGTATCATTATGGGTGAGGCTCCACTGGTGCGTTGCGTTGCGTCGCGTAATAATCATCACAACAAATCAACGCATTGTATGCCATAAGTACACTGCGTCTACGCACGACAAAAATGTATCCCCCCGCTTCGTCTCTTGTCCGTCGATCCATTGTAACGTCGCGTGCGACGATGCAACGCATCAATGTGGCATCACTACATAGTATAAAACAAAGTCGCTACCCGCTGTCTGTCTCTGTCCCTATATATGCTTAGATCTTTAAAACTTCGCAACGGATTTTGATGCGGTTTTTTTTAATAGATAGAGTGGTTTAAGAGGAAGGTTTATATGTATAATACATGCATAATTGCACACGTGCGAAGCCGGGGCGGGTCGCAAGTTAAAAATAATAATGTAAAACGTCGCAGCGTCAACGTTGCGACGACGCGATGCGACGCAACGCACCAGTAGAGCCTCACTTTATGGTGCGAAAGAGATAGGATTCGTCATGTTTTATTTTGACTTACTTGACTTAAGGTCCTATGTCCCCTAGATGGGGCAGAGGGCGTCCACAGTGCATCGCCATCCCGTTCTGCCTTGAGCGTCTCGCTTGATTTCGCTCCAGGTTTTGCCAATAGCCTTCGCTTCGCCAATGATAGTCCGCCGCCAGGTTTGTTTTGGACGACCACGTTTTCGTTTCCCTTGGGGATTCCAATCTAGGGCTTGCCTCGGGATGTGGTTGGGATCCCTTCGGAGGGTGTGGCCTATCCAGCTCCATTTGCGTCGTTTAATCTGCTGATCGATTGGGACTTCATCGCAGCGATCCCACAGTTGAGCGTTGGATATTCTCTCGGGCCAGAAAATACCGAGTATATTGCGAAGGCATCGGTTCACGAAGACCTGAAGTTGATGCGAGATGTCCTTGGTGACCTTCCACGTTTCACACCCGTAGAGCAATACGGTCTTAACGTTGGACCGGAATATTTTGAGCTTGACTCTCCGTGTCAGTTTCCGTGATTGCCATACGGGTCGCAGCTGCGCAAAGGTTGCTCGTGCTTTGGCGATCCGCGAAGCGATGTCCTCTTCAGTTCCTCCAGTCTCTGACACGCAGCTACCGAGGTACGTAAATTTGTGGACGTGTTCCACTACCTCTGTGCCGATGACCAACGGCGAAGAACTCGTTGCCCCGCACCTCATTTCCTGGGTCTTCCTGGTGTTGATTTTAAGCCCCGTCTTCGCCGCCTCAAGACGTAGGTCGTCCAATTTAGCCTGCATGTCTGCGCGAGTGTGGCTTAAGAGGCATATGTCATCGGCATAATCCAAATCCTCTAGGATATTGGTTATGCCCCATTCTATGCCGCGGCGCTTGTTTTCTGTGGTGCTATGCAGAATGCCATCAAGAACAACCAAGAAGAGGAGCGGCGAAAGGAGGCACCCCTGTCGTACGCCTGCGTGTACCGCTATATCCTCCGAGACGAGTCCGTTGTGCGTCACTTTGCAAGAATAGTTCTTGTATAAGGCTCTTGTGATGTTAATGAGCTTCTCGGGGACACCAATCTTGCGTAGGCGGGACCAGATGCTGGCCCATCTCACCGTATCAAAGGCCTTTTCGAAGTCTACAAAGGTAAGATACACCTCCCTTTGCCATTCTGAAGCCTGTTCCAGTATGATACGTAGAGTGTTAATCTGGTCGGTACACGATCGATTGGGGCGGAATCCTGCCTGCTCACTGCGAATTAGAGGGTCAACGGCCTTCGAAAGCCGATCCAAAATGACTTTGCAGAGCACCTTGGAAGGAATCGAAAGCAAAGTAATGCCTCTCCAGTTGCTGCATTGACTGAGATCTCCCTTTTTTGGCACGGTGATAAGAAGGCCTTTGTTCCAGTCGTCCGGTAGCTCTTCGTCTTGCCAGATGCGCTGCAGCAGGGGCGTCAGGGCATTTGCTGCCGAAGCCACATCCGCCTTTAACATCTCAGCTGTTATGAGATCGACTCCTGGGGCCTTGCCAAGTTTGAGCGAACGAATGGCATCGATTACTTCAGCTCCAGTCGGTGGGGAGCAGTCAATGTTTAAACATTGCAGAGGCAAACTTTATGGTGCGAAAGAGATAGGATTTGTCATGTTTTATTACATGTGTTAAATATTCAATCTCCCGAATGCTTATAAGAGAAGGCTTATAAGAAGGGCGCTTTTCGTCTATTACAAATACATCGCACTCATCACCCCCCCCCCCCCCCACACACACATGACAAACTTGAAGCCGTATGTATCCATTTACGTGACAAAGACCCGAAACACTAACCACCCACTAATGTAATAATTCGTCAACATAATCCCAGCAAGAAAATTAAATTCGTATTCTCCTCAATGGTGGGCTCGGTAAATTAATTTTAGTAAGTAAAGTTAGTTTCCGCGACGGACTAATTTGCCCGCCGGGTTGAAGGTTCGAAGCGTCTTTGAATGACTTGAGCGAGATTCGTGGAGAACATGTTATGACAAGTCATGAGAGGTAAGTGATTTTAGTCAACATTTTAAGTAATTAATCTATGGCTGTAAAGCTGTACCGCGACTGATGCGAGTTGATTGACTGGAATCATCTCGGCTTTCATGCGTCCTGCAGCAGGGCACAGGCCTCCTCTCAGAATGGGAGGGCCGTTGTTTAAACTCGATCCCAGCGCATAATCAAAAGCTTCACAAACACCACTGTTTTTTTGCAGGAGTATACAGGTTTTCTCACGTTATTTTTCTTCACCGTAAAGCTCATGGTAAATTTCAAATGTAAGCTTTCAAGCTGCAGTATGAGCTAGTAAAATATAATTTGGCAGAATTTATTGGGAATGCTCAAAAATATCTCACGTAAAAATTTAAATTTACTGCTAATACTAACCGATCTACATACTAAATCCCACTGATGATGCACCACTCACAGACACATCTTGGTTAACATTTAGCTAAAAAATGTTTCCGCTTCTTCTTGTAAATTGGACCCTCCAGATAGTTGTTATAATTATTATAGCGTTGACATTGTTCTGTTTATGTTCAATTTGAGCTATGTCTTAGAAATTCCATGTCAAATAGACTTATTGAAGTAGCCGAAGAAATAGACTACCAATGGTCTTAATGTAACTTTGTAAAGTTGTCGGATCAGTAAACTAGTGTTACTACACTATCGATAGTTTTAATATCGACAATGTTGGATACAATCGTACTTCTAGAAAGCAATACTATCATTGATTGTTTTCCAGTTCTTCAAAACTAAGGCAATTAGTATCGATACTATTGATAGTATTGCACTCTGTCAATTAGTATTTATCTCATGCCGAGCTCTCGATACGAACGATAGGCCTTTCAATAAAATAGTCTTGGTAGTGAACGGCTGTCGATAAAATATCGATAGAGAAACGACATTCTACTACCAATCAGCAACATACATAAAATTTAAGACTGGTCTAATGATTAAATTAACCAAGTACCTACTTGCTTTTCTAGAATAAGATGTTCATACTTTTGCATTAGGTACTATCTTAAACTGTCTAAGAGGCACTTATACTGTGTATGGTAAAAAATATTTCGTTAGCTCGGTTTATGACAGTTCCATACATTGACACTTCTTGACCCTGGGTTAGCACTTAACTCGGAGTTATATAGTTAATTTTAGTCTATGCAAGTACACTTAAGCTGGCAACACATTTTCAATACATTGGTGTTGCAGTTGTCAATGGTTGGCTGCGCTCATTTAACATCAGTACCTCTACCATGAGTTTACACTAGTTTACGTGACCGTACTCGCTAGCGACGGCGTAAATTATTTGTATGGAGAATTGTACAGCGCCTCTAGCGGTCACTTACGGAAGTACAATTCTCCATACAAACCATTTACGCCGTCGCTAGCGAGTACGGTCACTGTAAACTAGTGTAAACTCATGGTAGAGGTACAGGTAACCCATTTACTCCTTTGCCACGTTTGTCATTAAAAACCTTTACTTATCCAATGTCATCTTTCTATCTACAAACATTAAATGATTATTTCCCGAAATGATTAATAACATTGTGGTGTAGGTCTATTAATCGTTCAATACAGTTAATTGGTTTATGTAATACGTTACATCGATTATATCAATGATTAATTGTAATTGAACTGACTGAATCACACACAATTATCAAATTTGTAGTGATACTACTGAAGTACTTACTTTGTTATAATGAATCATCATGTCGCAATACATACTAACCATGGAAGTAATTTTGACGTTGTTTATTGAGAAAAGGTTCTAAATGGTCTACAATTTTGACCTATATTATTCTACTAAGTATATGAATTCTTTATCACACTTGAAACTCTTTTTCCGCAAAACTTAAGAATTATTTTATTTTTTAATGCATTAGGTAAGTCATGATAGGTCATCTAGCAGTTAGACCGATGAACTGTGAAGCAAAGGGACGTAGAATCGAATCTGGAAATTTGAACTTTTCAGTTTTTAGGGTTCCGTAGTCAACTAGGAACCCTTATAGTTTCGTCATGTCTGTCCGTCTGTCTGTCTGTCCGCGGCTAAGCTCAGAGATCGTTAGTACTAGAAAGCTGTAATTTGGCATGAATATACATATCAGTCACGCCAACAAAGTGGTAAAATAAAAAACAAAAAAATATTTTTTTTAGGGTACCTCCCATAGACGTAAAGGGGGGTGATTTTTTTTTTCTCAACTAAACCTATAGTGTGGGGTATCGTTGGATAGGTCTTTTAAAACCATTGCGGGGTTGCTAACATGATTTTTCTATTCAGTGATCTGTTTGCGAAATATTCAACTTTAAAGTGAAAATTTTCATTAAAATCGAGCGTCCCCCCCTCTAAAATCTAAACTTTTAGGTGGAAAAATTTGAAAAAATTCAGAATGGTAGTAAATATATCAAATTAACTAGGAAAATTATAGCGGCTAAGATTGCTTGGAAATTATTTGTAGATTAAGAGTAAATAGTAGCCTAAGGTATAAACATACCTAAACTTGGATGATTCCGTACACATACGAAATCCTTAGAAAAATATTACTAGATTTTTTTGTAATGGCTACGGAACCCTACCTTGTGCGTGTCCGACACGCTCTTGGCCGGTTTTTTTTAATTTACGAACGAAGTTATATTAAAAATTGCAACGAGTTTTTCCACGGAAACATCACGAGGAAAGCTTCAAACACTTGCAATGCAATTCTGATGTTTCCGGTCCGCACTGTGCCCGCATGTAGAATTGCAGCCCACCTAAACCCTCTTATTCTAAAAGGAGCCCTGTGCCCAGCAGTGAGACGCGTATACAATAGAGATGATAATGATGACATATTATAATCAGTCATTATTTGCTCAAACGTGGTACAAAGAATAGTTTTGTCACAAATACATTGTAGATAAATTGTCATTTAAAATATTCTTGAATTTAATACTAAACCTTAGAGACTTAATAATTTCGCAAAACCAGTTGAAATTCATTAATGCTTTGTAGCTTAATAATCGTTGCTGGTAATTCATTACAGTACTCATCAATACACTTTTTGACGTAAAAACCGTTCTTGATGGCTTGCAACTAATTTTCCCGTGTTTACGAATGTTATTAAATATTGGGAGTATGCATTATTACATATTATATTAATTGACGTCTCATAAACATAAGTATAAATATATTAAACCATTGTAGTAATTTAATCAATTGGGGATGTCTATTTTTTTGCAATGTATAGTAAATCGAAAACCATTTCGGGATAAATGGTTTTTAACTCGTTTTCTGTAGTTATTTAATTTTAATATTATATAATGAATTTATTACATAACAAATAAGCAATGACCTTCATCTGACTTTGGTGTAAATTGCGTGACCGGTCCAAGTCGTACTTTATTCTGTGTGGTTAGAATTCTTCACAAATTTACACGTGGATTATAACTACGGAGTTTGATTTGGACTCACTGCCTGACATCTAGCACTTTGACAGCGCCAGTAAAGTGACACTAGTTACAGTGTACCACCACGCAAAAAATAATTAAAGGGGTTGCCTTATCGTACGCATTTAGATAGATTTAGATAGTGTGGGAGCCCTCAATTACAATCTGACGTCATCAACCAAAATAGTTTCAATAATTAATTTTGAAAAAAGTAGTGAACTAAGTAATTTATTGAATCAGGCGTTACTTTGCGGAGGTCCATATTAATGAACTAAAACAATTACTTTGCTCACCCGCGACCTTACAATAGTTACGTTACGTTAGTGCATGAACGCACATTTCTTGCATAAACGTAACTATTGTAAGGTCGCGGGTGAGCAAAGTAATTGTTTTAGTTCATTAGTGAACTAAGTGACAAAATATTGAAATTAGTTTCTTATAATTGACTTTATACAAAAAAAAAATATGAAAACCACTGGTAATTTTTTTTAGACATTCCCAATTAGGTAATTCAATGTTTTACCTCAAAATTTATTCATCACTAAATTGCCTAAGGACACAGTGAAATATAGCACTAGACCTTCTTAATAGTTGTTAATAACCGTACAGCACTCCGGAGACCTAAATATTACTATCAGGATATGAACATGAGCTGTGTAATCTCCATTCTCTAAGAACCCTTTGAACAAACCGTATTAAATAGAGCTTCCGTGATTCTCTCCTCCGTACCAAAGCCGAGGGGTGTAAGGATTTTGGTTGAATTGCGAGAGACCATGACAAATTGGTCCACGCATTGCTCCCACAGAAACTAGATAATTCAATTTAAATTAACGATAACGCGAACTATCAGCGTGACCTGATGTAATTGAATCGTAAATAATCTTAACAATGCCTATTTATTATTCAAGAGACAATGGTAGCGCAGCGGTTGTGGTAACGTTGATGTTCGTTTGTTTATGAATTTGATATTGGGATTGTTGCATATAGGCGGTATCGGTGGCCTCGGTTTTGAATTGGAATTAAAATTTTAAATTGAGCTAGTATCGACGATTGATTAATTTTTTAACTCGATTCCCAACGGGTTGTCTAAATTTTTACAGGACGTCAGGGATGACACGTACGGCAAAAGCTTTTTACACTAATTGCGATATGTTGCGTTCGAAAACACACTCAACTCACGCTTTTATCACTCCGGGTTACTCGTTAGGCTTGCACAACCGACGGCCGATGCGTAAAGTGCTCACCTAGAGTGATGAACGCGATGCGGAAGACGTGGCCTAAGAAGGCCCCAACAAGATGGACCGATGCTATGACAAAGGTCGCAGGAAACACTAGTATACGGGCAGAGCAGGACTGATTTGCCTTTGTTCGGCAATGGACGTCTTTATACTGACATGATGAATAAAATCTAGACCGTGCTAATCCCAATGACCAAAAGACGCAACATCCTCTTCTGATTAGTTCTGGACACCTGTATAGTTTTTACAATACAATTCCAGCATTTTGGTACACCGCATCATTTTTACTCTAGGAACAAAACAATTTGAAACCGTACAAATATTTTCGGCGTTATTTTAACAATCCGTTAATTCTCATAAGATTTATTTGGACTGAAAACGAGGATGCAAATAAATTTTATTTATTGCATAATAACCCTTATGTTGTGGTTAGCGAATTTTATTTATCGCTGTCATAAATGGAATTATGACACAAAGATTATTTTACTTTTTTTTTTAATTAATTTTATTACGTCGTGGTGCTTTTGGGTCTAAGTATGTAAGCCTGTACAGTCAGAGTTAGTAGCGGAAACACTACAATATAGTGTATTGTTTTTCTGCGACTTCACGACTACGACGGAAATATTGTGAAAGGAGGTATGTGCCCTACATGAGACGTATAATTCTGGGATGATGATAATGACTCTAATTCATTAATTAGTCCAGAAGGACTCGGAATAGTAAAATATCGAAGTCAAATTAACTGATCGAAGTTATCAAAAAAAGATAAATCATAATAACAAACGACTATTGGCTTACCCCGGTATTTTGGGACTGTTTTCGCATAATAAAACTAATTAAGAGCACAGGTACGAAAACAAAGAACCGGATATTGGATCCGTCAAAAACATTTAAACAAAACCGGGGGCGGAAGCTCGCGAAATTATAACGAAAGGACAAAAACGGTAACCGAAAGACCGGTGGAATAACTCCAACTCAGATTTTTAATATCAACCTCCAATCTCCGCGCCGATTACCCGCCAATAGAATTATTCTTCCTTCAACAAAATATGAAAAGAAACTCGCTTCATTTCCATGGAAAGCGATCTGGGGGTGACTCGATCCCGATTATTGAATTCAAATCACGACGACAAAAACTTGGCGCGCAAGTGGTGTCGACGTGTAAATACTGGGTGGTAAAACGGCACTTCGAGGTCAGCTAAAGTAGCGGCATCGAGTGATGCCATTTTTGACATTTGCTCGCTCATAAAGTTCCCTAAATATTGACAGCTAGTACAAAGGAATAGATGTCAAAGTTCATTGTTGCAGGTACCGGAATAGTGATGCACTGACGCGGACTGTAATTTCATCATCATCATCACAGTCTATATACGTCCCACTGCAGGGCACAGGCCTCCTCTCAGATTAAGAGGGCTTGGGCCACAGTACCGGGGAAGGGCCAAATTACGGCACTGGAAAAAATAAGAGACCAAATCATTATAACTATCATAAACCATGTTAATGCACTTACTCGGCCAACTGAGCGTAACGAAATTGACCGCAATTTCGCAACTGCAAGTGCAACATTAAGTCTCCCGAATCCCATTACAAGTGCGATCACTTTCAAGTTCTATTAAAGTTGCATAACTGCACACCACCAGTTTCCAGTTGCTAACTTGCCTAGACAATGTCCCTGGCGACACGGCCGAACAATTATAACTTGGGGATTCATTTTTTATCAAGGATCGGTCATGTTTTACACTTTCGGGAATCTTATTCATAACTACTATTTCACAAGACGTAATCACGAACGTTGTTGCTGAAATTACCTCGACGTTTTGACCACAATGCAGCGGACGTCGACCACACGATCACCACGCCACGGCCACTCACGACCACGACCACCATCACCATTACCCCACTACACAGGCTGACTCATGTCAGCTAAAAAATAAAATTAAAATATGAAAAAGTTTTAGGCCCAGGTTTCTCCGGCCGGTCACACGCGACCGGCAGCGTGTGGGTGTGCGTCACATGCTGTGCCACACGCCGTCGGTCGTGGTTGCATGACGTTTCAGAGAAACCACCCTCAAACATTCCCGAATAAAACATTCGAACGTCGTTCGTCGCGGACACGCGTCAGTCACCGGTTACCGGCGGCGGGTGGTCAGAGAAACCAGGACCTTTACTTAAATCGAAACAATCATAATATAATATTATCATAATATTGTAGTTACCGTACAAGGTCATGCAGAAAAAATTAAAATGTACAGTTAGTAAAAAATCTACATCACTCTGCTATGAATTCGTTTATGGAAAAATGCATAATTTTTCGGGATAAAAATTAAGCTTTATATATTGATCCAGGTTATAAAGTATGTGTTCCAAATTTCATCACAATCCGTTGAAGCTTGAAACGTTTTATCGTGAAAGAGTAACAAACATCCATACAAAACTTCACTTTCGAAAAATCATCTACAAACAAATTTGTCTGAAAAAGGTTTTTGAATCTGCGTCCAAATTTCTGGTCCAAACATTCAGCTTAATAAGAATTAAAACAATTTGAACTGCAAAAAGTCAAAGTATTAATCAATTGCCACAGTTTAGCGGGTAAATTTGACATGCTACTATAAATCCAGTTTAGGGCGGAACGTCAGGATTCGAGGTCTTAATTAAAGGTCGGGACCACGCCGGTACCCTTCTGTCGAACAGCTTTTAATCTTGATAGTGTGCTAATAAACTCCGCTAGTTAAACGGGTATGTGTTTGAATTCAGGGTCTATTTACTGCTACATAACACCTTTTAGTTATTTACGTGTGATCTTTCGGAGCTCGTAATCGTAGGTGTATTGGAAATTTTAATTATTGAAAAACTAGTGCTTGTTAAGTATCGGATTCTATGCTGATATGCGGAAAACATTCAATATTTCACTCACTGTTACTAAATAATGTAAAACCATCTGAATCACTTTGATACATTTCTATTAAGTGTCTAAAGATGAAAATCCTTGACCAGCGTGTGTTGCTAGTAATGACGACATACGGAACTGAGACGTGGTCGCTTATAATGGATCTCATAAGGAAGTTCTTAGTGCTCAGAGTTTCCTTAGGTCATGGAATCAAAAATGAGGAGATCCACAGGAGAACCAAAGGTACTGACATACTTAGCTCGGAGAGTTGCCAGACTTAAGTGGCTGTGGGCAGATCACATTGATCGTAGAATAAATGGCCAATGGGGCAGTAAGATTCTAGAGTGGTGACTGGAAACCAGAAGACGCCCTTTGTTCAATATTATACTGGTCGTGTTTTAGCTGACATGATGATTTTCCTATTACTTTACGATGGCATTAATGATGTAATTAAAAAAATATTTATGTAGGAGCCATAAAAATGTGACCCAGGATTCTAGGGGCCCCTAAGTCTGACTTATTTTCTTAGAAATAAAATATGCGGGATAGTGTAGTATCAGTGTGTATGGTTATGTATTCCACTGGATTGTTTGTAATTTAGTCGAATAAGAATAAAAGTAAATAGTAAACTACGTTAATTCGTATATAAAAGATGCCCAAAATGGATTGCAGTCTGATTTCACTTCAACATCGAAATGACAACAATGTGAAACAACTATAATTCAAAAGCTTCGCTCATTACGAAAAAGGAAGCGACGCGTGAAAATTTTAAACACCGTGCCATGAATGTTTCCTTCCGTTTTCATTTGGTGTTTTTCCTGGAAACGTTTTCGGATACAATAAATTAACTTTTTTCGCTGCCGTATGAATGGGTTTATGCATGCGCCACATATTCCTTTGCTACGGGAGGCGATTCGACAAAAAGGTCAAACAAATCTCTGCAATTATTGTGAAAGCCTTTGATGTAGCTTATTATTGGATAAAGCCTTATTTCGTCTGCCTTCTTTACATCTGATTGGCCCAAACGAGATAGGCTTTGTCCATCTGTAATGACTGTATTGGAAATCCTATTTTTATTATATTAGATCGAGAAGACTGATTTGACATCAAACCTGTCAGTTAGGAGCCATCTTTAAAAATCTCACAAATGGCTTTGCCATTGTAAGCGATTTCTTTCTAGTAACAGACCTCCTGACAGGTGTTCAATACGGCCATTTTAGAAAATATAACATTATTAAAAATATATATGAGTAAGTAATTTTTTCGCTGGATTCAGCATAAAACCATCTATCTGATTAAATATAAATAAAATTC
Source organism: Archips crataeganus (assembly GCA_947859365.1). NCBI lineage: Eukaryota > Metazoa > Arthropoda > Insecta > Lepidoptera > Tortricidae > Archips > Archips crataeganus. Next base: position 3,594,277 of record OX402050.1, on the reverse strand, counting down.
ATACAATCTACATGAGTTTTACTGGTCTTGCTCAAATTTCGCATTTCAATTATTTATTTAAACATACTTTTATATAATTAAAACGAGGGATTAAAAATAAAAAAATAAATAAAATTGCTTGATCTACGCCAAAAATTCAACTAGTTTTAGATATATTTAATATTAAATATTTACAGACAATGTTTAACTTTTATTTCTACAGCAAATGTGGCAAAAATTTAACGTTTTGCTAACGCAAATCACTGATTTAAAATCTGACGTGCCCATTACAGATTCTTTGATTTTGTATAATGTTTTGAAGTTTCATGATTATCACTTTAAACATGAAACTACCGTGACTACTACTATTTCATGATTATCATTAATATTCAATGATGTTTCGGCCCCATTACGGCACTCGTAGCTATGAGTAGAATGTTCTTTGATTTTTCCATGTCTAAACACCAATAAAAGTACGAAAAATTTATATTCAGCACTTATCACCCTCTGTACGAAACTGTGGAATATGTATAAGGGTGCGCTTCGATAATAAGTTTTGTTAAAAATTTAATTTTTAAAGCAAGCTTTTTAGCTGACTGTACTTTTTGTTGACTGTACTTGCATTGTCATCCAACCTACATAAGTATACCAAATTTCAGGTGAACCCAACCACTGGAAGTGGGTCAAATTCGACTTCTAAGATTTGACCCAAGAAAAATAAAACAAACGGGGTGAGCTAAATAAAAGCTTGTAAAAATAGAACATAGCATAGAGACGTGAAGAATCAACAATACCTAGTTAACATCCACGTTACATTGTTTTATAATTAAAAGAACGCGGGTGAATCTGCTACGTTTCAATGCAAACATACTCTGAAACTATCGTCCGCAAAATGTACAAGCGAAAAATTACTCGTAGAACAACTGTACCACAATTCTCCGACATACAAATTCCGAATAGTTCCTAACATTCAGTTCCACTGAACGGGATTACCACCGGCTCCCCATCCACTCTGCAGCTATTTAGTTTCCTTTAGCGAGCTACTTCGCAAAACTCGTTTGAAAAGTTTTCCTTGAATCCTACTGTTGGCAATTTTACACATTTCACGGAGGCTCAATACGGTCCAATAAAGAGCGAAAAAGTGCGCAGCGACTACGTGGGGTTTGGCGGTAGTGTTAGCGGAGAAATGATGTCTGAATGTTTACCTACCAAATCGTAGAATCAAAGTAGAAAACCAGGGCCCAATTGCATAACAAAGTACAACTTATTATACAAGCGGAACTTCCTTTCTAGTTAATATAAGTGAAGCGAGAGTTCCGCTTGTAATATTAGTTGTACTTTGCTATGCAATTGGGCCCTGGATTCATGATGAATGCAAATGTTTGTACCTACTGGTGTCATATACGCTTTCTTATTTATATAGGTAAGTACTTTTAATAATTGTTTTTGTTGTATTATTTTTTTATTGTTGTGTACCTATAGCATTCATAGCGCAAGTTTGGTTTAGTTTGTACCCAGATCAATTGGTGTAAATTGTCCCAATAGGTAGGTACTTAGGTATTTATTTGAAATCAGCTGATCTATAATTTTGAGATTGTTGGAGATGCTGCAAATTTATATAGACTCTATTGCTTTTGTTACTGATGTCAAGGTGTGTTTGGATGTTTTATTATAATTCCCAAAAGTCTATTTTAATAAACCCCCGACACAAAAAGAGGGGTGTTATAAGTTTGACCGCTATGTGTGTGTGTCTGTCTGTCTGTGGCATCATAGCTCTTAAACGGCTGAACCTATTCGGATGCGGTTTTTTTTATTTGACAGCAGGTTTCTTGGCAATGGGTCTTGGACATGTTTCATCAAAATCGGTTAAGCCGTTTCAAAGTTATCAGCTCTTTTGTTAGCTTCGGAAGGGATCTTAGACTCATTACTTTATTTTCATAATAATATGTGTGACCAAATTGCGCCGGGGGTTTTTAAAATTGCGCCGGGGGTTTTTAAAATTTTTAATTTTATGGTTATGTTGATCCTGACGAGGACGCGGTTAAACACCTTTGTGAAAAAAAATAGTATGTAGAAAACTTCTTGTTTTTGTTTGTATATAAATTAAATGCACGCACACACAAACTTCATACTAAGTTTAAACATAAAAATATGTGACGTTGAATAAAAGCAAAATTGTTTCAAAAGCAATAAAAGAAAAATCAATTCTTTCGACATCAATAATTTTCGGTTGTGTTGACTTGCTAGAACCGCTCACAGTGTATCCAAACGATTGTCTCGAGTAGGGAAGGCATTGGAAAGAGGAACAGCCCTGAAACGCTAGCGGGACTTAGTACTAAAGGTGACACATGCACCTTAATAGCACTGAAAAGTTTATTGTGGTTGCCATTTTCAGATTGGATTTCAAGAACAAATCGTAAGACATGACTGAAGATATAATGGTATTTCTGTCTGAGTTCTATTTCATTTATGTATCTGATATTTTAAAGTGGAGCTGAACATACAACGTGTTTTTGCTTTTATTAGAATGTAATACCTGGTGTTACGAAGTTATTATTGCTTTTTTTTTGCACAGGGTAGGATATTGATTTACTCATAATCAAGTTTTGCTTTGTTTGCACTGTTGTGTTGTCTTCAGCGTCAAGGTAATTGGCACTCTTGGAATAGATACATATGTTTTAATTTAATTATGAATACAATAAATCATATGTCAACATGAACAAATTGACCGAGCATGGTCGTCATTTACTTTCATTTAATAAAAACACAGTTTTTAAGGCATCCTTCTTTTTTCCAAATTACGTAATTACAGCTATATTATGTCACCAACTTTTTTTTTACATAAAACTGACCTGTGTTTGACCACTGTCTCATCATAAGGGTGTATCTCACTGGTTCAGTAATGATCTATTCACTCTAGCCTTGAAGAGACCTAGGTTGCATTTATATCTAGAAAAACAAGAATTCTAAGTTTTCTCGTGAACAATGGTACATATATACTTGAATCGGGATCTGAATCATTTCAATCGCCCTTACCCGTATATTACGAAAATAAAGTAATTATTATGTCTGTCAATTAAAAATCCCAACGCGTGGCATGGCGTGTGGTCGTAGAATTGCAAATTGTTTTTAATCCGTAGACATCCTTAGATTTTTATAACTAACACACGACATACGGTGGTTTAAACGCTTTAGAACCCCATCCACCTATAAATGACCATTTTCAAGTCTAGGGTAAATGATCATTAGCTAGGCAAGCGTGCTCCATTGTAGGCCTCATCTTTGCTTCGCATCAGGCGTGATTGTGGTCAAACGTAAGCCTATATGGTTTTATAAAAAAAAATACAATTTACTTAAAAAAAATTATATCACTTTAAAAGAGGTAACAATTATCATTTTCGTCAATAAATTCCAGACGATTATAATATATTCATTTTCACGAAAGGTTCTTTCTTTAATTTTCTCTTGATAATTTAATAACCTACTTGATATTTAGGTCTTACATCGATCAGAACTCCAACAATAGGATCCCTTACTTTTTTACAAGAGCAATCCTCTCAAAGTAATTTACCTAGAAAATACCAATAATACTACCCACAGGCTTTTGCCCTCCTGAATTCTTATACTATCCTGTCAGACGGAGAATCCAAATAAATGTCCAGCGATGTTTTCTATGTGATACGAAGTGCATCGAGAATTTTCTTTTTAAAAGGCTTTGTTTTCTTCGTTTTATTTTATTTTCTTTTGAGGTTGGGACTTAAAAGCCTTTTCATTGTGTATTTTCATTTATATGGACAATGACACCCCTGCTATTTTTAAACTATACTAAGTAAGCTTTCGTCTTTTGTGTGCCCTTCAAATTTGAAAATATGTACTATTATTGAGAGGTTTCATCATTATCATCATCCCAGCCTATCCGTCTCACTGCAGGGCCTCAGAACGAGAGGGCTTGGGCCGTGTAGTTCCCACGCGGGCCCAGTGCGGATTGAGAACTTGACTATATTGAATTTTATCGTAAGTGAGTGGTTTCCTCATGATGTTTTCCTGCACCGTAAAGCTCATGATGAATTTGAAATGTAACTTCTTATGTAAATTCCGAAAAACGAGCCCAGGCTCGTACCGAACCACTTTATTGGTTACGTTACTTGTATAATAAACATTTATTCAACGCAATTAATTTAATATGTTTGCAAAGTAAGTTCATTGCTAACGTGAAACAAAGTTATTTTATCGTTAGAATAAGTTAACTGAGACGTAAACACAAAAGCTGCTTATTTATTGCTCGCATATATATCTTCTCGGCTGCAGAAAAAACGTAGTTATTTAAAAAAATACTAAACCGTACTTAAAATATTTAAAGTAATGTATTTGAAGCAAATATACGCGTACAAAACATGTATTTTAACACATACGGAAAATATGTTTGTTCTGACTTTTTTTAGGTGAACCATGACTAAAAAAATTTTTTTTTTGATATATCGTTTCTGGGATGCTTTTAATTTAGGAAAAAAAGGACGCCTAGTGCAAATCGGACTATCCATTACAGTTCCCGAGATAGACAGACAGACAGAAAGAGCCAAACAGATGGACGGACGAACTAACGGATGGTCATTTGGATGGATAGACGGACGAACGGACTGTCAGACGGGCGGACATACAGACAGAATAGGCACACTCGGACAATGTAACGGCATCAATAGGGTTCTGTTTGTCATCCTTCAGGAACGCCATTCTAAAAAGCACTATAACTTCTGAACCTAACTCTTTAGGTCAACATTTTTAGTGTGTATGTTAAATTTTTTTTTGGGAAAATTTTTTATAGGTACAAAGATATTAATAATTTTGAATTAATCAGGTGTTACTTTGCGGAGATTCATATCAATGAACTGAAACAATTTGATACCTATTATAAATCTTCGCAGCATTTGTATGCAGGTTTCCTCACGATGTTTTCCTTTATCGTAAAGCTCATGATAAAGTGAACAACCGAAAAACTCAGAGGTGCGAGCCCGGATTCGAACCCACAATCTTCTTCTTGAGAGGCCATAGGTTAAACCACTAGGCCACCACGGTTTTTTACAACGACTAATTAAATAGTGTTGCGGCTTATCTAATGATATTTGACAATATATCTTACAATTAACCAGAATTGTACTACATCCCGTACGAGTTTAGGACTTTGTAGGTTACGTTCGCAAAGGGAGCTCAAAACTGTATCTTACTTAGAAACGGCGGTCTTCGTTAAAATTTCGAGCACTTTCATAATAGTTCCGCCCTGATCACCAATCAGTAACCACCAATTTCCGTAAAGGATCGAACGAACTGACGATTCACACCCGCATCGGCCGCCTTTGAAATATTGATGACGGCAGAGCCCCAGGGAACGATTATTCGAACCAAATCTCGGCGCCATACTCTCTGGGTACCCAAAAAACCTGATCCTCAGACTGTTTACCAGCTGAAGGTTTTTATGGTTTTAAAATGATAGAATTCCGGCAGTACCTGACCGGGTTTTAAAACTTCTAAAGAGGTAAAGAGAATCAGATAAGTTATCTAATACCTTTAAACGAGCAATTCTTGTATATATATATATATATATATATATATATATATATATATATATATAATCAGGATCTCGGAAACGGCTCCAACGATTTCGATGAAATTTGGTAAGTGGGGGTTTTCGGGGATGAAAAACTGATCTAGCTATGTTTCATTTTCAGAAAACCGCTTTTACTCGTGTTTTCCGGCTATTTTTGTTTGCATTAGAATACAAAGCTAAATTTCGCCGGCTTCGAGCAGATCATAATAGCACAGTAGAAATCGGGTGGTCGCGGATCCAGCCGACCTCGGTTCGATTCCACGTTTTTTTAAGGATTTTAGTTTTTTTTTTAAGTTTGTTTTTCATGAGAAAACGAAGTTTCTTCTTTTGTGAGAAAAAGTTACTTTTTTGTGAGAAAAAGTATTATAGGGAACGTGCAGTAACTATAGGCGGCAGCACTAATGCGACAAAAGAGACACTATGCGGACAGTAAAACAAACTTATCAAGGTAAAGCATTCAAATTGATGGCACCCTTATGACACCAGTTGGCAGCACCGTCTATGTGCACGTTCCCTATTGGGAGCAAAGAACAAGAAAAACCGGTTGTCTGTAAAGTCGGTTTACGGACGATAGTTTAACGTGGCTCACCCCCCCCCCACCCCCTCCGGTTTTTTTGTCAAATATCTTGAAAACGGTGCATCCTACGGCAAAATCAATGAAATTTTCATCCCCCCTTGAAACCCCCGAACCCCCTCCCCCGCAAATATATAATCAGGATCTCGGAAACGGCTCCAACGATTTCGATGAAATTTGGTATGTGGGGGTTTTCGGGGATGAAAAATTGATCTAGCTTGGTCTTATCTCTGGGAAAACGCTTGGTACCGAGTTTCTGCCCGAGCAGAGCTCGGTCGCCCAGGTACTTAAATATTAATATGTCAATTAAACTTAATTTGGTTGAAAAAATGTTAGTGTTTGTTTTTTTAATGAGGAGACTTGGTAACACGGGTCATTTATGTTTTAGAAGTAGTCAAGATATTGTCTGACATTGGACCTCAACGTGAGATAACGGTTGGCTTACCGTGCGAACTAACTTGAAAAAGGACCACGAATTTGTTCAAAACATGTCAAGCATACCTCTACTACTAATACGTGAGTAGCCTGTGTTTCTTTTATTGTCCCGTGTAACTGTCCCGTGGGAATTATGGTTTTTGGACAAAGACTACCTATCTTATGTCCTTCCCAGGGTCTCAAACTATCTCCATACCATAGATTATTTATACACTAGATAGAGTGTCAGTAGCAAACATTGCGATACAAAACGTCCAAAAATCCATTTGACAGCTTCATATTACGATCGCGTTACGTCATTCAAACTGAAGGGAGGCAAATGACATATAAGCCAATTGTTGGCTTATATTTTTTGGGACGTTTTCATGCCGCCTAAGCTCTATCTAGTGTATCTAAGCTCTATACTCAATTTCATCTAAATCGGTTCAGCGATTTGGGCATGAAGAGGTTAACATACGGACAGACAGATAGACGGTCACACCTTCACATCTGTATTATTATATTAGTATGGATTATTGTAGTTTTAATTCAGATGCCAGAATACGTACCTTCTTTTTAACACGAATTGCAGTGACACGCTCTTTTTCAAATAAACTTAATAAGTTTAATACTTTTTTGCAAAGTACAATATTTAAAATGCACATTTAATTTGTTTTAATATCATACAAACCTTTGAGACAGTTTAGTTTACACAAAGTATAATTTCATGAAATGAAAAAGTTAGTGAATTCCATACCAAAATCAAACAAAAGTAGATCATAGCTCTTAATTCCAAGGCATACAATTCATTATGTATCAAAGACACTTTAAATTACTATTCTAGTGATGCGGTAAATTGAGAAGTGAAATTGGACGCTCTTAGCAACGCGATATTTCGTAATTGACTCTCTAGCTAGAATTACGACGCTTTGACTTCTCCACTCATTCACTTTACAAGTCCGTTTAAATCTGGATGATTTGAAGTCAGATTATGATGGTTTTTTAAATTAACATGGTATTGCTGTAACTGATATTAAACACGGTACTAATCTAACTACTATGTGGGGTGGCTCAGTTAATGCTTAGAATGTATTTTTAGCTAAAAACTTCCTTCACTTCATCGAAGTTTCTAAAAATCTTAATAGTTAACATTGCATAGAAAACAATCCATCATAAAGTTAAATTGGCGTTTGGTATCAGAAACGTTTGATGATGTGAGACTACTCTAAATGGTAGCTTATAAATAAATAAATATAAATACAAATATTAGGGGACAATCTTACACAAATCGACCTAGTCCCAAACTAAGCAAAGCTTGTACTATGGGTACTAGACGACGATAAACATACTTAAATATAGATAAATAAATACCTAAACATAGAAAACATCCATAACTCAGTAATAATATCAACGTAGTAATAGCTACTTATTATGTTGTATACTAGCCGTTGCCCGCGACTCCGTCTGCGAAGAATAAGAGGGGTATAAAAAATAGCCTACGACCTATTCTCAGACCTACCGAATACAGACAAAAAAGTTTCATAGAAATAGTTCGAGTCGTTTCGGAGGAGTTCGATAACAAACACCGTGTCACGACATTTTTATATATTAGAAGGTAGATTAGTGTGTATTTAACGCACAGTTTATTCAGATCAACTTCTGATTTTGGTTCTCTTTGCTTTTAATTCCATGTCTACTCTTGCTATCTCTTAATTTTATGTGTTGTACAACGAAGAGTTTTGCATATACAAAAAAAATCTTACCACCATCCATCATTATATCAGAACGCTGATCACAGTGCTACATTAGCAATATAAAGTATGTTTCATTCGTGCAATATCGTTCAATGCGAGCATGCAATCCGTTCAGTAACCTTTTACGCCGTCTAAACTAAAATCATATCGACAGTTTGTTTGGTTGGTCACGCATAGAAGCTACCGCCAACGGTTCCGACGATGTTCGAATTGCAATAGTCGTTTCCTAGTTTCATCGTTGAATATGGGTAGCATAATTGGTTTTTGACTTCGCGACCGGTTAGAAGAAAATTATTTTTTCTCAAACATGCTATGAAATATTGACGTTATGTTCCTTATAATACGCCACGAAGTGTCACGTTGAAGGTGCGGGCTAGACGAGAGGTCAATAATGGAATTTCATACAACATTGCTGGCCTTGGCCAGCAAAGTGATCGTCTATTGTTTCATACTATGACGTTTATAGGTCTATGGCATCATAGCATTTAGCCATTAAAAAAAAACTATAAGCAATATTTTGCGTTTTGGTTCATTAAGACATTCTGCCACTACGTTTATTTAAGGTAAGGTAAGATGATGATGATGTTGGTGATGTTGATGGTGTCGATGATGGCGGTGATGATGATGGTGATGGTGGTGATGATGGTGATGATGGGTGATGATGGTGATGATGATGGTGATAACGAGATGATGATGATGGTGATGATGATGATGATGACGATGATGATGATGATGATGATGATGGTGCTGATGGGTGATGATGATGATGATGGTGATGATGATGATGATGATGATGATGATGATGGTGATGATGATGATGGTGATGATGATGGTGATGATAAGATGATGATGGTGGTGATGGTGATGGTTATGATGATGGTGACGACGACGATGACGATGATGATGATGATGATGATGATGGTGATGATGAGATGATGGTGATGATGGGTGATGGTGATGATGATGATGGTGATGATGATGGTGATGATAAGATGATGATGGTGGTGATGGTGATGGTGATGATGATGGTGACGACGACGACGACGATGACGATGATGATGATGATGATGATGCATGTTTGAGAAAAACTCTATACAAGCCTTGCCCACGAACAGGGATTGCCGGCCTCGTATCTCTAGATGGCCTCGTTAACACTCGGCCATCTATAACTACTCGGCCGGCAATCCCCTATTTCGCGGCCGCTGCAGTAAATTGGTTTTTGACTTCGCGACCGGTTAGAAGAAAATTATTTTTTCTCAAACATGCTATGAAATATTGACGTTATGTTCCTTATAATACGCCACGAAGTGTCACGTTGAAGGTGCGGGCTAGACGAGAGGTCAATAATGGAATTTCATACAACATTGCTGGCCTTGGCCAGCAAAGTGATCGTCTATTGTTTCATACTATGACGTTTATAGGTCTATGGCATCATAGCATTTAGCCATTAAAAAAAAACTATAAGCAATATTTTGCGTTTTGGTTCATTAAGACATTCTGCCACTACGTTTATTTAAGGTAAGGTAAGATGATGATGATGTTGGTGATGTTGATGGTGTCGATGATGGCGGTGATGATGATGGTGATGGTGGTGATGATGGTGATGATGGGTGATGATGGTGATGATGATGGTGATAACGAGATGATGATGATGGTGATGATGATGATGATGACGATGATGATGATGATGATGATGATGGTGCTGATGGGTGATGATGATGATGATGGTGATGATGATGATGATGATGATGATGATGATGGTGATGATGATGATGGTGATGATGATGGTGATGATAAGATGATGATGGTGGTGATGGTGATGGTTATGATGATGGTGACGACGACGATGACGATGATGATGATGATGATGATGATGGTGATGATGAGATGATGGTGATGATGGGTGATGGTGATGATGATGATGGTGATGATGATGGTGATGATAAGATGATGATGGTGGTGATGGTGATGGTGATGATGATGGTGACGACGACGACGACGATGACGATGATGATGATGATGATGATGCATGTTTGAGAAAAACTCTATACAAGCCTTGCCCACGAACAGGGATTGCCGGCCTCGTATCTCTAGATGGCCTCGTTAACACTCGGCCATCTATAACTACTCGGCCGGCAATCCCCTATTTCGCGGCAGCTGCAGTAATGTACTATTCTCAAACATCCAAGGAAATGTGGGCCTTATAGTCGTGACAATAGAACACGAAGTATGCCATTGTATAGCAGTTGAGGAAGATTCGTTCTAATTTCAAATTAGACGACAATAATGGAATTTCATACAAACATTGCTGGCCAAGGCCAGCAAAGAGATTGTCTTTTGTTTTAGTGGGTCGTATTTTCTTTTATTGACTATCAATGACATACTGCCAATTAAGAAAAATTTAGTTTGTGAATTTACTTTTTAATTACTTGGCTAGATTTAATAAAATAAATAAGGATTGGCGTTTATTGTTAACAATTTATTAAAATAACCAATTAATAAGGTCGTAATTTTTTAATAAATATAAATCATCTCAAGATTTTGCGTCAAAAACATTAACTGGAACAGCTTACAAATAAATTGCTGGAAAAAAAAATATTTTGGCGGGAATCAAAAAAAAAACAATTTGAATTAAATATTAATATATAAGTTGAACATTCGTGTCATTTCCTTGGATTTATTTGAGAAAAGCACTATACAAGCCTTGGCCACGAACAGGGATTGCCGGCCTCGTATCTCTAGATGGCCTCGTTAACACTCGGCCATCTATTACTACTCGGCCGGCAATCCCCTATTTCGCGGCCGCTGCAGTAATGTACTATTTAACTTGGCGACCGGTTAGAAGAAAATTATTTTTTTAAAATGTAACCGGACTTTACTGTGCCGATTTACCTTCTGACTAAATAAAGAGCTCTGGGCTTTACTTTCAGTACAGGATGTGTGTGATGTCGAAACCTAGCCTAGTGCTCTTAGCCTTATTTACCTCAAATGATTTTAAACCCAAGCACCTCTGAGTTTTTCGATACGTATGTGCGAAATTACAACATACGAAGAAATTCAATGGTGTAAAAAAAACACAATCAAATCACAATCTCAATTCACACTCAGCCAGCAAGGGAACTAAAGCTCAAACCCTCTTATTCTGAGAAGAAGCCTGTGCCCTATCATAGTGGGATGTATAAGTGGAGATAATGTATGTGTGTCTTTATTTTACAAAAAAAAAAGAAAAAAAAAACAAAACACTATTGGCAACCGTTGAGATATATCGACAAAGGCGAACTTATCCCTTTAAGGGGGAACCTTTGAGTGGATGAAAAGGGCATTCAGCAAGGGACTGACAATAAGTAAGTTAAAAAGTCAGAAATAGTGAAAGTACGATACAATTATTAATAATGATAATGATGATGATAATGATGACAGGAAATTAGCAGCCCTGTCTGTTTCAACCAGTAAAAAATCCTTAAAAAAGAAGTTCTAGTCATCCCGCTATCTGCGTCCGGATCAAACGGGTCGTCGTTTTGTGTTTATTCAATGCGAACAACATAACAACATCCGAACAAAATACAATCCAAAGGATTTTCAATTAATATTTAGCTGTTACTTATTATTTACTAGCGTTAAGCCGCGTCTACGCCCGCATTAGAAACACAGTCTCGAGGAACATTTACAATGTTGGAGTTTGTCCTAACAAAAAAATCGGTAACAAGTTTAGAACACTACTTTCACTCGGACAACGCCATCTACTAATTACAAACGAAGTTCACGCGTCATCTTAAAAGCTGAGGTACCTACTTCAAATTTCTCGACCAATGCCCTCTCTTCTTGTTTAAAATTGAAATATCAGCCCAGGGTAAAGCAGAACGTATTACCGGGATATTAAGTATACTGTGTCTCAATTTAGAGACATAATATACACACTCCGAACATCCAAATTTTCAAAAATCCATATATCTTCACAAACTTCTCATTTACAATATTTTGTAGGATTTCATCGAAAACTTCTCCTACAGTCTATGCCCGTTCTTAAAAATGCTGTGTTCGTAATATTACTTATATTATGTGTATTACTTATATTATTTGTACGGTCGCGTGTTTTAATTTGGGACCCATTTCGTAAAAAATATCCTTTGAATTCCTATACAAAGACAGGACTGTCAACCTCAAGTGGGTCCCAAATTAAAGCTCGTGACTGTACCTATGACACGTACTTATATTGAATTCAATAAGCAAGCAAGGCTAAATTATCTGCATAATAGCAAATTGTTTAAACTGGGAAGCATTGACCGCGCATCCGCGCTGCCGCTTTACTGCCTTACATTGTAACGTCTGTACTGGTAAATCCGTATCCACTAAATATAGCAATGGTCAATAGCAAAATTATCTACCGCTTCAACAATCCACCCCTGGCGGGGTTTCCACAATAAATTGCGCCCGTACAGCCAGGGTAATTGGCAGGTGACCGGTGCGATTATTCAATCTAGGCATTGATGAATTTAACATGGACGCATGCGTTTGCGTTACGTGATTTTGTTGTGTGAAATAATTTCGCGGTATTTTTGTTGGGTAGGTATCGGAATTAGAAATTTCGCCTATCAAGCGTTTTTAATCTCTATCTAGGTAACTATTCAAAATCTAACGAACGATCCTTCGTTCCTTCAAAAACTTTTCATTAATAAACAATACCCTCAATACATCAAATTCACCTAAATTCAAATACTACATGTTGAATCCTAAGTTGTTAACAGAAATAAGTGTTTCTTACTCAGTTCATGCTGGACAATATAACGCGCTAACTTATTTGTTTTAATTAGTCTTATTTCATTTAAGGTGTCCATACATTGAGTTCGTGATTTAATTTCAACAAAGTATGAATATTCTAAATTTTTACAAGCTTTTATTTAGCTCACCCCGTTTGTTTTATTCTTGGGTCAAATCTTAGAAGTCGAATTTGACCCACTTTCAGTGGTTGGATTCACCTGAAATTTGGTATACTTATGTAGGTTGGATGACAATGCAAGTGCAGTCAACAAAAAGTACAGTCAGCTAAAAAGCTTGCTTTAAAAATGAAATTTTTAACAAAACTTATATCAGATAAATTTCAACAATTGAGTTAATGCATTATTTTGTTCAGCATTAACTAAAGAATAACTAAAAAACACTTATTTCTGTTAACGACTTACGAATCGAACTGTATAACACTTTGTTGGTTTAGGTTAGAAAACTTATCATCATTTATCATCGTCAATATCAGCCAGAAGACGTCCATTTGTGAACAATGCTCCCTCCCTCCTTAAAAAGTCACAACGTCCACTTGCCTACTGCATCCATCGATTGATAGAAACTCTCGTGATATCTTCAGTGCACTTTCTGGGACGCCAGCCAGAACTTCGTCTTCTGGGGCATTGTCACCATTCGATAACCTTTCTCTCGCAATAGTTATCTGTTCATCAAGCGTTGCGGCCTGTCCATTGCCGTTTCAAATTATTTTTCTTTTGATATGTTTGACCTTTGCCGTCTTTAGCCATTTTCCGGTTCCCAATTTCGATAAATCCGGTGAACTTTGACTTCTCAATCGACATTGAACAGTTTGATCGGAATACGCGAAATGACTCTTCTCATAAACAGTGAGAAAAGTTCAAAGAAGCCCCTTAAAAACTTACGGAGTCGCGCAAAAGATTCATTTAAATGAAAAAGGAAGTTTCGAAACTATTGATTGCGTTTCACAGACGGCGGGTGAATGAAAACTTTCTTCTATTTAAATAAGATTGAATAATTTCATTTATGAACGATCTCTTTGAGCCCAGTTATTGAAAATCTAGATGATGGGATCACATTTCTGTTGAAACTCTCGAATTTTTATGCGTCTGGAAATATTTCTTGGAATTGTATTGACCTAACCTTTGAATAACTTTATTGTGATTGGGTACGGTAATTCAGTATTAAAGATCTTTCAATTTATCTACTGATCTAAGCTTTTGTCAGACCAAATATTTTTGACAGACTGCCATTTTAATTTATCCTAGTAAGACGTGACCTTTTTTTTAACAAACAAAGTGCTGCTTGTGTTTTGGTTTTGGATAGTTTGTATTTCAAATAGTACCTACAGTCAACCAATTTGATTCCTAGGCCACTATACCTTGACGTATTAACCACTAGACAATTACAACGTCAGTGCGGGCCAAAGCATTATCACTTTCCGAACACAACTTGCAATAAACGTAAAGATTTCATAAACATTTTCGCTCCATGACAATGAGAGAAAAAGAAGTTTTGACAGACGGCCAGTGACAATTCAAGTTATTAATACACAAGCAAACTCCTTTCCTCTTCATTGTCGTTGAAACACGTTCGCAAAAATCGAGTTTGTCATCCATCATGACATACATCACGCAATAATCACTGTCGTAGAAGATACTTAAACAAATTGATTCATTTTGACATGGTTCTATAGTGGCCTAGGAATCAAATTGGTTAACTGTACATTTGGTTGTTTAAATTTTTTTCAATTTAATTGATACTTTATAAGGTACACAGGACTTAAGAGGTCAAAAAAGAGGTCTTTCTTTTTAAAACGAAAATTCGAATTTGAATAAAATTATACAAAGGAAAAATTAACTATCATTACTTAACAGTTTGAGTAAGCACTAACTTTAATCTTGATTATAAATTATTGCATTATTTTCTCTTATTTGATGGCACAAAACTGATATTTACTTAGTAGCTACAAGTAAATCGGAAAATCGAAGCTCTGTTTTAGTACTTTGCTTAAGTTTTACTTTGATATCTTACCCTCTGAAAACTATCCGAGATTTATGGAGCGTCTGATTAGGAAAAATGTCGGAAAAATATAGTGCCACGTGAATTTTAGGTATTTTAAGAAAGAATCTTTAATTTTCCTCTAACAAAAATCATTGCTCCTTTTTTCTCGTGACTTCGCCCCCTTAGAAGAAAAGACCTCGCGTTATTAAAAAAAAAATTGCTAGGTCAATTTGGGACTAAACATTTTTCATAAAATTAAAACACAACTCTATAGTGATGCTTACAGAGTTATATTTTTTGTGAAATAAGTTGTACCACATTTCATTGACACCCGCGACATCAAATGTAAAGATTGCAGATGCGATGCCAGCCCAAAGGGCTTATATAGTAGGTACTCATGTGTTAGTAATTTCATTTAGCTGTGATACTACTATTGCTACTTAGCGTAAGGAGTAATGTGTTAGATAATGATATACTCGTAACTATAAATTAAAAATTTAAAAAACCCCCAACGCAATTATGTCGCTGTCAATGCCCGTTATGCGTCTAAGACCTCTTCCGCACCTAACAAGAGAGCTGATAACTTTGAAACGGCTGCACCGATTTTGATAAAACATATATAAGAACCATCGCCAAGAAACCTGCTTTCTATTAAAAAAAATTGCATCCAAATCGGTGCACCCGCTTAAGAGCTATGATGCCACAGACAGACACACACACATAGCGGTCAAACTTATAACACCCCTCTTTTTGTGTCGGGGGTTAAAAATCTGATCATTGGATATGAATAACATTGGATCTTGTACCACAGGGACTCCTAGACCAGGATCCAGGGCCAATGATTATTTTTCTAAACATTTCTCGTACAAAACTTTTCATTTTTTTTTCATTTTTTCAATCCGTATGGAGCGCACAAGGTCTTTCACATTTCCATTTTTAGAGTTCCGTACCTAAAAGAATGCCAATGGAACCCTATAATATCTAAGACTCCGCTGTCTATCCGTCCATCTGCTTTATCTCTCAAATCGTCATAGTCTTGAAATTTTCACAGGTTCTGTATCAATGTGACCGCTAACAAAAGTACTAAAAATAAGATAAAGTTAAAAGTTAAAGTGCTAAATTATTTTTAAAACATTGTACGGAGTGTTCACTTTCGTACCTTGTAGCTTTCAGTCCTAACATAATTCGTATGGCTTTTCAAACATGACGTTAAAGTGACAAGGTACAAAAGCGATCAGTGATCACTTATTTATGACGTTGACCCTACAAACCCTTCATCTACGATTCCGACTCGCACTTGACCGGTTTTTCCTTTTTTCCTCTAGCACCACGCTAAACTGACAACACGAGTAACCTTGCCCTTATGTGCTACCGTTTTCGGTCAGATAAACACGCAATAGCGAGGCTTCTTATTTTACTATCCAACATAACTCCGACACTGCATTAAGCGTAAAAACATCACTCGGCCGCAGTTGGTCTGGTCTCCCCTTTAGGGTTGCTACACGTCAAGCAAAAAGCTTAAGTACCACTAAAATCTTATCTTCATCATCATCATCATTCCATAATTGCTATACTAAACGGGACTTATCACGCAATAAATATTTATTTATTTACCTCGACGTTTCGGTCACATAGCAGCAGCCGTGGTCACGAGTCAACTGAAGTGTAGGGTGTCAAGTTCGTTTAGCCGCACGAGTCTTTCGAACTACCCGCACTTGATCCCGAATGGAATCAGCACCCGTATCTCGAACTACCCGCACTTGATCAAGATTTTTAACGGCACCCCATCACACCGACACACAACACTCACAACATCCGACGATCTCTCCGAACACTCCTCCCGACGCCAACATTTGTTTATAACAGGATTCCACAAAAACGAAAGCTTATATCCATCCTCCCGGTTGAAATTTTTGTGTTTTTTAATTTCAACCGTTTCACGCACCATTCTAGAGTAAGTTGGCCTAGTAGCGCCATCTCTTGGTCCAGGTGAGCGGGTAGCTCCGAAGGAGTGTTGAAGTCTCTCGGTAGAGGGCATTAACATAGATGCGCTTTATCACTGCCTAATGTGATTATAACAGACTGAAGTGTACGATGTATGGGAAAGATTCGTCGCTAACTTCTAGACCAGTGATGGTGTAGGGGTAAGCACGCAGCACGGAACGCTGAGGACTTGGGTTCGATTCCCAGCATTGGTCTTTTTTCTGGGGTTTTTTCTGTGCATCTATATTTCAGTTTGTATTTAGTTTGAAATATAAGTAATTATGAGTGAAAATCACGAAAGTTTAAAACAGTATCATCATTCCAGCCTATATACTTAGGTACAGGGGGTGTAGCTGAAAAAGAAATAACGTGTGGCGTAGCTGGATATAACTGCCTAAATTTGACTATTTAAATGAAAACTTGCATTTCAAGACTTGGTTTTATTCATATTTAATTATACAAACAACATTTCACTAGCACAGCCTATCCAAGAATGGCTGCCCTGACCATAATATGGTGTCCGCTGTTCGTTCCTTGATTCGTATTCTAGAAGCCAAAATTCAAATTTACGAAACAGCGACACGGTCTCGGTGGCCAGTGTTTACAATACGTCCCACTGCAAAACACAGGCCTCCTCGAAGTAGGAAAGGGCTTGGGGCCGTAATTCCCATGCGGGCGCAGTGCGGATTGGGAACTTCACACTCACCACTCAACTCACTCACTCAGAGGTGCGAGTCCGGATACGAACCCACATTCCTCTGCTTGAAAGGTAATAGGAATAGGTAGTAAACAATACATTATGGCATAGTACCTGGGCGACCAAGCTTTGCTTAGACTAAAACTCGAAAACACGCTTTTTCTTAGAAAATAGACCGAGCTAGATCGATTTATCGCCCCCGAAACCTACTTTAAGCTAAACTTCATGCAAATCGATTTAGCCGTTTCCGAGATTCTGATTATGTATAATAATACATACATACATATATATATATATATATATATATATATATATAATTGCTCGTTTAAAGGTATTCAGACTAAATTCGATCAAACAATAAAGTATTCAATACATGTACAATTTCTTCATAGCCTTGGCCATTTATGATTTTCACTAAGTACTGTTCGGGTTAAAGATATACTTTATTCTCAAAAGAATTACATAAATTCACTTAAATGAGAATATTAAAATAGTTACAATTAATTCAAACTGTTACTGTTCATCAACAAATCATCTCAAAAGACATATGATCTAGGTACCTACAGCAGGTTTGTGTCGAAATTTAATATAATGTGTTATGAACATTAATAATAATAATTATTGTATAAATGTGTTGTTGAAGACCATCTCTATCGCCTTAGATTTTTATTCCTGTAACGATAGTGTAAATGATGATAATGTAAATAAATAAATAAACATTGCAAATTTATCAAGAACTGAATCGCACAGAATGAAACTAGCCTTTTCTCAAAGTAACTCGTACGCACCCCAACCCTACCTACGTGTAATCCTAAAAGGGGTAATATTTTAACAGAAAATAGCCGCTCCTTTCTCTAGTACACTCAAGTATTTACCGCGCCCATTAACGCGTAGTGCTTGGACCATAACGACAATGCTGAGGTCAAATAAACTCCTACTATGGAGAGTTAGTGTGATTAACTAAGGGTGTATGTAAATTTTGAGGGTGGACGTTGCACAAAATATTAATAGAACATTTTTTTGTTTCTCAAATAAGCTTTTTCCTTGGGGAGTTGATGTGATAGATAAAGGTAAAATTTTAACCATTTGTATTTTTTTTTAAGCTTTATTATTTTTGTGCGTAACTGACAGACAGTAGTACAAAGAAGAAGTAATCCCTAATAAGGGATCTCATCCAGCTAACCTAGTAGTTAGAGGGAAACTTACGGGGATCTAACAATAATAATAAATCATGGGACACTTTGACACCAATTGACATAGTCCCAAACTAAGCAAAGCTTGTACTATGAATAAAAAGACAACGCTTAAACATACTTATATAGATATGTAAATACAAACTTTTTTTTCTAATATTTTAACGAGGCTTAAGTACACTTAATGTGACTATGTCAGCCTAAAAAACAAAACACAAACACAAACAAACTTAATTACAAGTTAGCTATGAAGTATCTTTTTGTATTTATTTTTTCAACTTCATTTTTTTATTAATTTTACGGTCATCCCGTGAAATCATATATTTCGTACTAAATACAAACTGAAATATAGATGCACAGAAGAAACCCCAGAAAAAAGACCAACGCTGGGAATCGAACCCAGGTCCTCAGCATTCCGTGCCGTGTGCCATACCCCTACACCACCACTGGTCTAGAGATTAGACACGATTTTTTCCTATACATCATAAATTTCAGTCTGCTAAATCATCACCTTATGCAGTGACAAGCGCACATCTATGTTACACCCTCTATCGAGAGATTTTATTTTTTTATTAATAAACTTAATTACATATTAAACATCAAGTGCGAATCGGGAACTTTAGACGACCGGATAGCTCAGTCAGTTTCTCTAACAACTAAGCTATCCGGTCGTCTAAAGTTCCCGATTCACACTGAATTCGCATGGGAACTGCAGTCTAAGTTTTCTAATGCCCTGAGGAAGCCTGTGCCTAGCAATGGGACGTAAGTACGCCGGAAATAAGACGATGATTTTTAGGTTTTTTTGGCAGATTTCCTATTTAATTCTAGTTTCATCTTTGAGTCTAAGTCTTATTTAAGTCTAGTTTCGATTGTAAATTTTGGTCCAATCATTGTTAAAATATTAAATTTCAAAGTGGATCCCATGTTTATATTTAATGATCTATTCGCAATTAAAAGTTAACATACATATTATTTTTCAAGACAAAACCTTAGTCTTACACCGTGCTTCTAATTAATTGCCATACATTAAAACATAAATTTATCTAATGTATACTTACCACTAAACCTGGCAACACAATAAGACGCTTTACTAGGTCATAATTTAGGACTCAAACATTATTAAAATTAATGTTTTGACCTAAAATGGTCTAGACCGCTAATTAAACTATGCTTTGTTGTATGGTATTAACCGACTAAGCATTAAAGACCAAAGACGCATTTAGTTTATTTCTATCTTACTATTTTCTACAATTTTTAGCGATAAAAAGGGTGATAATCAGAACCCTAATCTATTTGCCACCTTTTGTCTTCGTGTAGTTTTAATGTTAGTGTCAACTCCATAGTTTGCTTTCGTCTTAGCGTGCTATTTAAACTCTGAATTCTGTCATCATCAACATCATCATTATCCCAGGCTATATATGGAATGAGAGGGCTTGAGTCGTGGTTCCCACGCGGGCTTAGTGCGGTTTGGGAACTTCACAGACACCATTAATTTTCTCTGCAGGTATGTGCAGGCTTTCTCACGATGTTTTTCTTCACTGTAAAGCTCATGATAATTGTATACCTATTCGCACGTAAATTTCGAAAAATTGAAAGGTGCGAGCTCGGGCTCGAACTCATGAGACATAGGTCAAACTAGGCTACCATGGCTTTTACCGAGACAAACTTTGTAAATCATAATTTATTGAATCAGGCGTTACTTTGCGGAGGTCCATATTAATGAACTAAAACAATTACTTTGCTCACCCGCGACCTTACAATAGTTACGTTTATGCAAGAAATGTGCGTTCATGCAGTTCCTCCACCTCCACACTGTACGAACACACACAAATCACATAAACCCAACCATCACCACCACCAAGCTACACTGACACGTTTCGAACTCAACCAGAGCTCATCTTCAGAGTTACCACAACCGTATGCTATGCTACCAAATGTTAAACTAACAAACCAAAACAAATGTTTTAACTTGTCACTGTAACTTCTCAAGTACCCACTTTATTTTTCTTATTCTTAAACTACCCCACAAAAATTAACGTTTATTGACATATTATAAAACTACCTTGAATTTTTGTTTATTTATTTATAAGGCATATTTTATTAATACTAACTGTTCAAATTCGACCCAAGCCGCAGTAAAGGAGATTAATTCCTAATTCTTAGATAATTCCCGATTTTCGGCATTTGAAAAAAAAAGTTTTAATATTGTTTACGATCCAAAGCATTCCCGCAACCATAAACAAGTCGTTGCTCCATCTTGTTGGAGGCTTACCTACACTGTATTGGATGCGGATGGCGCAGGGCCGATCTGTTTGGGGAGCCTTGGGGGAGGCCTATGTTCAGCAGTGGATGTCTTTCGGCTAAAATGATGATGATGATGATGATGATGATCATTGTTAACGATTCCAGCTAAATATTTATTTACTTACATACTAAAAAAAAAGAAAGTGAAAAAGGAACTGTCGGGAACTTGTCGGGAATTAAGAGCCGCGGAGGTTTCAAACTGCCAAATGACCGACTTCGATATGAGGAGCTAGCTGCCATACTTCACTAGTTAGTTATAAAAGAAGTTTAGTAGTGGTAGAGCCATGTTGTAGCTAGCCGCTGCATCACGAATGGGCCGGCTCGTCCGGGGCAGTACCACCCTCTCACAGAACACCGGCGTGAAGCAGCAGTACTCCTGCTGCGTTTCGTACGGTCAGTGAGAGCGCCGGCGGCCCAATACCTCTCCCCCTCCCCTATTCCCTCTCCTTTTCCCAGGGCCGACAACGCACTGGCATCGTGTAAAGCGCTGCGGGTGTCTATGGACAGTGGTGATCATTTAACATCAGGTGACCCACTAGTTCGTTTGTCTGGCCTTTCTAACATAAAAAAAAAGAAAAAAAAGAAGAAAAAAAAGAAAAGAAAAAAAATACCACGAATCAATTGAAACTTTTTCAGGCATTTAACTGAAAATTTTCGGAAAATGATTTCATTTAGGGTACCTATTAAAATTAAGGCGGAAGGCACAAATACCGCGGAGCACTTGCACGAATAAGTGAGAATGTATTTAAATGCTACACGGTCACCTGGTGCAAGCTATAGATACCGCCATATTATTATTGCCCGTGGCTGCCCTCGCCTTTCACTTTATCCCCAATCCACGGCCGGCTGTAATGCAACATGCGATAGATGGACAAAAAAATTTGAGGCGATGGAACAAGAAGTTTAATTGTAAAACTTAATCTAAACCTATACAGTACTATATTTACAAATATCACCTAGTACGCTGCCATTCCTCGCTGGCTGCGTTTCCTCTTTGTATGGCAATGCCAAAGCCATTTTATTGTACATAAAATATGCTGAATTTTCGCTTTTTTGAAGTGAAACTTCTAATGCGACTTCCAACAAGCGTTGCGTTAAATGCAATACGCAACGCAACGCAAGTTGACGTTTACGAGACGTTTGCGAGAGGGGTGAGGTGAGAGGGGGTGGGGTGAGGTGCGGGCGGGGGGGGATGAAAATTTCATTGATTTTGCTGTAGGATGCACCGCGTTTTCAAGATATTTGACAAAAACACCGGTTCTCGTCCGATCACCGAAGCTAAGCAACGTCGGGCGCGGTCAGTATTTGGATGGGTGACCGCCTGGTTTTTTTAATTTTTTATTATGAAGTTTCACTTCTTCCGCGCGGAGGGACTCCACGCACTATTTTTTTTAGCAGTGCTTTATCTTGTACATTGCACCACCGTACAACTTCCAACCTGCAGGAACAGTCGGCAATCGTCACGTCTCCCGCTACGTGAGCAGTGAGCCCTCACGGAACTACATGAGACGCCGCGTGATGTATATTTTATAATGCCCCCTTCGTAAACAAGATCGGGTTATTGCTTATATTTACGTATGGTGGATGAGTTGCGGTTCAATATGTTGAGTAGAATATTTATCGCGGGTGATAGGAGCCTGTACGAGGGCCATCTGGATCGCTACTACCGCACAGATTAGTATTTGATAAAAAAGTCGAGCATTACACCTATGAATTACAAAAAATTTACGAATGTTATCCTATTCTAAGAAGAATTTTGAAAAGCTAGAGAAAGGGTAGAAGCTCATAAAATGTGGTTCTTGCTGAGAATAGATAGATTAGCTGGACTGAAAGAAAGACGAATGAAGAGGTTCTGCGTATGGTAGGAGAGAAGCTTTCTCTACTAAACACCGTAAGGATCAGGAGAGGCAAGATGTTAGGCCACCTGATACGCCACGACAACGTCTTTCTTAATATTTTGGAAGGCAGGATTGAGGAGACGATAGCGGAAAGCCCATAACATATTTTCTAAGCCAAATAAAGGAATCCGCCTCTAGATGAGGAATTCAAAAGACTGGCTTAAAGAAGAGAGGATTGGCGATTACTCCATCGCTTCTAAGTAAATGATGATGATGATGCTATGATATTCTATCCTGCTAATACAAGTATTATAAATAATAAAGTTTGTGTAGATTTTAGGATTTAAATCACATTTTTGATGGCCAAGTGGTTAGAGAACCTGACTACGAAGCTTGATGTTCGATTCCCGCGTCGGGGCAGATATTTGTATAAAAAAAATACTTTGATCGCGAGTTTTTTTTTTGTGAATTTCCCAATCGGCATTACACCTGCATGAAAACTAAAATCCAAGCCCTGTGTGACTTGTCTTGTACCTCTGCACTAGGACTTCATAGGTTGGCGATGATGACAACAAAAACGTTTGATGAATTATTTTTTATAATTATTATTATATTTAATCTAATAGGGACTGTTCTTTTATATTTGCTTGGTGTTCAAACGAAATTAAATTAATTGTTGTAAAATATTTTTTAGATAAATTCACTCATTTCTTGGATGCTTTTTGCTTTACACCAAATTTGCATTTTAAACTAGAAGCATTAACTCGAGATGTTAAAACGACTTTTTCCGTCTACGAAGTCTGTCTAGAGAAGAAATATACACTACTTTAAAGACTTTGCATAATGCAGCTAAATGATAATTTAAGCCGTGTCTCTACTGCCAAAAGCTTAATAAAAAATAATTTACTTAGGAGTCCAAGAGGGGATTTGGGGAGTCACTGTAGCGCGGCAGATTAATATATGGGGGGATAACTTATACCCTCTAGCTAGAGTACCTCCAGCGAATATGAGTACTTCATGTAGGGAGGTTTGCCTGGGATACCAGGTCAGAATGGGTTCTTAGTAAAAAAAAATAATCTTTGAAATACTCGAGCGTGTCAGATTTTAATAATTTGATACTTCAGCGTGACACTGATAATAAAAGTATGATAATCTGCCGCTTTGCATGGTGGATGGCCATACGGAAGGGCGCGCGTCAGATTTTCATAGGGGATTTTAATTCCAGAGACTGATGATTTGGAAGTAAATTGTACACTGTTCTGGTAGTAATTAACCCACCTTATATTATTGTGACGCGTTCGAGTATTTCAAAGAATCTATTCTTTTACTAAGTATTCTGACGGGGTGCCCCAGGCAAACCCCTCCACGTGAAGTGCTCATATTCGCTGGAGGTATTCTAGAGAGTATAAGGTATCCCCCCATATCTTAATCTGATGCAGGACTAATCTGTCAGGCGAGCCTTGGGAGAGGCCTATGTTAAAAAGTGAACGTCTTTCGGCTGAAAATGATGACGATGATGTTATCAGGCCTCTCACTCTCTAACTGGCTATCGTTGAGTTTTAGGCCATCCTGTTTAATATACCTACATACATTTACAACAAATTGAAATTAAAGATACCTACCTATATAGCAAAAAAAAAATCGTGCGTGCAGTACTTTCCTCCGCGCGGAAGAAGTGAAACTTCGTAATGTGGAAATGAAAAATGAACCTTATTGCAATAACTTAAAGAACTAAATTTACTTATGCATCCATGTGTTTAAATTACTCACTAGATGGCGCTTTTATCAAGTCTCATACATTTGCAAAGACAGTATGAGTTCTGCATCGCACTATCGAAGTTTTTAACATCCGTTGGTATATATTATACAATGCAAGATTACTTGCTTTGGCAGTACATATACTAATGGTTTCATACCCCCTCCATGGTAGCGTTAAACGTTTAACGCGATCTTGTTGGAAGTCGCATTAGAAGTTTCACTTCAATAAAAGAACTATAACTCATGATGACAGGTAGTGCTCTAACCGTAGACTTAAAAATTGGTAAAGATTTTGCGCGTTTAAATTGTCCAAAAATACATACCTAAATTTTATATCTACGTACAGTACGTACATAGCCAGTTAAATAAAAGCTTGTAAAATCTAAAAAGCATCTTGCTTGAACGTGTTTGCTTAAAGAAAGTTCCACATTCATATTCATACAGCGTGAATTACTTCATTCATTTGCACTCCTTAAATATGTATGAGCGTACGTCAAAACTTCTGTAAGAGAGCCGAACTGAGGAAACTTAAGTATTACTTAACTTGGGGAAATTCTAGTGGGTAGGAGTTTAAGCATCCGCGCTATTAACGGCCGGAGACAATGTACAGTCAAATACAATATTCAGGAAAAGCCATTGTAAGGGAAAATGTTTCATTGTTCATTCGACCATTGTTGGTAGCGTTGGGTACTTACTAATGGAGACTGCATTGTCTTGAGACGACCGAGTCAGCTAAACCGGTTTGATGTAGACATAGAGTATTTAGCCCATAGAGTGGAAATATAAAATATTTTAAAAAAAAATGTTGCCTACCGATGCAACGACGTCTGTAGTCTGATTGGTCGCAATAAAAGTTTAGTTATTGCGCGGTATTGTGAATAAAGCGTGTTTCATAAAAAAAAAGAATCATAATTTTAATAATTAAAATGGCATTGTTCCATTTATATGGTTAAAGGAAAAACTGTTCCGAAATATTTTTATTACTTTTTACATTTCTTTACACTGCATTTAAGTTTGCTAACGAATGTACTGGGGAATCACAAAACTAACGTTATGTTACTACGGTAGAGCAAAGCGTGGTCCAGTAACAATTCAATTATTATCCGATAAATATATATTTTTAACCATTCGTCCATATTATTATCTTGTACCCTTTACGAACACACTCGGTTCTATGCATTAGACTATAGTGGCTCGGCGTGAAAAATTTGGGTAGACAACCCGGAGAAAAAAAAACACAGTTGAAACCTCGCCATTTTAACTGTACTTTTTTACTCCGGTTTGTGATTACAGTCCATTCCGTATTATGTGTGTCGGTATAGGGTATAATGTGTAGAAACACTCGACTGCCTGTCAGCATCGTATTACCGCTCTATTGTTTAATTCCTCTGTGGATATAGTTCACATTTTAACTGCATTTACGAGGACACGATAGTGATAAGTTTGATGTGTGTTGGTCTGAGGTAGAACAATAGTTCGGTATGATGCCGGTTGCTTCGGCAACTTTGTTAATCATGGCGGACAATGCTTCAGTTGTTGATATGACACTGGCGTAAGATGTAAAGTAGGTAAGTAAGAATTTCATACTTAAGGTGTTTTGGTTTCAAAAAAACTTGTTTTCGTTGCCAATGAACAAAGAGAACATGGGAAAATCATAATTAAAACGGAACCCTACTTATGTCGCACATCATCCATTTGTCCATCTGTCTGTTCGTAACAGGGCTGTATCTCAAAAACATAATTAGTAGGTAGCTGAAATTTATATTGAATTATTTATTAATTGAATTTTATTATTTACTAGCTGTTGCCCGCGACTCCGTCTGCAATGAATTCGTTTATAGCTATCCCGCGGGAATTACGCAATTTTCCGGGATAAAAAGTACCCTATATGTTAATCCAGGTTATAAACTATCTGTGTGTCAAATTTCATCAGAATCCGTCAAATCGTTTTAGCGTGAAGACGTAACAAACATACACACTCACAAACTTTCGCCTTTATAATATTAGTGTGATTTATTTGCTCTCGAGTCTTGGGCGTTTATATGTAACTAAGAATGTATATATCTACATATACGAGTATGTTTATCCGTTGCCTAGTGCCTATAACACAAGCTTTGCGGGAAAATTCACACCAATTGGCATAGGCCCAAAGTAACTAGATCAATTGGTGTGAATTGTCCCGTGATATTCATTTATTTATTTTATTTCAAATCATAAATCATCTGTCAAGATGTAAGAGGCCTTGTATATATTTTATTTCTGCAGTCGCTACAAAAAAAATCAATAAAAATTAAATTAAATACAAAAATTAACCCACGAATATAAAATGATCCCATACTACGTAAATTTAACTTAATAGCAGAGCTCTGCTAACACAATAAATAGTTAAAAGGGTTTGTTTGGGCATACGTATTTTGTATGGAACTTTCGGTACGCGGGTCCGAATCGCACTTGGCCGGTTTTATCATGATTATTTTATACTTCAGGGTTCTATGCTGCATACGAATTTGTGTTCGTTGTTGATAAACAGAAAGCGTGGAATTATTTTCGGACATCTCCTTTTAGTTTTTAGCCGTTCAATTGACATTTAACCTAAGAGTGACAAAGAAATTTGAACGAAAGAAAGAAAGAAAATACATTTATTTAAAACATCACAAGACACATCATCAATATTTTTACAAAACAAAAGACAACACAAACGCTTAAGATAGAATGTGTCATTGCGGTTGCAAATCGGACACTGGCTCAACATAATGCTGAGGCGTTTAAAGCACCCCAGCGCTGATTTTCAGCCAGTACCGTTGGTGACATCAGTGTTTAGATACCTATATAAATAAACCGCACACCAATAGCTACATAAGGTTACGTGCGTAAATAAATAATTTGTAGATTATAAAAGCAAATAATTATAATAAAATTACTTAAACATAATTAGTATATCTCACTTTTTACAATATTATACAATTTCTTACAATTAGCCGTCTATAATTAATCAGTATTGGATCCAAAGAAGAAAATTACGTATACTAGAAATGTTTAGGTAGGTACTTAACCAAATGTAAACAAACCTGAACAACCAACAGTTATTGCGTCGGGTTAGCCAATAATTCAGTTACAAATATACAAATTACAAATATTGATTTGTAACTGACTTTCACGCGTCGCATTATTAACGTACCTACTCTTTACTTCAGTCGTATGATTAATTATTATGCGATTAAACTAAAGAGTACGTCGATAATGCGACGCGTGAAAGTCAATTACAAATATTGCATTTGGCTGGTTAACCCGACGCCATAACTGTTGGTTGTT
Organism: Archips crataeganus; assembly: GCA_947859365.1. NCBI lineage: Eukaryota > Metazoa > Arthropoda > Insecta > Lepidoptera > Tortricidae > Archips > Archips crataeganus. The sequence continues at coordinate 3,566,110 of OX402050.1, read as the reverse complement.
TACATTTGATTAAGTACCTAAACATTTCTAGTATAGCTTTAGAGGAGTGACAGACCCAGGTAACAAACCGTTTAGTTAAGACATTCACCGAAATACGCCCAACGTTTACAACTAACGAACCTAAAGAGGCTTGATATTTTGTTTCACCGCCAAATCACATAAAGCTAAAGAAGTACGTGAACCGTTTCACTATGGCTGCTTAGTTGTTGGTTAACCAGGGTATGAAGCTACTATGACGAGACGGCAGCGAGCCGGCATCTAAACTGCTTAATCAAACCCTGGGAAGTATTGTGAAGAGGGAACAAAAAAGTCATGTGGTTTTGTAAGATTTTTTCACGATGATTGACTTAACAAAGTAAAATTGTATGTGGCGTTCAATTACTGATGGCTTGATTTGACCAGATCATCTATATTTGTACTAAGTAGACTTATTGCCAGACATTTAAAAATAAACATTTAAATTAATACGAAACAAAATGAGAAAAAAATTAATTTATTTTTATAAAAATCTGTATTTGCATATTAGCTTTAATTTGTGGCTCCGCTCGCATTACAAATAAGTAGTACCATCTCGAGAAACATTTTACAATTAAGGAGTTTTTAAAGTCAAACTGAAATATAATCTATTGATTCTAGATGATAGTAAGGGTCTCCCCAAATCTATCGGGCCGAATGGAGCCGAGTTAATCGACGTCTTTTTCGCTCTTATTGCGTTGACATAAAGGTTTTTCCGATCGGCTAAAGCCGATTCAGCGTCGATAGATTTGGGACACGTCATATTAAAAACCAAGGTATACTTACCTCGACGTTTTCCACAGCGCTCTTTTGTTTAAAGTTAAAATGCTATCCCAGGGGAACCCATTACCATGATATCTTATGTCTCAATCCAGATTTTTGTCCAGTCTCCACGCCAAGTTTAATTTAGTTTAACTTTTATTGCGTGATTGATCAACAAACATCCCAACATCCAAACATCGTCACTTCACACACTTCCGCATTTATAATATTGAATAGCATAATTGCATATTTCGTCGACGCACTAAAAATACTCAGAGACATATTAAGTCAAACTAACTTAATCATCTGTTAAAAAAATTCTAGTTAATTTTAAGACAGAGTGTTTATATAACGGGTGTTTATAGCAAGAAGAGAGACCAAAGCAGCATTGGTTCAAGAAGCAACTATAATACCTAAATATGAATGACGAACCATGATTATATTATTTTACAGGTTGTCTTTACTAAACAATAGTGTGTTCGCCATTTTAGTCCTCGACTACACTTGTGCACCCTCTCAGTCTCAGAACAATCTTCATCACCCCATTTGTGTATGCGACCTCTGCTTTTAATAACCCTCCGGCAGTCAGGTAAAAAGAGATCGTTTTTCTAAATTCGCAATTACTAACAATGTCTGAGGCATTAACAGAAAAACAATACATCATCCCAGGCGTCTCAGAATACGACCCCTGTATCGAAGTCACGCGCTCGTTTAAGGAGACCACGTCTGAAATTAAAGAGCGAACGCGGTCTCCGTGGCTTTTTGTGTTTCGTCACAAAATCATTTGAAAAAAAAACACCTAAACGACGACATCGAAACTTGGCCCACAAACTTATCCTTTATGGCATGTGGACGTGATGGGCATTCTCATTTGGGTAACCTTTTAGGTCGAAAGGTCCTTTACAACTCAATCTGCAATGTAGATAAGCGGGGCAACTCTTTTAGCCTTTGTGCTAAATTAAAAGAATAACGAGCCTTATCTGTTACGGTGATAGCAATCCGCAGGCTTGAAGCCCCTGTTTAAAATAACTGAATTTCAAATGTGTTTTTCTGCAATGTTTTTTGAGAGGGTCTCTTTCTAAATTAAACGGAGCAAAAGAATAAAGGATGATTTAGATAGAGTAATCATGGCTTATGGGTTTTTACTAAAACAGTTTTCTTTGAATTCATATACACAACACATGCATAAACACAGAATACCTCAAACAAACGTGATACTCACAACATTACTCTGTTTTTGTCAGTATTAAAATTAAAGGCATTCTACTATTTCAAAAAGCCAAAAGCAAACAAGCTACATTGTTATGTAGTGTAATGAAAAACTGTGGCATCACTCAACATAGTGACACTATGTTAAAGTTAAAGCTACGAGCTTTTTGTTTGTTGCTCGTAAACATTCCGCTCTCTTTTTTGCTTTGAGATTTTTAGTAATATTATTATTATTTTTTATGTTAGAGAGGCCAGACAAACGAACTAGTGGGTCACCTGATGTTAAATGATCACCACTGTCCATAGACACCCGCAGCGCTTTACGCGATGCCAGTGCGTTGTCGGCCCTAAGGAAAAAAGAGAGGGAATAGGGGAGGGGGAGAGGATTTGGGCCCCCGGCGCTCTCACTGACCGTACGAAACGCAGCAGGAGTACTGCTGCTTCACGCTCGTGTTCGTGTTCGAGGGTGGTACTGCCCCGGACGAGCCGGCCCATTCGTGATGCAGCGGCTAGCTACAACATGGCTCTACCACTACAAATACATAATATTATTGGCTATATTTATTTTATGTTGGTAAGTCATGCTAAAGGGAATAAAGCAACTGACAACTAGCTATTGCATCAGCAGTATGCAGGGAACTTTGCATTTTCCCGGGATAATAGTGAAAATAAACTATTAATTAGAATCGGTTCAATATTCTAAAGATTATCTCTTACACACAAGCACACAAAGAAACAAAGTTTGTTTTTTAGTAAAGGATTGGCTGTTGCCTTTTCTGGAATGTCATTGTCGTGCGATCATTTTTGCATTTTCACATTAATGATAAGTTGATGATAAGTAGTGAAACTTTCTTTGAGAAACCTTATAAGTTTTAACACAACAATTAAAAAAATACACCCTTTCTAACTCCTATCGTAAATAAGAAAATATTCTCGTATCGTATTTACACGTAAAGTACTTCAACATTATTTGATTGATTTATTTTAATGAATTTCCACAAAATTCATTAGTCTTTATTTAATATTTAGTTAGGGTATATAAAGAACTTTGTACAAATATTCATATTTCATTGATTTCTGAATTGTGTTTGGGGATAATTGCAACAAAAAGTCTTTAGTGTTCATCCCAATTAATTCAAAGACTATTTCATTCAATCCTAATTAACTTAAAGCCAAACAAAAGCACGCACAGAACGCAATATTAGAATAAAGTTGCTTCTTCATTTCCTTACCTTGGCTTTTTGGTGGCGGAGCAGCAAACTAAAATTACTGCGTTTTAATGATGCATAGCGAAATGGCAGACACAAATGGTTAGATGTAGCATGGATAGAATAAGAAAGAGATGATAACATGTTATGCAAGTGTGAACGTGATGATAATGCATGTTTACCTGTGTACCGTTGAACTTTCCGCTACCTTCTAACCACCAAGTTTTTTAGTGTTCTGCATGCTATTCGGCGAAAAGAATTCGGCAAATCGATGCACCGGATCGCGTTCATCGTAGTGATCCGTAACGATATCGAGTCGCATAAATCAAGCTCAGTTGCTTCATTAAACAGTCAGTTGACCATCAAATTTGGTCGTTTAAATTAGCTGCTCGACCAATATTGTCGTTTCAATTACGTGCGGAATCCGTAGCGGAATTAATATTTGCGACAACATTGGTCGTCGCACGGAAATCGATTTCGATTTAGAGTTGTCATGTGCGGAGCCATGCTACTTTTATAGATATTAGATACTTTTATTTGTTATAAGTACTCAGTCTAGTAGTCACTCAGAGGGCGATGGAGAAGGCTATGCTCGGAGTTTCTCTGCGGGATTGCATTAGAAATGATGAAATCCGCGCAAGTACTAAAGTCACCGACATAGCTAGAAGAGTGTTTTAAACTTTCGTGATTTTCACTCATAATTACTATAGGTACTAAACGGGACTTATCACGCAATAAATATTTATTTACCTCGACGTTTCGGCCACATTGAAGCAACCGTGATCAAGAACTAACTGAGCGTGGCCGAAACGTCGAGGTAAATAAATATTTTTTGCGTGATAAGTCCCGTTTAGTATAGTAATTATAGCTAGAAGAATCGCCAGATTCAAGTGGCAGTGGGCAAGGCAAATCGCTCGTAGAACTGATGGCTGATTGGACAAAAAGGTTCTCAAGTAGCGTCCACGGACCAGAAGGCGCAGTGTAAGTAGGCCTCCCACAAGATGGAGCGACGATGACCTGGGAACGCGTTGGATGCGGATGGCACGGGACCGATCTGTTTGGGGAGCCTTGGGGGAGGCCTATGTTCAGCAGTGAACGTCTTTCAGCTGAAATGATGATGATGATGATGATGTTATTAGTCCGTAATAATAACATCATCATCATCACTTTACTCCGTAGTAAAGTTCAACAGCTGAGCAAAAGTCACCACCGTGTCCTCCTTTTCCCCCGATTTTTCGATTCTAGGAAGTTTCACAAGAAACACAACCCAGCAAAACATCCCTTATGTCATTGCTCCATCTCTATACAATAAAATACTTTTCTACTGCTATCCTCACTGCCGGTTGTCACTTAAAACTGTATTCTGTAACTGTTACTGTCACCGGTGGCGGTGGACTGACTTTGTACACGTTGACAACACTTTTGACAACGTTGTAAGACGGGGTGACTTTAAAATACAGGGGCTACTTTGGAAAACAGTTTTTACGCCGTGTCCTAATTTTTTTAGACCATCTGAGGCAGTAAAATAACTACCTTGATAAATCACCTAACTTTTTACGTCATTTGATCAATCGAGCTATGAATATTTGCGTTTTTATAACCATTTTAAATCTATCAAAGTAGCCCCAAAATTTCATAAAGTAACCCCAGTTTACCGGTACTATAAAGTTTTAAGGTACTTAACTAAATATAAAGGAACATCAGCTGCTGCCAACACGACCAAAAGTTATGGCGTCGGGTTAACCAGCTAAATACAATATTTGTAATATTTGTAATTGACTTTCACGCGTCACATTTTCGACGTACTCTTTAGTTTAATCGCATTGTATGGGGTTTGTTTACATTTAGTAAAGTACCTAAACCTTTATAGTATAGCTGATAGATATATATAATAAACTAGCTTTTGCCCGCGACTTCGTCCGCGTAGAATCCCAATTTGTGGTAAAGCTTCTTCATCTCTTTCATTATATAAAACAAAAATCCGGCAACGGCAACATCCATCATTATTACAATTTCATCATCATCAGTATCACTTTAGTGAATATTACAAGTCCCGTTTATTCTCTAACCCGTGGGAATTTCAACAAATTTGTCCTTATTCTATGCAAATTTTCGCTTATTTTTATCCCGCGGGAATTTTGCATTTTCCCCGAGAAAAAGTAGCCTTTGTCCTTAAAGGTGTAGCTTTCTACCGGTAAAAGAAGTTTTAAAATCAGCCCCGTAGTTGAATTCACTTATTTTTTTCCCGTGGGAATTTTGCTTTTTCACAGAGAAAAGTAGTCTATGTAAATAATGGTTGGTGTAGCTTCCTATTGGTGAAAGAAATTTTCAAATCAGCCCTCAAGTGATAATCACTTCTTTCTATCCCACGGGAATTTTGCATTTTACCGAATAAATAGTAGGTAGCCTAGCCTATACCAATAAAGGATAGTGTAGCTTTCAATTGGACATTTTTTTTTAAACTCAGCCCTGAAGTTAAATTTACTATTTTCTATACCGCGGGAATTTTGCATTTATCCGGAAAATAGCATCCTATGTTAATCAAGGACAGTGTATCTTTTCTATTGGTGAATGATATTTTAAAATGAGCTCCGAAGTTGATTTTTTTTTTCTATTCCTTGGGAATTTTGCATTTTCCCGGAAAAAGTAGCCTATGTCAATAAAGGATACTGTAACTTTTTCCTGGTAAAAGATTTTTTTAATCGGCTCGGAAGTTTCAGAGATTATCTATCCCACAGGAATTTCCAAAAATCCTGCAATATTTTTTTTTGCTGTTATGTATGACCATTTACGTTTATACTGAATTTGAAAAGTTTAGTAATTGTAGTTACGGAGATAGGATCCAGTTGATTTGAGTATATATAAATCCTGATTTATCCTTATCCCGTTGGAATTTTCAAAATTATTGAAATTAGCTTTATACCTATTCTAATAGTCTACTTGCATGCCCAATTTGAACAGTTTATCTTCGTTATGGGGATAGGGTCACTCTTGATTGACGAAATATATACATCCCGTATATTCCTTATCCCGTGGGAGTTCCGGAAAATTCTTTGTTATCGGATGCCTACGTCATACAAAGAACACATCCTCCAAGTTTCAGGTCTCTACATACAGCGGTTTAGGCTGTGCGTTAATCCGCCGGTCAGTCATTTAGGACTTCAGGACAAAGCATTTTATATGTACTTGCATTGCACCAAGCTTTTAAGCGAGTTCAACAATGAAGTTTGAATACTCAATTCGATTTTATTCGAAAAAGGTTGAACTCACATAAAAGCTTCATCATCATCATCATCATGTCAGCCGTAGGACGTCCACTGCTGCTGGACTTAGGCCTCCCTCATTGACGCCCAATCATTACGGTTGGAAGCGACTTGCTTCCACCCTGAACCTGCGGCCTTCACCAAAACGTCCGTCCATCTCGTTGGTGGACGTCCCACGCTGCGCTTGTAAAAGCAAAAGCTTGGTGAAATGCAAATACTTAAACATAGAATTAGTTATTATCAGAGATCAGATCAGGAAGTGGTTGACAAACGTAGACAAATGGTTTGCAAAATTTGAAGTTTCGTTTCGTTTGCATTGTGTCAAAATAAAATGTAATTTAAATCAAAAGCACTAAGGAGTATTGATATCAACTTCGAAGCAAATCACCCCCAAAATAACTTTCTACTCCTTTTTAACCCCGTCAAGGGATGAATTTCAATAAAATACGAAACACGTCTTCCATTAATTCTGTTAAAGAATGTTTATGCAAAATTTGAAGTAGATTGGACCAAGGAATCACGTTGTCCCATACAAACTTTGCCCTCCTTTTTTACCCCCTTAGGAGTAGAACTACGAAAAATCCTTTTTTATAGGATGCCTACGTCATACAAAGAACACACCCTCCAAGTTTCAGGTCTCTACGATCAGGGGTTTAGGCTGTGCGTTGATCCGTCAGTCAGGACAAAGGATTTTATATGTATAGATAATAAATAAATAAATATCACGGGACAATTCACACCAATTGACCTAGTCCCATAGTAAGCTAAGTAAAGCTTGCGTTATGGGTACTAGGCAACGGATAAACATACTTACATTGATAGATAGATACTTATATACATATTAAACACCCAAGACCCGAGAACAAACATTCGTATTTTTCATACAAATATCTGCCCCGAAACGGGAATCGAACCCGGGACCTCAAGCTTCGTAGTCAGGTTCTCTAACCACTTGGCCATCTGGTCGTCTAAATATATATATATGTATCTATCAGCTGACTGTTAAACGGTTCATACATATTTACATATTTTCATCATCATCATCATCATCATCAACCCATGCTCGCCCACTGCTGGACATAGGCCTCTCCCATGGCACGCCACTGAGCATGATCCTCGGCCACTCTCATCAACTCTCATCTCATCTTCATTTATTTATTTATTTATTATTTATTAATTCTGTTATTCCGGTGTTGGGATCTGCACGTGTAAAATATATATTGAAATATGATGAAAAGATGTTTTGCATTGGGGGTCTTCATACAACGTAAGACCAAGTTTTTTCGGAAGTTTCCACGGAAATTTAGTTTTAATTTCAACTGGACATTCTTGTTAGAGTGACAGTAGTTGTGTAGACCAGATACAGGAACCAATGTTTGTTGGGTCAATGTCTTTCTCGAGGACTGCCTTCATAATGATGTCCTTCTATTTCTGCAGGTTAGAGACATTACGAGTATACTGGACAATATCGGACTCAGTAGAATTTTTTTCATGTCAGTCCAGTAAGTACTTATCACCGACTGTGGGCTTCTCTTGCTTTCCACCTGGCCCCAAACCACTAGTCTCACCATAAAATTCTTATTTTTGGGGGAGTGACCAAAGGATTTTAGTACTTTTAATTAAATAGCTGACGGACGTTAGACGAGAGGCCGAAAAATTCTTTAATGGCGTCCGCGGACTGGAAGACGACCTGGTTAAGTTTTCAGAGACGCGATGGCGTACGATCGGTCTGTCAAAGGAAGCTTGGGTAAGCCTATATTCAGCAGTAAACATCTTTTACCTGAAATGAAGAGGAAGAGTTAAAAAAAACGGCCAATCATAAATTTAGTTTCATACCCTAAATCAATTTTGTTACCAGATTCGATGATTTACGGCAGCAAAGCCACGGGTAAAGGCTGGTGTAAGTATAAACAAATCTGCATCTTCGAGTTTTCCAAGTCTACGAGGTGGCAACCCTATTTGAAACCGGAATAATCCGGCCAATACCGGCCGTAAGCGGATTTGTCCGATCATGTTTGTTAATGCCAAAGCTTTACAATTATCATTGCTGTAATTCTTAGCGGGGAACAAGCGTTCATCAACATTAACGATAATGATCAGCGTTTGACATAACATTAATTCTTTCGGCAATGCACGTCATTAACCCCCGACACAAAAAGAGGGGTGTTATAAGTTTGACCGCTATGTGTGTGTGTGTGTGTGTGTGTCTGTCTGTGGCATCATAGCTCATAAACGGTTGAACCAATTTTGTTTTTTTTTATTTGTGAGCAGGTTTCTTGGCGATGGTTCTTAGACATGTTTCTAAAATAAAAATAAAAAATTGAATTGAATTGAAATTGGTTCAGCCGTTAAAAGTTATCAGCTCTTTTGTTAGCCGCGGAAGCATAATGCGCATTTACTTTATTTTCAAACAAAAAAAAAATATTATTCAACAACACATAAAAGAAACAATACAAATTAAAAACTATAAACTAAAACTACATACAAACTAAACTTAGAAATAAAAAAGTTGCCCAAAATCACTGCCAGGGTGGTAAGGTGCCCAGAAGGCTGGCAGCATTGCCACGCTGTATGGCAATGCTTATTCTTTGTGCTAAGAAAAAGCCAGCCCTCTGGTCACCCGAAGCTGCAATTAATTTGGACGACAGTAGAATGTTTATGAAATGACAGCTTAGGTTTTTTTTTCAAACATAAGTGTATCATAGTTATTTTCTGCTTGCCATTGACAACTTTTAACGAATTCACTACCGTGAACGCGTATAGTTTTTGTGACTTTCACCTACTTAGAGCCGTTGTCATAGTTTGGATGTTATTTGAACGCACGTGTGCGTTTGTGACACCTAGAGAAGTCTCGAGTCTGACACCAGTGAGCGAATGGGTTAATAATGTACAACCCATGAAACTGAAATGCGTATTAGGGTAACTTTTTCGCTGTAAATGTCACGTTCACATTTCATACGTCTACCAAAGTAATCATCGTGAAATTAAATGTGCAAAGGGCCAATTCTGATGATACAGTTTTCTCGACTGTACATTCATTAAACTATAACCATCATACCCAGTGGACCAGTAGTGGTGTAGGGGTTTAGCACGTAGCACGGAATGCCAAGGACCTAGGTTCGATTCCCAGCGCTGGTCTTTTTTCTGTTTTTTTTTCTGTGCATCTATTTTTCAGTTTGTAGTATTTAGTAGGAAATATATTCATTAAACTCTTTTTTTATTCAACTTACATAAACAGGTGGATATACAGGAACACACAAAACGAAAAATATAAACGCAGCTACTGTACGTGGTTCTCTATACGTTTCCCACCCACGTCATGTATAAAGTTTCACCTCTAATATTTTACGGGCCATCAACAATAGTCCAATGAATTAAAAAAACTAAAAAACACGCTTTAAAAGATAAAAAAAATTTTTAATAAATTTCAATTCACTATTCTTATAGTGCAGTAAAAAATCTTAATAAGCAATTATTATATTGTTATATCCAGATCAAAATTTGTAAACAATTCTTAATATTGATAAAATAAATAATAATAGTTTAAAATATTTTATTGTAAAAAAAGCGTGGGGTGCTTTTTAAGATGTTATCAAAATGACAATCCTTGACAATTGACACCATGCACCCCACGCTTTTTTTACAATAAAATATTTTAAACTATTATTATTTATTTTATCAATATTTAGAATTGTTTACAAATTTTGATCTGGATATAACAATATAATAATTGCTTATTAAGATTTTTTACTGCACTATAAGAATAGTGAATTGAAATTTATTAAAATTTATTTTTTATTTTTTAAAGCGTGTTTTTTAGTTTTTTTAAACTATTATTTATTTTCTATTTTTTAGTTGCATTTTTTCTTTCTAACTTTACCCCCTCACCTACAACCCCCAAACCCCCTAAACCCAACCCCCCAACATCCCCCACCCCATTTCCCCAAACCCCCCCCAAACCCCACACCCTTACCCCCAATCCCCTAAACCCCCCTTACCCCCTCCTCATTTTACAAACCCCCGAACCACCTAAACCCAACCCCCCTAACACCGAACCCCCATACCCCCTGTAGCGACTACTAGCGCCATCTAGTCATCACATAAGGAACTATCAACTACAATCCTACATCACGCTATCGAAGTTTCTCAAGTCGGCTGCATAAATACAACTTCCAACTTTCATCCATTGGACTTCGGTCCCCAGGCATAACATCTGCCTGGAGAGAGATCTCTCTATGCAGCCTACCCCAGGCATAACATCTGCCTGGAGAGAGATCTCTCTATGCAGCCTACCCCCAAATTGGTGACCCACGATATTGGAGAAAATCGCAATCTTCAGACACACAAGACGATGACGCAGTCTCACAGCAAGCCATACTCACCGCACTGTGCACCATTAGCATGTATCTATTATCTGCCTGGTGTCTACAGTTCGCAAATCCTCCTCCCACTACTTCCACTTGCCAATCAATCAACCAACGCTCGCCAACAAGGCTCCGCGCAATCACGCGACAGGCATGCATTTACAAGTAGCAGAGGAACAACAATGCTCGCCGACGAGGCTCTGAGCGACTGGCCCTTGCAAGCGCCCACATGACGCACAGACTGCACTCCACTGCAATTCGTATCGACCTCCGGTCTAAAAGGGGGGCTGATGTAGCGACTACTAGCGCCATCTAGTCATCACATAAGGAACTATCAACTACAATCCTACATCACGCTATCGAAGTTTCTCAAGTCGGCTGCATAAATACAACTTCCAACTTTCATCCATTGGACTTCGGTCCCCAGGCCTAACATCTGCCTGGAGAGAGATCTCTCTATTGCAACTACCCGCAAACCTCGGAAACCCACCCTCCCCCCACCCCCACCCCCCCCACACGCCACCTGCCCCCTCACCGCACCCCTCCCACACCCCCCACCCCGCCACCTACCGCCCCCCTTCCAGTTCCATCATCAAACCCTTGTTACCATCTAGGCCTCTTACCCCCTCCCCATTTCCCACAACCCCCCAAAATCACTTACCCCCGAACCCCCCAACACCCCCACCCTATTCCCTTAAACCCCCCCCCCAACCCCTAACCCCAACCGCCACACCCTAACCCCCAACCCTCTAAACCAACGACCCCCTTACCCCATACCCCATTCCCCCCCAACCCGCCACCTACCCCCCTTCCAGCTCCATCATCAGACTCTTGTTACCATCTAGGACCAAAGTACTCGTCAAAACGAATCAAACGAGCCCAAACTCGATGGGGTTGTTTCGTTTTATTGTGGAGTGCCTTTGGCCATCTTCCAGCTCCATCATCAGACCCTGGTTACCATATGGGATCAAAGTGCTCGTCAAGACGAATCAAACGAGCCCAAAATCGATGGGGTTGTGTCGTTTTATTGTGGAGTGCCTTTGGCCATCTTCCAGCTCCATCATCAGACCCTGGTTACCATATGGGATCAAAGTGCTCGTCAAGACGAATCAAACGAGCCCAAACTCGATGGGGTTGTGTCGTTTTATTGTGGAGTGCCTTTGGCCATCTTCCAGCTCCATCATCAGACCCTGGTTACCATCTGGGATCAAAGTGCTCGTCAAGACGAATCAAACGAGCCCAAACTCGATGGGGTTGTGTCGTTTTATTGTGGAGTGCCTTTGGCCATCTTCCAGCTCCATCATCAGACCCTGGTTACCATCTGGGATCAAAGTGCTCGTCAAGACGAATCAAACGAGCCCAAACTCGACGGGATTGTGTTGTTTTATTACATAGTTCCTATGGCCACCATCCAGCACCATCATCAGATCAGCTCCATGTTACAATAATATTGCATTGTCATCCAATTTACACATATGTGCAAAATTTCAGCTCAATTGGAAACCGGGAAGTGGGTCAAAATCGCGCCCTAAGGAGTCGGTTACAAACAAACATACATACAAACAAACATACAGGTGAAGCTAATATAAAGCGTGTAAAAAAGGAGTATTCTCGAGTAAAGACTAAGAATAATTCACTTTATCAAGAAATTGAGAAGTAAATGGAATACTTTTTGTTCCTCCGCCTCAAAGCAGTGACGCATTAATGCAAAAAAAAATATTTTTCATGTAATTTTCCTGCCCTTCATTCACATAAATAATGGAAAATTACCATTGCAAACGCAACTAAACCCAAAGCCAAGTAAACCAGCCACCATAAATATTAATCCGAACACGTATTTTGCCTTTATGCCTTTCCTTTCACTGTTACTTTCCTCCACGAGTTTTTTTTATGTTTTTGACCCCCCTGACTACGCCATTCTAAAAAAATATAAAATAAAAAAAACTTTTAACAAAATTTCGCGAGAACTGATGCGACATGTAAAGCAAAACTATACTATAAATGTATTTTTTTTCCTTTCTCATCGAATATGTGTAATAATATAAATATCTCTCTCTCTCAAAAGCCAGACATACAAAAGCATTTTTGCTCAATGTGAAACGGGAATGCTTCGTACATGCTTTATAGTCGCTTGGTCAATTATTGTCAAGGATTCCGGCTTCGTTGACTAGTCTACAACTGTAATGCGGTGTTTGAGACTTGGCATAAGCCGCTTGATGTTAAGAAGTCTAGTCAGGCCGAAATGCATCTAAGATTTAATACAATTGAGTACCAACTAGTGAGGGGACAAGTTCGTATGCTTCTAACTACTGTATAATTAAAATATAATTTCGCACATGAATTTCGATAAACTAAGAGGTGAAAGCTCTCTAGCTTCCCTCTAATTAGGGCTGCACTGCTTGAGAGTCAATAGCTCCACTAGCCCAACACGGTTTAATAAGTTAATTTAAATAAGTTAATTGATATTGATCAATGTTAGTAATGTTACCTGACGAAACTTGTTGTGGATGAAAGTAATTAATTGTTTTTATGCAAGTGTGTACGTATGCGTGTGTGTTTTTTAGGGTTCCGTACCTCAAAAGGAAAAAACGGAACCCTTATAGGATCACTTTGTTGTCCGTCCTTCTGTCTGTCAAGACCCTTTTTCTCAGGAACGCGTAGAGGTATCTAGCTGAAATTTATATCAAATACTCAAGTCTACTGTCCTTTGAAGCTGTGAAAAAATCAAACTTCTAAGCTAACGCAATCAAAAGATACAGCCGTTTATGCTGCAAATCTGCGCAAATTTTCGAAACTCGCAAGGGAATCAAAACCTACAGGGTACTTCCCGTGAACTCAGAATCTTGAAATTTGGTACTTAGCAACGTATTATAGCACAGATAAAGGAAAAATTGCGAAAAGCATAAATTTTTAACGCAACCAAAAGATACAGCCGTTTATGCCGCAAATTTCCGCAAATTGTCGACATTCGCAAGGGAATCAAAACCTACAGGGTACTTCCCGTGAACTCAGAATCTTGAAATTTGGTACGAAGCAAGTTCTTATAGCACAGATAAAGGAAAAATTGCGAAAAGCATAAATTTTTTTGTCTGTCTGTCTATATCAACAACCAATCTACAATGCAAGTTAAGTATGAAGTATCTTTTTCTATTTATTTTTTATTTTCTTCAACTTCATTTTTTTATTACTTTTACGGTCATCCCGTGAAACCATATATTTCAAACTAAATACAAACTGAAATATAGATGCACAGAAAAAACCCCAGAAAAAAGACCAATGCTGGGAATCGAACCCAGGTCCTCAGCGTTCTGTGCTGCGTGCTTACCCCTACACCATCACTGGTCTAGAAGTTAGCGACGAATCTTTCCCATACATCGTACACTTCAGTCTGTTATAATCACATTTAGGCAGTGATAAAGCGCATCTATGTTATGCCCTCTACCGAGCCAACTTTTACAAGTTAAGTATGAAGTATCTATATACTTCATACTTAACTTTATACTTAACTTGTAAAAGATGGCCTAGTAGCGCCATCTCTTGGTCCAGGTGAGCGGGTAGCTCCGAAGGAGTGTTGAAATCTCTAGGTAGAGGGCATAACATAGATGCGCTTTATCACTGCCTAAATGTGATTATAACAGACTGAAGTGTACGATGTATGGGAAAGATTCGTCGCTAACTTCTAGACCAGTGATGGTGTAGGGGTAAGCACGCAGCACGGAACGCTGAGGACCTGGGTTCGATTCCCAGCATTGGTCTTTTTTCTGGGGTTTTTTCTGTGCATCTATATTTCAGTTTGTATTTAGTTTGAAATACAATCTACAATGTTCCCACACTGCGCACATTTTGCTTAGAAACAGGGGTCTGATAAGACTGGATGTTCATATATACATATAAATTTGTACGGAACCCTCGGTGCGCGAGTCCGACTCGCACTTGGCCGGTTTTTTTTGTAATGGTATTAATCAATGTAACGTAAACATAAGAAAGAAATGATTTATCGTTGAACAAAACGAAATTCATCGTCAATTATTATTTACTTAACACATTATGTATTTCCGATAAGGAAGATTTATGACCCGTAGGTTATCAAATAAACAATCAAAATGATCATAAATCAACTATGATTATAACTATACTAAGCACTTAACTATGTATCTAAGTATTATCATAAAATAGGAGGCAGTCAAATGTGAAATTAGCCCCTTAGATTAATGTTTTCAAAAAAGCCGTGATTGACAAGTTTTAAACAAAGGGATCTGAATTCAATACCAGAGGCCGTATTGTCTAACAACTTCTGACGCTTGCCTTCGCTTTCACCATCTCTTTCTGTCACCGTCTTATACCTTTTGACAGAAAGAAAAGTGATTGCAAAGGCAAACGTCAGAAGCGTTAGACAATAAGCCTGCATGTTGTGATAGTTCCGGAATTGACGTGCGAAATAACGTTTGCAATTTACCATGTGCTTTACGGTAAAGGAAAACATCGTGAAAAATTCCATGGTGCGTGTGTGAAGTTTCCAATCCGTTAATTAATTAATATCCCACGGGAACGCATTAACGGGATAGTATCTAGATTTTTGTACATGTAAATCAAGTTTCATAAAAATACGTTCAGCCGCTTTTAAGTGATTGAATTATAAACATATAAACATCCACACATTTTCGTCATCGTTCTTATGTGTTGATGAATCCAGTAGTGTTGGTCCTGCTCACATCTTCCGAATCGACCAGTTATTAAGACAATTTGTTGTTTTTTTTGTACTTTTACTAGTAATACAGTGTTTGTTTTGTTTTAGATTTCATAAGCAGTAAGTAAAATTTTGTTCTCAGTCCGGTTCGGTGGGTTGTGGCAGGATAGTGTTTTGCTCCTACTAGTAATGTTAATTACTGGCCCTTTTGCACTACTGCTGCACACATACAATATAAAACGTTTAGGTACTTCAAAGTTAGGCTGATTTCATGTATTTCTGTAATCTGGACGTACGAAATAAAATGGTACATCTATTTTTACAAGCTTTTTATAAACTTCCAATGTATGTATGTATCTACGTATGTACGGGTCAAATCATGCAAGTTAAATTTGACCCATTTCCCGGTATCCTATTGAGCTGAAATTTCGCATACAATATTAATTATGACATGGAACTGATCCGATGATAGAGTTGGAAGCTGGCCATAGGAACTCTGTAATAAAAAGATTCGACCACAGTTTTGGATTTGTCTTGACGGGTACTTTGGTAACCTGGTAAAAAGTACAGTCAGCAAAAAAAGCTTGGATTACAAATATAATTTTTAACGAAAAGTTATTTATATTATATTGAATTCTTAGCAGAATCGATCGAGTATACCTACATAATATATGGATTGTTATATGCACAAGCACGCAACCATATAAGTTTAATGTACGTCGCATGTCCTTTATCCAAAGTCTACATACAAGTACGCTAGTGTCGACGCAGCTTAGTGGCACCCGCCCCTTTCGTGTCACTGGCTGTAGGTAAGTATGAAAGCGCCTTAATAGAGTACACTGCGAAAGCCTGGGTAATAGGGTTATTTGGGTAATAGTGATAATAGTAAAGAGATGTTAGTGGGGTAATCAACTTGCTTTGTACAAATGGGTCGGTTCTTTTTTGTAGTAATACGCTGTACGGTAATTGGGTGATGATGTTTTGCTGGTTATAGCATGTAGAAGGCTCTGTGCCGTAACAACTCGATTGCCAGTGAGGTACCTAAATTTTTACGAGTACATTAACTGAGAGCATTTGAATTAATAAATCGTAACGTGATCGTCACAAAAATCGTGCTAAATTTCATCTGTGGGAATACCGTAAAAAAGTAACTGAATTTAATCCGAATTCGTCCAGCTATTAAAACTTGAAAGAGTAATAACCACACGCACCAAACACACACACACACATACACAAGCTTTCGCATTTATTATTCCTAACGCAGAATATCTTAGTTTAGAGCCCTCTCAAACAGGCGAATCCGGCAATTTGCGAACGTGTTAAAAGCGAGCCGAGCGCGCAGCGTGTTCGCCACGAGCGCGCAATAATTTCGCCGCGAATTTCGTGAAGCCTATGGGGTTGGGACGCCATGATGCTCAAAAACGGGTATGTAGTACAATACCGAAGTACGAAAGACCGAATGTATTAAAACATCGAAAGGGTCAAAAGACCGACACGATTTTTTTCTGAAACCGTTAACTTTTTCAGATTGTTATAAAACTAAACCTAACCTAACCTAATGGGTTCTGTACGATGCCGTTTTAAAAAATTCTGAGAAGTTTACGGTTTCAGAAAAAAATCGTGTCGGTCTTTTGACCCATTCGATGTTTTAATACATTCGGTCTTTCGTACTTCGGTATTGTAATACATACCCTCAAAAATTTAAGTGGGTAAAATAGATGTTACCTGACTTACATGAGTGTACGTTATGGCGTCCCAGCCATATCCCAGCCTATATACGTCCCACTGCAGGGCACAGGTCACCACTCAGAATGAGTCGGCTTGGGCCGTAGTTCCCACGCGGGCCCAGTGCTGATTGGGAACTTCACACACACCATTGAATTTCTTAGCAGGTGTATGCAGGTTTCCTCACAATGTTTTCCTTCACCGTAAAGCTCATGGTAAATTATTATTATTTATTTATTATTTTATATTAGCCTATTTTGTCCCACTGCTGAGCAAAGACCTCCCCCCAACATTTCCACTGCTCTCTGTCCGCTGCATACGAGGGCCAGTCTTTTTTTTGTAATTTCGCACATAAATTCCGAAAAACTCTTGAGGTACGAGCCGGGATATAGTTAAAACCACTGGGCCACCGCGGCTTTAGGTCCCAACCCTATAGGCGCGACGAACTCTGCACGTTCGCGACAAAATCTATACGCATTCGCGGCGAAATCGTGGCGCGCTCGCAGCGAACTCGCTACACGGTCGCTTTGCTTTTAACACGTCCGCAAATCGCCAGTGTGAGGCTCTAATGATGAAAGAAACAGTCCTGACAATTTCATTGTCAGGTACTACTTCACTGGCAGTCGAAACATACCGCAATAGAATTTAGAGCATTCGAAATACTTCCATTTCCCGGAACAAACCTGCAACCTGGAAACCGTCTGCATTTCCTTGTCCGGCACAAAAAAGAAAAATACTCTTTGGCGGTCGTCCAAAAATCGGCCGATGCATCGAACTGAGAGCCGCGATTTGGGCGCGCTCATGCGAGAAGATACTCTTGACGCCTAATCAGGCTTTGGTTCATCTAGCATAGGTGGAGTGTCACCTGATAATTATTATGTAGTATGGTTTTGTTTCATAAATAAAAAAAAATCGTGCGTGCAGCTCCTCCGCGCGGAAGAAGTGAAACTTCATGAATTTCATAATAAATGCAGCGCTACCGAAACAAGTTACATGACTCGTCGCTAGATGGCGTTGCTCCTCGTGCGCACGTTATTTTCAATATTTTTTCTTGATTTTTCGTAATTCTCAAAGATATTCAATACTTTTTTTACTAAATACGTTTAAAATACTTTATTCTACGACCTACCATTATAATAGTTTTGATTTTTACAAGTTTACATACTAAACCACGCAATTGTTCTGGATCACACTAGTATAATACAATGCGAACGTCTCGTAAACGTCAACTTGCGTTGCGTTGCGTTGCGTTAACGCAACGCAACGCTTGTTGGAAGTCGCATTATGAAAGTTTCACTTCAATAAAAAAACTACAGTGAGACACCCATAGTGAAAAAAAAACAGATAACTCACGTCTATGATCGATCGTCTATGAAATTAAGTGCACTGTAGTTGTTATTATCTTCAACATCTGAATTGAAAGAACTTCTATCCTTTTGAAAAAGTCAGCAAACTACAACGCCCTATATTAGTACTCCAAAAATATACCTGCCTAAGAATTCTCACAGGGAATCTAAATATCGAGCCAAACACTCAAGTCTCCAAAATAGCTGTGTTCCATCATCGAAAAACCAGTCAAGCTCGAGCGCGAAGTTATACGCTGGAGTACATATTACTTTTAAAACATTATAAAGACCAACATTGTTAATGAATCGCATTCCTTTGAAACAATTTAAGTAAATCATTAACTTTAATTGACATTTAATTTGATAAGGTCTCTAGAAAAAATACCAATTTCAGTATTGCAAAGGGATAAATACCTAAGGTCGATGAATTATTAAAATTACACTTAATCTAGAGAGTTCTAAACTCTCTTTTTAACAACATAAAGCTGATTGGTCATTATATAGGTAACTGATTTGTACTGGTGTAAAAATATTTGATTATCAAATAAAAAATAAAAACATATTTGAATATTTCATCCTCTAGTCAAGGCATCAAAATGTAAAAGGTCACGGCAACAAAATGTAAAAAACTTGTTCCTACATTTTATAAGCCGATATAAATATATATATAAAAATATTATATATACATTAAGGTATATACCTAGGTAAAGGTATACAACGATATAATGACCAATTCTAGTCAAAATATTGCCGTTAAACTAAATACAGTCAGGACTCCTACGTTGTGTAATTTTTTGATTTAGCAATCCAAACTTCGTAAGATGTGGTATGTCTTAAGGTAAAGCAGGGATCTATTGGAGGCATACTGCTCGTATAAACAAAAGAACTTAACCTAAGCATTCTAAAATTAGATAAAAACATATAATATGGTGTGAAAATGAATGAGTAAGTATGTATAGTGTAAAATAGGTAGGAAACAGGAAAGGGAAGGGTAGGGATGTAACCGGGGACCACAGGTCCCCGGGTGCCGCACCGCCTTGCCCCATCGGCACACCGTACCTCTCCTAGCCCATTACTGGCTTGAATTTACATTTAAGCACTCATCATAGTGCATAATCAAGTCAAAAGAGGACTAGGGTATTAAGGAATGAGTGAACCCAATTCCAACAAAAGTAGTTTAGATGGAAATACATCCAATCCAACCAATGCTTGTTTCATTATGTTGATGCACTGCGTAAAATACACAGATTTTGAGTTGTGTAATCACTGGGAATGTCTAGATAGACCATAGCCAATGAGTTACATAGATTTGTGGTATTACCAAGCTGTAAACAGACATGGTAAAGTGTTGCTCTTACTTGTTAATCGGACGAGTGCCCCAATCGTTTCATTAGCCATCTCCGCTCACAAGGTGAGAATCAACAATTGACATAATTACTTTGAAATGGAAACACAACCTAATTTCCAAGCAAGTAGTATAAATACAGTGGTGAAATGAAAACATACCACCCCTGAATAAAAGGGCCCCATCCGAATAAAAGGCGAACGCTCCAACCAATCACTTCATTAGATACCTCCACTTACTAAGTAAGCTTCAACGGTTATCATAATTACTGGGATCGAGGAACGCAACCGACTCGATTATTCGAAATGAGAAATTGAGATATAATTGTAGTAGATGACATGAAATCAAACCACCACATAGATTTGTAGAGTGTATTGTAAAGACATCAGTGCATGATACACAGAGTCACAACACATGAAAAAGCATTATATAGTAAAATTGGATGTGGTTCAAGCTATAATCGCTCGAGCACATAAAAGTATATGTTTCATTGTGAATTTGGGTTCTCACAGGGAACAGTAAGGGTTATGACAGACAAAGGATTTGTCATGAGATAAATAACATTACATAGAAGTCATTTACTCAAAAATAAACCAATACCATTGCAATGAGCTTTCCCAATCTTACAATGTAAAAAGTCATAGGTATATTAGTCCATCAGATGGTCATAATTATAGTTTCAGACACAAGAGGACAA
This sequence comes from Archips crataeganus, assembly GCA_947859365.1. Taxonomy (NCBI): domain Eukaryota; kingdom Metazoa; phylum Arthropoda; class Insecta; order Lepidoptera; family Tortricidae; genus Archips; species Archips crataeganus. The sequence goes on along the minus strand of OX402050.1, from coordinate 3,545,489 downwards.
TTATCTCACCTTGCGTTACCACCAATTCTGATATTAATGGCATCACAAAATAAGCTTAGAAATTGAGCAAATACGATACTAAGGTAGTCCCGAAGGAGATACCAAAGTCTGGGTCCATCAGATAGTGTTGACAGAGTTAAGACAAGCTTAGACCAGCAAGAAAAAATTGTACAAATACACACATTGCAGGCCCGAAAAGCCATTCGGTCAGCCTGTAGCCTTTTGTGGTCAATTGAACACAGCAATATAATGCAGTCTGCACAATTCCCTTAACAAGTCCAAACCAGGCTCAAGATTATGAAAATGTTATCTTACACAGAATTTTACTGATGGCGGGTCAGCCTAACTCAGCTTAAGTGTAAAAATACCATCTTTCATTCTCAACCAAACTCCACTAACTGATTTTCTTGACCTGAAATAGCTCATGACAAACAATCAAACATGGATTATCGTTCATAAGCCAATAACAAGTTCATACAATCCGACATCTGCCAGGCAAACTTTATTTATTTACATGGAACATGACGCAATTGTACTCATAGCTGGCCAGGCATTTGACTCAGGGGAGCCCTAAAATAAAACACAGTTTGGTTACAACCATTTGTCGGACCTTATAAACCCAGATAGACCGATTGTATTAATTAATTTTGTAAAATCGGAACAGTTCAGCTTTACCTCATTTCTGTAACCCAATGTCAAAAGACATTACTTTACAGAAACTACATTTACATATTCAATGTAATTTGTATATCAATAAGAGTATTTGTGTGAGATACATGTATGGATATGTTATAGAAAATATATAAAATTCTATATAATAAAACATGACACCAGATTATTGTCTGAATGGAACCTGTAAATGCCAGAACAGAATGATTTCTACTTAATAAAGTCTAGATTTTAGACTCAAGATTTACAGAAAATCATCACTGCACGACAATTTACTCCTCCATTCGTACAACAGCAAAAACACAAAATTTACATTCGCAATGCAATACACAAGTTATACACAACACAGTTTAAACATAAAATAAATCACACAGGTACCCTAAACATTCCTACGGACCCTACGGTTTTCCTAACACATCCTAAACATAGTATATCCAGATTAGGAGGAGATCCCGATTTTATTGTATTATTTTTCTTAAGATTTTACATTATCAAACAAAGTAACAAAACCGAGCCCTCACTCAAATCCAGCATACTTCCTACGCATAAAATAAAGCGTACTTACCTGGTTATTTACCAGATAGATAAATAATATCCCACCTTATATCACAACACAAACACTTCACAAAAATGCCCATTATCACTAAAACAAATAACACTCCTAGCTAAATATTTTACCCTATTTCGCACCAATTTTATAATCCGCGGAAATCTAAAATCAAACTGAAACTAATTAGAACCTACCTAGCTACACTCGCGGCTAGTTTCAAACCGTCACGAATTTGACTACGGAGTTTGAAACAGTACCACAGATAAGCCTGCCATCATATTTTCCATTTGTATCAAAAACAAACAGAAAATTCCCCAAAAGTAGCTCTCAAAGAAAATACACACAAACAGAATTTCGACCAAAACAGAACACAATTGGTAGTTCTGCTTCAATCAACCTCCCTGATCGCGTGCAATCCCCCAAAAGCAACCCGTAGGTGGACAAATCCATGATTTACTAGATTCCTCTAGTAAAATTTAATTATGCAAAAATTATGAGAAATAACGATGAGATTTTGTCCCGGAAACAACATCTCACCATCAACCATTGCATAACCAAGAACTGTCAAGAACTCCGGTAGTTCGCAACAACCTCAGCTATACAATATAGAAAAAATAGGTATATAATAATAATAATAATAATAATAATTTTATTTTCAGACAAAAATCCATAGTTTGTGTTAGTAAATACATTAATTTTATATACTAAGGGTTAGTAATATTTATATCTAAATTCTATCATTGACACATCATCATAAATTTTATAAAGGTACATCTACGGTGCATGTAAGCTCAGCCAGTGTTTTATCAGTGGGCTATCCCACCGATGCACCGTGGATAGGATGCTGTTGGGGCTGGAGCGCACACGCTGCATCGCCGCGGCGCAGCGCTTGCGCATGATAGCGTGAAAACCGTCCACACGCGCCGCGGCGAACATGCCAGACGCACTGCAGCGTCGCCCCAACCCCATCAGCACCCGGAACGCATTATTGCATTGCACCCTCAGTGCGCTGCACGTCCGCTTTGTACAGCTGACCCATAGGCTGCATGTGTAGAAGGATTGACAAAAAGCTTTAAATAATGTTATCTTTACTTCCTCAGTACACCTTGCAAACCTACGAGCCAACATATTGCACCGGACGGACAGCGCTCTGCGCTCCCGCTCAATATCACAATTATCATTGAGGTCCTCGGTGACCCAGTGGCCCAGATATTTAAATTTTTGCACTCTGGCGAGTGGTGTTCCCGTCAGGTAGAGTGAAGGCAGAGTGGAAAAAGTCTTTATATGCAACAAAAATCAAACATAGATTTGTCACCAAGCAGGGATTTAGGCTATATCTGAAGCACATACCTGGGCACCGTCGAGCAGCATTTCTTCCAGTAAAAAAAAACTTTTTTCGTCCAGAAAAACTTTTTTTGAAATGACGTGCGCATCAACTTTTATACCCTTCCCTGACTATCCCCTCCTTTTCAGGCTGTATTTTCCAATTGCATCCGGGATTTCCCAAAACGCAAAAATAAAGTATATATGGAATAAACCCACTCGGTGTGGCCAGCTTCATACCCTCAATCTAAAAATTTCCACCCAAATAATTGTACCTACTTGTGAATTTACTTATGTCCAATATTACTGTTTTATAGCAAAATAAACAGCCTATATAATAGACAAAATATTAATTAATGTTTATTATTTAAAATTATCTCATTTGCACTATGAATTCTGATTTTATTGTGAAATATATCACGCCAATTATTGTTATATTATGTTTTAGTATTATTTAATGTTCCCTCAAGTGCAAAAATAAATATCGATTCATATCGAAACCTTAATTCGAAGACACAAAAGCTATGGGACACTCCCACATTCCCATACTCTGATTGTTTATCTGATAGATATTTAAATTAATTAATTATAGCAATACTTGACAAATGGACTATTCAACACAAAACAATGTTCCGTTTTGTTTCAGCAGTCTCTAAGGCCAAAATGCTCAACAATACAATCATGAAAAGTCTTCAGATTTATTACATTAGTACAGATCAGCGTTGCGGAACCATTGATAGCCTCCCCTCAACAGTTGACCCCAAAAACCATTCAGGACATCGACATTACTATCAATGTATCATAGTATCAATATTATTGATAACATCAATAGTATCAATAATGATTTATAAGAAATACCATAAATAATGGCTATACTAGTACAAAACTAAAACAAGTACTTGATTATTTCCTCAGTTTGTACTATTTTAAGCAAATTTATTAAGTTAATCAAATTAAAACCGTCAGGCAAACATATAAATTCTCCCTAAAAATCGGGTATAAACACCTGTGGCCACACTTAACAAACAGAAAAAAATGATAGATTTACTCTTATTGGTCGAAGCTCCCCCTCTAAAAATGCGATTGGCTAAGTCGGACTATTTACCAAAGTTATTGGTTAGTTTTCACAGGCTGGGAACATTTACAAACCAAACTTTCATTCACTCATTCGGTCTCTCATTCACTAACATTATTTGAATTTGAAATATTTATTATATCTTAAAAATAGTGAATTTTACTAAATTAAAGACAAATGTTTTTAATTGAATGAACCTCTATAGTGACAGGTGACAGCTTAAAAACATTTCTCTCAAACAATTCGTACCTCAATGCGTACATAAAATGTCATCGGGATTTCAGTGACAAATTAATATCAAATACAATTTTATCACAATTAATGTGTTATTTTGACTAGTTAAGGATGTTATCTAACTAGAACAAGCATTACTTTAATGTGAAATGCTTTAATTACTTCAAAAATGATATGTCAAAGCAAGGTAAGGTTATGTCCTTTTCAGATCGTTTTTATATGATTATTTTCTAAAATAAAGGTTATTTTTTCAATAAAGCACACATTTCTAATGTAAAATGCAAGTCGTTATTAATAAATTATAACCATTTTATATTTCAGATAATACTAAGAAAATTATTAAGCAAAAGCAAATACTGCCTTAGACCATTTTTACACTATGACTGGAACTCAGAATATTCTCCATGGATTGACATAATTTTACTCCTATAATTGTTCACAGCAGTCCCAGGTAAGAATTCAATAAGAATTTTGCAATTCCAATCCAAGGTAATTATATTAATTAACATAGTTAATTTGGGCTATATGGGAAATTTTCAAACGCTAATTTCACCTTATTAAATTAATTATGTGAGGTAATCTTTATTAAACTATAGTGATTGGACTGCAAATAGATCAGATTTATAACATAATCAATAAAATAGGCTCAATCATAAAAAATATTAGCTTCGGCAAAATTTGACTATCGTTAAATTTTGACTTTGGTAACTGACTAAATTCTATGGATTATCCTAAACTATTTATTCCAAAATTATACTGAATTAGACTAGGAGGAATGGATTCTACATAGATTTTGACTATAAACATTAAAATTTAATTATTTTAGTTGATTCAAAATTTTCAATTCCCCGCACCAAAATCTCTAAACTAAATGACTGCTTATTTCGACCTTTTGAAGTTAAAAGTCTGAACCAAACTAACTTATTCTGTATCTAAACCAATATTATGATGAGATCTAACCAAATTCACTTTGTTCTAGGTAGTATTATAAACAAAAAATGGAAAATTCAGAATTAATTTGACGCATACTTTTGTTTCAGAAATATTTTGACTCTATACTATGAATACTACATCAGGGTCACTAACAATACCAATATCAGCCGGCAACGGAAGAAATTCAAGACTGAAGACGGATTTTAGTGAAAAATTCAAGAAAATATGGAAGTATTCAGTGTAAACCAGTTATTGAACAGCTTCCATCAATATTTCAAGTAATTTAGTTGAGTTTGTGCTAGAATATCAATGTAGAAGCTTATTAGTGATTGTGGTTGTAGTTTTTGCCTATAAAACACGAAATGGAGAATAAATATTATATACTAAATCAAAGATTTTAATTTACTCAATTAACAGCGCCATCTATTGGTGAGGAGCGGAAGTAAACCCTATAATCAATAAAACTTACTATCTACTCTTGCATACTAGTTCATCCGAATCTCACTAGATGTCACTAAATTGTTGCCAACAGAGTCGTCAACCTACCAATCTGAATGTTATGCAATAAGTGCTTTAGAAGGAAAAAAGCGTAGTGTCACCACTCGACCAAAGATGTCACTAAAATTGACTCATATTTTTATCGTGTTTGTAATTATTAATATTTAATTTAATTAGTTAAATATAACCGTATTTAATTGAAATGATCTATATATTTATTGAAAATGTAAACGAGAAAATTAAATGTCCTACTAACTGCTCTTAATAGAGTAGTAAAGTAATAAATATGGCAATTATATGGATCAGTCTGTTACACTGGCTACCCTGCTTTCGCGGAAAAAAAATCTACTTAACTACCTCTTGGAAATTCTTAGTTTACCTATGTACCTAATACTCAAGACATTTGATTGCCATTTAAGACTCTTCCTTGATTTAGGCTCGTAGAAATTAAAAAGGGTGCCTTATGATTGGCAACGTAGCTATATTCCATACATCTGTCAAATAAATTACGTTAAATTCATTTGAAAAGAACCCTAGAACGCTTTCTAGAAGAAGAAAATTGTATTGTATTTACGTGGTCTTCTAGTCAGTCAGTCTATCAGGCACATTACTCTTTAATAAGTACATGTAGTGAAGGTTTTTCTTCCACCAAGGAACCCTTAAAATCCTGAAGTCGTGACTTCAAAGGATCTGGCGAAGACCTAGTCAAAAGCTGGAGTGTTAATTGCTGATCGCTATCAAAGTTTTCGTGCAACTGGCTCTTTTGTGCCTGTACGGTAAGAACAAAAACTTTAGACATAAAGCCGGCTTAGTGAGGCACTTCAATCGAGACGAGGGAGATGAGCCGAAAATGCACGCGAAGTTTGGCCTTTGGGACATTTATAGTTAGAAAAATGTGTGTCGTTTTATTTTATGTTAAAAGTAAAGTATAGTCCGTTTTGGTACCATTCAGACCTACTAATAGGACTAAACGGACGAAATATTCCATTTAGTACTACTACTTCTGACACGAATTTTAATAGGACTAAACAGATGAAATAATCCATTTAGTTCTACTATACTTCTGGCACGAATTTTAATAGACCCAATACTTCGGGCACGAAATAGGGCTGGTTAGATAATTGCAGTGGGACGTATATATAATAAGTACCTGGGCGACCGAGCTCTGCTCGGGCAGAAACTCGGTACCAAGCGTTTTCCCAGAGATAAGACCAAGCTAGATCAATTTTTCATCCCCGAAAACCCCCACATACCAAATTTCATCGAAATCGTTGGAGCCGTTTCCGAGATCCTGATTATATATTTGCGGGGGAGGGGGTTCGTGGGTTTCAAGGGGGGATGAAAATTTCATTGATTTTGCCGTAGGATGCACAGTTTTCAAGATATTTGACAAAAACTCCGGAGGGGTTGGGGCACAGAAATAATTTATTATTATTTCTGTGGGTTGGGGGGTGAGAGGGGCGAGGGGGTGCGGGGGGGATGCGTGGGAGGGAGCGTGGGGGCATCAAAGGGGGGATGAAAATTTCATTGATTTTGCCGTAGGATGCACCGTTTTCAAGATATTTGACAAAAAACCGGAGGGGGTGGGGGGGGGTGAGCCACGTTAAACTATCGTCCGTAAACCGACTTTACAGGCAACCGGTTTTTCTTGTTCTTTGCTCCCAATAGGGAACGTGCACATAGACGGTGCTGCCAACTGGTGTCATAAGGGTGCCATCAATTTGAATGCTTTACCTTGATAAGTTTGTTTTACTGTCCGCATAGTGTCTCTTTTGTCGCATTAGTGCTGCCGCATATAGTTACTGCACGTTCCCTATAACACTTTTTCTCACAAAAAAGTAACTTTTTCTCACAAAAGAAGTAACTTCGTTTTCTCATGAAAAATAATCTTAAAAAAAAAACTAAAATCCTTAAAAAAAAACGTGGAATCGAACCGAGGTCGGCTGGATCCGCGACCACCCGATTTCTACTGTGCTATTATGATCTGCTCGAAGCCGGCGAAATTTAGCTTTGTATTCTAATGCAAACAAAAATAGCCGGAAAACACGAGTAAAAGCGGTTTTCTGAAAATGAAACATAGCTAGATCAGTTTTTCATCCCCGAAAACCCCCACTTACCAAATTTCATCGAAATCGTTGGAGCCGTTTCCGAGATCCTGATTATATATATACATATATACAAGAATTGCTCGTTTACAGGTATTAGATAGATAGATAGATAGATAGATAGATAGATAGATAGATATAGGCTGGGATGATGACCATGACTTTTTGCTCACTGTACTTGCATTGTCATCTAATCTACACAGCCATATCAAGTTTGCCCTACGGAGACGATCTTGACCCGGACTACCAAGTTATTGCATACTCGTATTATCATCCAACTTACAAATTTATTTATGCCATATTTCAGCTCAATTGTAACAGAAGTTTGTCGAAAAATGGTTTGCAAATTTTGAAACAAGAACATGCTTTCTTACTAAAGTTGCAAGATATACAGGTACGCTTGTAAAAACTTGTAGGTACTTTGTTAAAATGAAATTCGTGATATCGATTCATCCTCGCACATTTTGAGAGCTGCAACAAAAAATGCAGCACTAGAAATGGAATAAATTTTGTATCTAAATCCATCATGGCACACTTTAATAAAACTTGCACAGGCTTGATTTATGCATGTTTTGTCTGGCGGGAACAGGATGGCGCTTGTAATATCTGACTGTAACCGGTTTAAGCCAGTTACAAACCGCATTTCCTCGCTTTTTACACCATCTTGCATTTGTAGCTGCATTCTTCTACTCGTATTTCAGTTATTATTATGGGCTTTGAGTTGTCATCATCATCATCATCCCAGCTTATATACGTCCCACTGCAGGGCACAGGCCAACTCTCAGAATAAGAGGGGTTGGGCCGTAGTTCCCACGCGGGCCCAGTGCGGATTGGGAACTTTACACACAACATCTTATTTCTTCGCAGGTGTATACAGGTTTCCTTACGATGTTTTCCTTCACCGTAAAGCTCATGGTAAATTACAAATGTAATTTATTACATAAAATCTGAAAAAGTCAGATGTACGAGTCGGGATTTGAACCCACGACCCTCTGCTTGAGAGGCTATAGGCCAAACCGCTAGATCACCACGGCTTCATGGCATGGCACATTGCCATGCATTGCATTGGTTTTTTTGTCTTTTATTGCACCCTTCGACGGCCGCGCCGAGTAGCCGAGCTGCAAGAGAAATGGCGCGCAGTTCACGGTTGGTTCTCCGTTTATACTAACCTTGAAAAAGAACCACAGCTTGGTTTGGAACATGTCAGGCACACCGCAACCACTTTATATTCTAGACTAAATTTGCAAAAATAATCGTGCAAGTTGCATAACGCATGTACTATCGCCCCAAGCGCCAGATAACCACCTTAAAGGCCCAGTTTGCGTGCAGTGGCTAGACATCTGTCCATAACAATCCATAGCAATAACATCAACGGCTGCAAGCAAATTTGTTTTGAAAATGGGTATCTGGCGCTTGGGGCGATAGTACATTGCGGCGCAATACCACTTCAAACTTGTTCGGTTTACGGTCGCGTATTGTAGGTACTTAATGCAAATTACACGATTTTTCTAGCAGATCTAAACAATGCTTTACACGTATAATTGGTGTATCTTATTTAAGTATTTAGTGTATGGTAGTTTTAATTCAAAGTTAAATAAAAGCAATACTTTACGCAAACAGTTCACAAAGAACGCAGATCCCGTAAACCTTACCACCTTAAACATGCACAAGTACTCATTCCAGCTAAGCTAAGACTCATCAACCCTCCCAATGGCTTTCCGAAGACCGAACATCTCTTTCCAACTACTTTCCTTTAATGAACCAAAGTCCAAATGTCTCCTGCGGCCATGCGACTGGTCCGACAGAGAAGAACTTTTCAATATCGTGTCGCTACATATTTTAGTGCAAGACGGCGAGTTGTCGAACTTATCTCGGCTAGCGAATGGTGTGGGGAAAAGAGAGTATCGATACTTTGGAATAATTTGCTTAAGTGACGTTATTTTGAATCAGTGCAAAGCATGAAAGCCTGAATCATCGTGTTTAGAAAAATAATAAACAATGTACTTATATAAAGATACTATCCGATGCCCACGATCCCGTCTGCAGATAATAACTACCAGTCTCTACTCCCAAGGTCTCAAATCGTTTCCATACCATTCACCTAAATTAGAAGAGGTAACAATCAGACAGACAACGTTGTATGCACATTTATAATATTAAAAATAATTTAATAAAAAAAAAGACTTCTACAGCGTGTATTTTTGATACAACCACAAACTGTAACCAGAAGTAGATTTTAGTGCTATGAACCGATATTAAGACAAATTGTTAATTTAGTGTTAACTACAAGAGAGTAATTAATTTTTTTAAAAATTTCGAGCAGATGTATTGCGTACACTCTTATTTGACACTTGGCTAACGTGTGTTAGATTAAAGTTATCACTTGTGACAGTTGTGACGTGCGAATAAAAATGAGATACATTGCGCGCTGAACTATTTTGTAAAGAAAAAAAACTTGCATTTTCAACCGACGAAAACAAAAGGAGGAGGTTCTCAATTCGACGTGTATATATATATTTTTTAATGTATGATCACGCATAACTTTTAACAGAGTAGTCCGATTTTGATGATTCTTTTTTTATTGAAAAGCGTATACCCCGAGGATGGTCCCATTTAAATTTGGAAACAATATTCCTACCGTAACGGTAGAAAAACAGGGGATGATTGATTGTTCAGTTACTGATTGTACTATATGACCACGCATAACTTATTACAGAGTAGTCGGATTTTGATGATTCTTTTTTTATTGGAAAGCGTATACCCCAAGGGTGGTCCCATTTAAATTTGGAAATAATATTCCTACCCTAAGGGTAGGAAAACAGGGGATGATTGACTAACTTTTTACAGAGTAGTCTGATTTTCATAATTCTTTTTTATTGGATAGATAGGGTATACCTTCAAGTTGGTATTATAAATTTTGGAAAAAAATTACCCCAAGGATGGAAAAAAGTATAAAATAAAAACTTTTTAACAAAAAATTAAACCGCCGAAAAAACTGAAAAGCAATAAATAATACCTTTTTTGTTTGACCTTAATCTAGGTACCAGTTTGAAGTCGGTGCCTCAGCACAAGCCAGGAGGAGTGATAGAAGCCAATCAGGTAGACGATTATAGGTCCACTCCTCCTGGCTAAGTGCTAAGGCACCGACTTCAAACTGGTACCTAGATTAAGGTCAAACAAAAAAGGTATTATTTATTGCTTTTCAGTTTTTTCGGCGGTTTAATTTTTTGTTAAATAATAATTTATAGAAAAACATAATCATTAGGTCCTATACTAAGAACTTGTAAAGTTTGTGGTTGTATCAAAAATACACGCTGTATAATTTTTAGGTACGGTTGGCCAAGAAAGTGGTCAATCAGTTTTGACGAAAGTTTCTTTGTGATATAAATAGTGATAAGGTTGACTTTTCTAACTGACTGAAGTCATTAGTCACTGTCAACATTTATTATTGCAAGGGAAAATCGACCTCGTTGTATTATGACGTGCGAATGAACTTCAACCGTAGGGTTGTAGACCATATTTTTGGCCGACTGTATTTTATTTACTTATTGAAGCATAATAATCGCGTCTGGTTATTTATATCTATATGTAATAAAAAACCGGTTATCTGTAAAGTCGGTTTACGTCAACGTCATAACCACAGAAATAATAATAAAGAGGATAGAAATGCCTTAGTTCCTATTTTCTTCCGGAACTCGTGTCGCTGCTTCATCCCCTCTACTTACTGTGTTAATGCACACACGCAAAAGACCGGAACCGTACTACGCAATCACGCACACAATTACTAATAATTTTGCTTACAAACAATTATGAACCTTACACCTTAGAGATAGCGTTAAATAACACTCAACGTAAGTCATACCCACATTTACACAACGGCGCTCTTTATTGGCCGCGTCGGCATTATGTCTGTACTAGTCGTAACCTGTTTTTTTGTCCGTACCACGAACTTTTGTGCAAGACAGAAGGGTTATCAAAAATTACTTTACATTGCTGCGTATAATTCAAAACGATCTGCGTATTTTTGGGCATGAGTAGCAATGGTATATGAAGTTTCGTGTTAATAACGTGTAAACCAATATTTCATAATGAAATATTTTCTCAAGTTGTATTTTGATATAAACCGCATTATTACATTAAATTAATACATACCAATGAAATGTAATCCCCTTATTAGTGTAATTACACAGTGTGGACGAGTTTCCGCAATTGCTAATGCTGCAAAACACCATTTTAAAGCACTTGTTATCATACCCACGTTTCAAATAGCACTGAGCCACAAGTCGCGCGCTTGTGACCTACGAGTCACAAGCGCGGCGCCAAGGTCACGCGTCTAAGGCACTTCTATCCTCTTTATTATTATTTCTGTGGTCATAACAAAACATTGATGAAATGATTGCATACTTTTGCTGATTGTGCCTTTCGCTCGTTCGTGCCACGCTCTCGCTCCGATCGTTCATCGGCTCGAGCGTAACGGGACGCGTAACGGGCGCGTTATGTTCGTTACACTGAGTCATCCTTTTTCGTGCGTGCAGCCGGCGTTCATCGATTTATTAGACGTTGTCACGTCAAAAATATTGCATTGATAAACTTACATTGTGAACATTAATGATACCATGGAAATTAGACTATTATAGACTGTTAAAAAATGGTACTAGAAATTGATACAAATCTAAAAGCAGGGTAAAGTAAGGTGGCAAAAGTAAATCTACGATTAAAGTGAAATAGGTAGTGGTCTATAAATAAATTAAAACTATAGAATTCAATAATAATAATAGTATTCTAATTACTTGAAGTACCTTATTGCAAAGCTGCGGTCTGTAGTTTGTCATCCACGTCCACTGTTGAACATAGGCCTCCCCCAAGGCTCGCTAAATAGATCGGTCCCGTGCCCTCTGCATCCAACGCAATCTCGCAACCTTTACCAGGTCGTCGCTCCATCTTGTTGGAGGCCCACCTACACTGCGTCTTCCGGTCCGTGGACGCCACTCGAGAAATTATATTTAAAATCGATAAATTTCTTGTTTTAAAATTGTATAGACCTTACCTTTAGTTAAATAAATATCTGTTAAAATATGGTACTTAATTAATATAAAATGAGCCATAAATTATTCTAAGCTAGGCAAAATTTTTACCATAAATAAAAGCAATCATCGATATTTAACCCATTTTCATATCGTACCCCTTCCCTAGCCAGCTATCCTCTCTCTGTCTGAACCAAACTTGGAAGCGTGCTGCCCAAAATCTTAGGGAATAAACCCCACTTATCCACCGTGTACTCGTGAACAAAATTTATTGGATGGACCTTTTTCTCCGGGTTTTATATGGAAACTCATCCATTCATATTGACCTCTTTAGACCTTTGGATAACGCGTGATATGTCAAAATTTGTTACCACTGGAGAATTCATTAGGGAGATGAACTTGGGCATTTTAGGGTTAATTTTACTTTAGATTACTTCATTCATGATTCATGTTCATTATTAATTTATGTAAATAGATTTTTTATATAATAAGGTATCTTTTCTCAAAAAAGCCTGCAACGCATTCGTAATTCAACATATGTTATGGGTGTATATGGGCGGCGATGATTGCTTTCCATTAGGTGACCCGTCTGCTCGTTTTCCCTATCACAAAAAATTACTCGACGTGCTACTAGGGTATAGTCAAAATCAAAACAATAACCATACTTTTATAGCTAACTTAAAATTTTAATGGCATACAATTCCTTACATTCAACGAATAATTTCTTAAATGGCTTAATTATTTTGTTTTAGTCCCATCTAGTGGCCAAACGGCGCACGTATTGTTTCTGGAGGCATCAGTCTGAAACAAAAGGAAAAGGCTGTAAATTTTTCATTAGCTACACTGTAATTTAGCGCCACCTCTCGGCGAATTCAAAAATGTAGTACTTAGTATAGCCGACAACCTGTGCATTCCACCAGAAACATTGAAAATAGCGCCCTCTATTGGAGGGTGGAGGAACTTATAAGCCAGCACGTTGGCTCCAATAAAACTACTAGAGCTTGATAATCGTGTGCTTGGTGCTATTAGTTCCAGTGTTTGCGAAAAGATGTCACCCTGATTAACTGATGACAGTATTCCCGGAAAATGAGCGTGTTTCAGATTACTCCTAGACAACTAACTACTTAACTACTTACTTAATAATTATTAAAAAGTTTTGTTACCAAAATTATGTCCGTCTGTTTCACGTCTGCGTATTATTCGTTGAGTCTTAAGAAAAGTTGAAGAAACTTTACTTAGCTTACTTTGGGACTAGGTCAATTGGTGTGAATTGTCCCGTGATATTTATTTTTATTTATTTATTTTTAATTTTGCGCTGTAAATGTCGCATTTTCATACCATACATCTGCTAAACAAATAATTGGGAAACTGATTACAAAAAGTGTTTGCAGTGGTACTGTCTCGATTCAGTAAAAGTAAAAAGTTAGCCCACATCTTTTTTAAAAAAAAAATATCGTCAAAACAACATGCCAATAAAATTGGAATACCAGAAACAAAAAAAAGTCCGTCAGAGGCCATATTTATTTTACTCGTTGAGCTGTGAACTGAGCGATAACTTGCGGTTGTTCCACTCCAAACGGGACGTCAGAATTTACTTTTTCCCAGCAATTTTACTCTTTTTTTTTACAGCATTTTATTTTGCTAAGCGTTTGGCATTCGCGTTTGGCAGCTGTTCATTTGAGTAGGACTTGCCCGTGCTACTTTGTTCACCTTAATCAAGCATAAAATTAGCAGCTGTCATAACATAACTCATAAGTTATTTATTTTACAGTCACTTCGCGCAATTGGGTAACTCAGAATAACACTCTCGCATTCTTCATCACAGATCGCATTATCGGATTGTAATGACGAAATCCACGCAAGAACTAAAGTCTCCAATGTAGCTCAAAGGATCGCCAAACTCAAGTGACACTGGGCAGGACTCGCTAGTAGAACTGGTAGTCGATTGGGCCAAAAGATTCTCAAATGGCGTCTTAGGACCAGGAGACGCAGTGTAGGTAGGCTTTCAAAAAGATGGAGCTATGACCTGGTCAAGGTTGCGGGAAAGCATTGGACCCGGATGGCGCAGAACAGCAGGCTTAATGTCTAACGCTTCTGACGCTTGCCTTCGCAATCACTATTTCTTTCTGTCAAACGGTATAAGATGATGACAGAAAGAGACGGTGAAAGCAAAGGCAAGCGTCAGAAGCGTTAGACAATACGGCCTCAGGTCTGATTGGCGAAGAAAACTTTACCACCCATGTTCCAAGTACCATGATCTCGGGTAGACCCATCGAAATATTGGGGGCTCTTTTAACGTAATCTTGGTATGAGTACATCAAATACTACAACAAATTCATTCGAATGAAATGCGTTTTCCTGCAGTCAATTTTGAAGATGAGCTCTGGTGGAGTTCGAAACGCGTCAGTGTGGTTTGGTGATGGTGATAGTTGGGTTAGTGTGTGTTGGTGGTGGTTGGTGTGTGGAGGTGGAGGAGCTGCATCAACACGCATTTCTTAAATCGTGGCTATCGTAAGGTCGCGGGTGAGCAAAGTAATTGTTTCAGTCCATTAATATGGACCTCCGCTAAGTAACGCCTGATTCAATAAAACATATCTGACATGGTTTAATTTGTAACTAGTGAAGTTCTACCCTAACAAAGTAACTATTGTATAATAGAATTGTGTGTTCTATCGAGAGAACAGAATACTCATATAATGTTAGCTCATATATGTAAACTTGTTTGAAATAGTCCTGTTCAGTGTTTCGGAATGGTTTTGGTACCCTGATATCTCTCCGATTTCCGCTTGGTTGCAAGACTTGATTAGTGTTCTGATGCTCAAAGGCCTCAGACTAACCCTGTGCTTATTAAGTGACTTCAAAACGGATTGTTTTAAATAGATTTAAAAGAAGAGTTGAAATTGCACCACATAGTGATTCACTATGAAGAAGTTGTGGTAGCCTGGTAGTTAGACTTATTAACGCAAAGACTTGTGGGTTCCAGCCCGGGCTCGCACCTCTGAGTTTTTCCAAATGTATGTGCGAAAGTTCATCTAAAATTCACTAAGAGCTTTACAGTGAAAGAGAATATCGTAAAGATATCGTACAGACCTGCGAAGAAGTTCAATGGTGTGCGTGTGTGTGAAGTTCCTGTGAATCCACACAGGGCCACAATCCGTAATTAAGTACTTTTTTTTTAATAGCCTAATGGATGTCCCACTGCTGGGCAAAGGCCTCCCCTTTTTCTTTCCACCCGTCTCTTTCCCTCGCAAAATCCCGCCAAAATGGGTCAAAACGGTCCAAGTCATCCCGCCATCTCCGTTTTGGTCTGCCCCTGCTCCGGTAACCGTCGCTTGGAACCCAATCGGTGATGATTTTCGCCCAGCGATCCGGATGCATTCGGCAGACATGTCCCGCCCAATCCCTAAACTAAACTCTTCAAATTTGGCATGCAAGCAAATAATTTACCAGTTAAAAAAAAAACAAATTTCAAAGATTTTAGAAATTTCAACGGGATAAGGAGAAATCAAGAAGCCGTAAAAAACTAAGAAGCCGTGGTGGCCTATGGTCTCTCAAGCAGAGGGTTGTGAGTTCGAGTCCGGGCTCGTACCTCTGACTTTTTCGGAATTTATGTGCGAAATTACATTTTGTAATTTACCATTAGCTTTACAGTGAAGGAAAACATCGTGAGGAAACCTGCATACACCTGAAAAGAAATTCAATTATGTGAAGTTCCCAATCTGCACTAGGCCCGCGTGGGAACTACGGCCCAAACCATCTCATTCTGAGAGGAGGTCTGTGCCTTGCAGTGGGACGTATATAGGCTGGAATGATGATAAAGGCTAAATCGGGATTTACTAGGGGCGTTCAATAAAAAGTGAGAATGAGTATGTTATAAACAACTTTTACTAAATGTCATTTTATTTTTCGACATAGTCACCTTTTAGCATAATACACTTAGTATATCTTTTTTCTAAATTTAAAATTCCATTTTTAAAAAAGGTCTTATCTTGAGTACTTAAAAAATCTTGTACTGCAGCGACTACCGCGTCGTCGTCTTCAAATTTCTGGCCTCTCAGGTATTGTTTCAATCTCGGAAATAGGTAGAAATCACTGGGAGCGAGATCTGGTGAATACGGAGGATGCTTAAGGATATCGAACCCAGCATCACGAATTGCAGCCATCGCAACGGCGGACTTGTGTGCCAGGGCATTGTCCTGGTGGAACAGCACAACTTTCGAGAGTTTACCTCGCCGTTTTTCGCGGATCTCATTGCGCAATGTTGCTATTTGTTTGGCGTATAATGTGCCCGTAATAGTGGCTCCATGCTGGAGATACTCAATCATTAATACCCCTTTACCGTCCCAAAAAACAGAGCCCATGATCTTACCGGCAGATGGGCTCACCTTGAATTTCTTCGGAGTTGGAGATGATGGCCTTTTCCATGTCATAGACTGCAGTTTCGTTTCTGGTTCGTAATGATGGAGCCATGTTTCGTCCATTGTTATAAATCGCGCCAAAAAAAGTTCCCGGTCTTGCTGCATCAGGTTCAAAGCTTCTTGACAAATCTCTAGTCTAGTTTGTTTTTGCGTGTCAGTAAGCATTCTTGGTACCCAACGCGCAGATACCTTTTTCATACCCAAGCGTTCATGTAAAATATTATGCACGCTCCCCGTTGAAATCTTTACATTTTCAGCAATAAAACGAACCGTGACACGACGATCCGCCATAACTGAGTTTTCGACTTTTTTCACAATTTCTTCAGTTACTGCTGTAGTAGGGCGTCCGGAGCGGGGATCGTCCATTGTTGATGTTCTTCCACGTCTAAATTCGGCGCACCAACGTGCGACTGTCGAATACGGAGGAGCATTAGACCCTAAAGTGTCCCGCAAATCCAAATTGACTTGGTCCGTAGAAAAATTTTTCAAACACAAGTATTTGATAACGGCGCGCAGTTCAATTTTCTCCATTTTCGCTAACGTACTCAATAGCATTGCAAAGAAATTACCGTATATTTTTTTAAACAAAAGACAGTTAGTTTTTTTTTTCATAGCAATCAGCTAGATAGATTAGCTTTATCGGCCAGTATTTAATTTCGTAATATTAAAAGAGTTTGCATCTCATTCTCACTTTATATTGAACGCCCCTCGTATATATTCAATTCAACGAGGACTATAATTAATTACTAGACTCTTCAAATTCGGTGTCAATGTAAGAGACCATAACAGCAAAAACCCGATTTTAGGATGTTTGGAAATTCCCAGAAAATAAATACATAACGGATTTATTATATTAATTAACTGATATCAATGATAATGATGATGGGTTTTAGGATTTTTGTTTTATTCAATAAGAGAGGTAAAGTGCTTATACCACAAAATTTAATTTCGCACGGACGAAGTCGCGAGTAAACTCTAGTATTGTATGAAATACTTGTATTTATTATTATTTGCTCAGTCAACCGCTAAGCCCCTATTTCCCCGTAACGCTTTTTGCGGCCTCCAATTTGTTTGGAAGGCTATAACACAAAGTGCGAGGCAATCCATGCCAATGTGACAATCCTTTATTTTATGCTTCGGAAAAATGATCGAATCTCATCCTTTTGCCTTCTTTTAGTATATTTTTGTCTGAATTGCTATAAAAAACTGCTAGTTGTAGAGTTTACGCTATGCTCTTTCAGGATCAATGTTTTTTTTTTTCAATATATTTATAGGCTTGAATTTGACCACAATCACGCCTGATGGAAAGCGAAGATGAGGCCTACGTACGATGGAGCACGCTTGCATAAGTAAATGCTCATTCACCCTGGACTTGAAAACGGTCAGACAAAACAACAACAAAAATGATACAAAACAATGACTATGATAATATATAATGATGATGGACGGATGAATCTATTTTAAACATAATATAGCAATAAAAGCTTCTAAACTGAAGGTTTTGCGCAGGTAAATCATGTAATTGTGCCTGGGCGGAAGTAGTGGTACCTACTGCCGTCTAGGCTGCACGACCGTTACGGTTCTCCCCTGTTAACCCTGGTGGTTAAGGGGGAGAAGAGTAGCGGTTGGGCCCATGGCCTATGGGGGTTTACTGACACACTGGGGGGGAGGGGGTCGGCAATTTCCACATGTGCCCGGGCGGTAGTTCAGGTTATCGTCTGGGCTGCACGACCGTTACGGTTCTCCCCTGTTAACCCTGGTGGTTAAGGGGGAGAAGAGAAGCGGTTGGGCCCATGGCCTGTGGTGGTCTGCCGACGCACTGGGAGGGAGAGGTAGCGGGCCCATTAGTGGGTCCGCTTTTGAGGACGGCGCCCCGTCCTTGGGCGGGCGCCTTTGACGTCGGCGAACCCGAACTGAGTACCTGCTCTGCCACGGCGGACAGGGAAAGGCGAGGGGGAGCCTGGTGGGTGGAAGCGACCGTGGTCTCGGTACCGCTCTGCTTTCAGAGCAGGACATGAGGGCGCGGAAGCTAACGTGAGGGCACGTAACCCCGGCTTTCCGGGAACGTGGGCATCTGCGGAAGCCACGAGGAGTAAACCTCTTTAAACAATCCTTCACCAGCGGGGGAGGCCGGGGAGCGCCGAGCCCGCATTGCACGGTGTCGACAGAGGAGCCCCATCCCGGGGCGGCCAGTGGGCGTTGCGGTGACTCCTTGTGCTCCCGCGGCGTTTCACAATGGCAGACGAGGGAATCCGTGTGGTTTTTAGTGGGTAGGCCCCTTGGGGAGAGCCCCACATACCTCCGTTTCCCCGAACGGAGACGATGCATAAGGTGCATTTTCCACACCAAAAAAAAAAAAAAAAAAGGTTAATCATGTAATAAACACTAAGTCCACCGTTTTATTTATTTTTAGTTTTTACCTGCGGTTTCGCTTGTGTAAACCATGAGATAGATCCGGCAGTTGCATTATAAGATGTACCAACTATAACCGCACTTACTTAAGTATCCCAAATTTCAGCTCAATCCAACCAAATCTCACCTGGAAATGGTCAAAAAAATGGATTGCAAATTTTGAAACCACCTCTTACTTACATATAATATAATTACAAACATTTTAATTTTAATTAAAGCTTTCAAATCTCTTGAGTCTTGGATATTTAATATTATGTATTTAAGTATGTATTTATCCTATATAAGTATGTTTATCCGTTGTCTAGTAGCCATAGTACAAGCTTTGCTTAGTTTGGGACTAGGTCTGAATTGTCCCTTGATATTTATTTATTTAAATAGTAGCTTGTGTTATTCCTACGATTCAAGTATCTACATAACAAATTACAAGGAAATCTGTTCACCCTTCTTTAGCGTAAATAAGTAGCAAGCCCACACTCACATACTTTTCCATTTATAAAACGAGTATTCAGAGTACTATAGATTTTTCGAAAAACTTGGCACCGGGTTGCTGCTGACGTACTTTATTGGACACTGGACAGTAAATATGGGGCACAATTTCGTTTTACATGGATGTTGGCAGGTTACTTTGGTGTTTGAACTAATAATGCAAAGCCAAGTTGCGTGTTTGAGGTTGCACCTAACTTTGGTAGTAAGCACATTTTGCATGACTCAGAATTTGTTTTTAAAGAAAATCAAATGATAAGGTACTCACACGAATGTTTCAGATTAAAAAGCCAATGCGAATGAAATTTAGTAATGGGCAAGAGGCCCCTTATACGCACGTGTTTTGCTTTTTATGGTATTGCTGTTTGCACTCTTCTCCATCTGTGAAGAATTCGTTTATCGTTATCCCGCGGGAATTATGGAGTTTTCCACGATAAAAACTATCTTATCTCCTTTGCAGGGTCTCAAACTATATCTCTAAACTAAATTTCAGCTGAATCGGTTCAGGGGTTTCAGTGTGAAAAGGTAATAGACGTAGTTACTTTCACATTTATAACATTAGCATGGATTGATCCACTTGTACTTTACTTTTGATCAACCGCACTGGTGGCGGAATAACAAGGTATCTTATCTTATCTTATCTTACTAATCGGGGTCCTAGCGGATACACTTCGACCCGTAAGGATCTTTTGTGTAATTACCCCTCCTTCGCACTTACTCCACAAGGTAGGTTTTAATTCATTGATATAAAACTCCGTGAAGACGAAGAAATTTTTGATCATTTAGTGCTTTGAACGGTTTGAACCCATGGCAAGTAACTAGAGGATCGCGTGTTTGAGCTTGGGCTTGCACCTATGAGTTTTTCAAAATTTAGGTATGTGCGAAATTACATTTGAAATTTATTATGAGCTTGTTAACTAGGAAACATCTACACAACTGAGAAAAAATTCAATGGTGTGCATGAAGTTCGCAATCCGGACTGCGGCTAAGGTGGGCACTACGGCCGAAGCCCTCTAATTCTGAGAGGAGGTCAATGCTCTGCAATGGGACGTGTAGCTAGTGCTATTCACGAAGACCCGTGAACTTGTCAAAATTAAAGATTAATGACATTGCAATAAGAGCCACGGTACGCGACATCATGACACGATCTATATACAGGGTGAAATCAAAATGTGATACAAAATTAGTGTTTCTAAGTCAGCTAATGTTGGACAATATAATACACTGGCTCATTTGTTAGGGTTCCGTTGTCAACTAGGAACCCTTATAGTTTCGCCATGTCTGTCCGTCTGTCTGTCTGTCTGTCTGTCCACGGCTAAGCTCAGAGACTGTTAGTACTAGAAAGCTGTAATTTGGCATGAATATATATATCAGTCACGCCGACAAAGTGACTGAATAAAAAAAGTAAACAAAATTTTTTTAGGGTACCTCCCATAGACGTAATGTGGGGGTGATTTTTTTTTTCTCGGCTAACCCTATAGTGTGGGGTATCGTTGGATAGGTCTTATAAAACCATTGCGGGGTTTCTAAAATGATTTTTCTATTCAGTGATCTGTTTGCGAAATATTCAACTTTAAAGTGAAAATTTTCATTAAAATCGGCCGTCCCCCCCCCCCACCTCTAAAATCTAAACTGTTGGGTGGAAAAATTTGAAAAATTCAGGTGGTAAATATATCAAATTTACTAGGAAAATTATAGCGGCTAAGATTGCTTGGAAATTATTTGTAGTTTAAGAGTAAATAGTAGCCTAAGGTATAAAACATACCTAAACTTGGATGATTCCGTACACATACGAAATACTTTAAAAAATATTACTTGATTTTTTCGTAATGGCTACGGAACCCTACCTTGGGCGTGTCCGACACGCTCTTGGCCGGTTTTTTTTAATTAGTCTTATTTAATTTCAGGTGGCCGGCCATACATTGAGTTGGTGATTTCATGGCAACAAAATATGAACATCCCAAATTTTATCAGACTAATTTTAATAATTGAGTTAATGCATTATGCAGGGTAGCGTTAACTGTATATTTAACTAAATACAAACTGAAATATAGATGCACAGAAAAAACCCCCAAAAAAAAGACCAATGCTGGGAATCGAACCCAGGTCCTCAGCGTTCCGTGCTGCGTGCTTACCCCTACACCATCACTGTTCTAGAAGTTAGCGACGAATCTTTCCCATACATCGTACACTTCAGTCTGTTATAATCACATTATGGAGTGATAAAGCGCGCATCTATGTTATGCCCTCTACCGAGAGACTTTAACACTCCTTCGGAGCTAACCGCTCACCTGGACCAAGAGATGGCGCTACTAAGCCAACTTTTACAAACAACAACAACAACAACTTTTTCAGACTGAAGTGTACGATGTATGAGAAAGATTCGTCGCTAACTTCTAGACCAGTGATGGTGTAGGGGTAAGCACGCAGCACGGAACGCTGAGGACCTGGGTTCGATTCCCAGCATTGGTCTTTTTTCTGGGGGTTTTTTCTGTGCATCTATATTTCAGTTTGTATTTAGTTTGAAATATATGGTTTCACGGGATGACCGTAAAAGTAATAAAAAAAATGAAATTGAAAAAAAAATAATAGAAAAAGATACTTCATACTTAACTTGTAGCGTTAACTGAGTTAGAGACACTAATTTTGTATTACCATTTAGATTTCAACCTGTATTACGCTGGGACGATGGTGATAATAATACGGATTCGCGATGTTAAGCTTGAAGCGCGTATATGTTGACACGCCGCGCGGTATTCTTCTGTTTAAGATGGTTTAACTGTTGTACACAATTTAGTTTGGTATAACGCTAGTGTTAACTTTATGCATCGGTGACGTACAAAGTGGTCAAAGTAGGAGACACAGACGGCGTATACAGGTTTAGTAATTCAGAAGCCTTACGCCACAAGACAGGCTGCTGGTTTTGGTTTCTGTAAATAGGTATGCATTCGAGTTACAGTGGTAAATCTGTCTAGCCGCAAAGACGTGTGGATGCACGGTTCATATTTTACACGATTCACACCTTGCTTTTACAATGTAATATATTCTTCATCGTTAGCGGTAAACCGTTTTTACTTTGTTTTTCAGTAAAATATTTAGAATATCGTCACTATTTTGACAAAAGCTCGTATCTCAAATCCATTTGAAAACTTAAAAGGAACCTTAAAGTGACGGAGTAAAGTTTTTGTTGTTTAATGGAGCAATTGAAAAACAGTGTCGTTGCGTTGCACCCTTGCTCCACTTGACTGAGACACATTATGCTGAGTTGGACTCTTATTTTTAAACAATTTTCAACGCTGTAACTATTTTAAGGCTCCTTTTGAAAATTAACTTCCATAATCGTCATTTATTAATGAAGGTAATGTTCTTATAAAATAATTAAAAAAAAAATAATGAATGAATCCATCTAACCGATTTCGGTCAAGGCGACCGCTTTGATTCCTAATCGTTACAGCTCTGATTAGCCTTAAGACGGCTTACGTAGCCAAACTTTGGCGATGAATCTTCGCACGCACTTAGGGCATGTAAGGCTACGGGTCTTTAGGATCCATATAAATATTGAAAGTCATAATGTAATGTTTGCCATAGTGATAAGTTGGCCTAATTTTTTTTTCTGAATCTATTACTTGTTCTGGATTGTTATAAAATAAACCTAACCTATACATAGAGTTCTACTACAGGATGACCACTTCAAACTTCCTGAAAATTTTACGGGTTCAGAACATTCAGAAAAAAGTTACTTATGTCAAATGATCACTATGACAAACGTTACATTATGACTTACAATGTTATGTCATGAATCGCGAATGGCTAAGGAGTCCTCATAGCCGTAGGTAATGACGCTGATGAAAATACTTCAACACCAATGTTAACTCACTCGTCTGGAATTGACATCATTGCGTAAACGTAACAAATTTAAACATTCATTAGTGAACCGAGTGCGCAGACGAGAATGGTTTGGTAGGAGCGTGTCATGAGTGCAAATAAATTGCGTTAAGTCCACAGCCCTGAAACGAGGACTAAATACCTCACAGAGACACAGCTTCTCGCAGTTGCTAGAGTCAGACCGAGATAAGTCTGCAACGATTTTGATAGCACACGCAGTGCATGTGTTATTTACGTATATACATCATAATTTTATAGAAGTTTGAAGAGTAATATAACGCACTGCGTGTGCTATTAAAATTGTTGCAAACTTATCTTGGTCTTACTCTAGCATAAATATCGGAGCTGTTTAGGTGCTATTAAATATTAGAGTACGCATTTATGGAATCGAAAATTATACTATAGTGTTGTATTCATAGAAACCTAGACATAGACTTA
The DNA here is from genome assembly GCA_947859365.1 of Archips crataeganus. NCBI lineage: Eukaryota > Metazoa > Arthropoda > Insecta > Lepidoptera > Tortricidae > Archips > Archips crataeganus. Next base: position 3,521,442 of record OX402050.1, on the reverse strand, counting down.
TTATGGGGATTGTTCAGCGACACTACAGGATAAAATATAAACAAAGATATTACAAAGCTAGTTTGAAAAGATCCCTTTTAGGGATAAGTTTTGTATTATTTTTGTGTTTTATGTACAATAAAGTGTTAACATACATACATACATACATCTAATATTTATCGGAATCTAATTACGAACTATTTACTGCTAAAATTATCTTGGCGAAATAGGTTCTGAGAAATATTACTTATGAGTAAGAATCGCAAAAGATATTACAATTATATTAATATAAGTAATAAGTAATATATTATTAACGAGATGATTCTTGTCACTGGCCTCGCGTGAAGTCAAAGAAAGGGACAATCGCGTGTCGTCATACTTAACGGGTGCAAGAAGGACGTCAGAGGCGCTACCACGAAATTCGAAAATCGAAGTTCGTATCGCATCATCCCTCTCACTCTCGTGTCAAATCATATTAGCGTGAGCGGGACGGCACGAAACGAAGTTCGAATTATGCACTTCGTGGTAGGGCCTCAGGCTTGTTATGTGTTTGTACTGCCGCTGTGTTCTATGCGTGTTTGTCGGTTGGTTTGTTAGCATAATATAGGAAACTACATTCACATCCCTTCCAGTTCATTAAAGTCCGCTTCTCACGTAACTTTTTGCTACGCATGGTGAAACTTTGAAATCAGCTTACAGCGGCTGTATTTCCGGACCGGTACAACTTGGGATCTTTAAAAAACGAGCCTACTCTTTTCTCAAAGGGCCGGCAACGCATCTGTAACTCAACTTGAGTTGTGGGTCTCCATGGGCGGCTGCGATTGTTTTCCATCAGGTGACTTTTAAAATCTATAAGACTTAATCACTCGTCATCATCAATCATCATCATTCATCACGATCATTGAGTACAAATTGTGATATTTTCCGCCGATGAACTGTAAATGTGAGGGTCCATAAAAGTAAACCAAGTGACAACAAAACAATATACAAGCAGTGCACCCGCTAACTGCATAGCAAAATTAATCGACCGTAAGTAAGCTTTGCCTCTGTAGGTAGCTCTGGCCCGAACATTTGTCTCTGTTTCACCAGGTGACTAGGGTGACAAAGTGAATAGAATAAAGATAAACTTGCTCTTTATGTTGTGGTCAGTGCCTTGAATGGAATAAGAGGACGTTTCAAAGGCCTTCTCCTTCTCTATCGTTTTGGTCTTAGTAGAGTGGTCGTGGTCTCGTGGCCACATTAAACGTCTACGTCGGAGTTAGAGGCAGACAGCTCTCCGCACGATTTTCCGGCGTCTCTCCCTTTCCGTAGTTTGTCTGGCACAGTCAGATACGCAGTTTACTACAGCGGCTTTCACCAGTTAAACTTAACCTCCTAAGGTCCAAGGTCCTACCCATAGTACTTATTAACTTTGTTATTCAGACCCAGCTCCTTTAACGGTTGTGTAATCATAGCGTACCACGGTCCTACCAGAAGGACTTAATAGAAACCCGCCATTTTGGTTTCAAAGTTCTGGTCCTGTATAGTACAAAAAAAAGTCTTCTAAGTACCTACTTCGGTCTGAATGACTATAAAACAATAGTACTACTGAACTAAAACAATTACTTTGCTCACCCGCGACCTTACAATAGTTACGTTTATGCAAGAAATGTGCGTTCATGCAGTTCCTCCACCTCCACACTGTACGAACACACACAAATCACATAAACCCAACCATCACCACCACCAAGCTACACTGACGCGTTTCGAACTCAACCAGAGCTCATCTTCAGAGTTACCACAACCGTATGCTATGCTACCAAATGTTAAAAATGGGTGAGCAAAGTAATTGTTTTAGTTCATTAATATGGACCTCCGCAAAGTAACGCCTGATTCAATAAATAATAGTACTACTGGTAGGACTACGGGCTGTAGTGACTACATGCCGAATTTTTCGTTGGGCCTTAGAAGGTTAAGGCATAGGTGGCTTTCCACACGACCTGGATCTTCCCAACTTTCCATTATAATTATCAGCCTCTCCATGAAGTGAAGTCGTTATCTCGCCTGAAGACATGTTCAAAGTATACCAGAGTGTGCTACGGCCGAAAAACGCTGCATGATGGCGACCTCCTGAAGTATGGACACTTCAGTGCGAAACTTCGTCCATGATATCCCATGATGTCCATGGTTTCTTGCCGGTTTCTTCTCAACAGGGTTTTTTCCAAACCGGTGGTAGATTCTTCGACGTTCATAGGAGCATCAATTGATGCCTAAATTGAATAAAGAATTTTGACTTTGACTTTGACTTTGACAAGCATCTTCCTCAAGCATCGTATCTCCACAGTGTTTATTATCCCTTTGGAAAGGACTAGTGGTGAGTAAATGTTCATACATAACCTAAAATTCTATATTTTTTACTCTTACTGCAGTACTAAGTTGGCTGTATGCGTGTGATGTTAGACACATGCCTGCACACGCCATGCTTCGTTGGCTTGATAATCAATAACTGTACTTCGTGGTAATAGCTACGTGAGTATTGCGTAAGCGGTAATGTTGTTGTGCCAACAAACGGCACATTAAGTCCTGGTATATTTTGGATATGAGAGCCCTTCTGTCTTATATTTCAATTCTGTGAGGTCTTGTAACAACCAGAAACAAAACCATAGCTTTTTTTATACTCATTGCAAAATTGTGGTCGGGTCGAGTCTTTTAGTTTTTTATTCGAATTCATAATTTTTTGAGCGCTAATATTTTTATATCCAAATGCAAATTGTACCTACGTTAATTCAATATCAACTTTTGACGATAGCTTAACCTTAATTTCTAAAATGTTCATAATATACCTACGAGTACTACCTTGGAGTTGATGCAATAATGCGTTTGCATTCATCCATAAAAATACAATAGAAGCTTAACCACCACTCGTGAACAAGAGGGTGCATGGGTTGCTACATTCATTCATTGGCCACGTCATCTATTGCAGATGATTGTTGCAGCGTCTCAGGTAAAATCAGGAGTTAGAGAGGATGTTACGTGGAGGTTGATTGCAATGTCTGCGATGACTGAAGAGTCCTATACCAGAGCGGCATCTTAGAATTTTAAATCTTAAAGCGGCATTTTAAATCTTAGCTTAGGACTCCCAACCGGCCTCCTGGCGTTTGCGATTGGGCCCAGCATAACTTGACGTGGGAGTCTGGTAGGGCTCATTCTATGCACATGGCCAAGCCAAGTGAGCCTTCTTTGTTTTAGGATTGCTGTTAAAGAGGGACAGTGCTGCAGTGCTGGTAGCTACAAGTTATAATTAAAATAACTGTAAATCTGAAAATACTTTGTAGGATCGAGAGTAGAATCGATTCAACACACTGTAAAACAGTTTGTCTTTTACTTCAAATAAAAAAGACAGGTGTGGGGTGTCAGAAGTTTCAAGTATAGTGATTAACAGCTTATATAATCATTAGTCTCCTCAATAGTCTGATTGTGGTACAACCTACAAAATAAGTACTCGCCTTAATAACTTTAAAGTGCCGTTTACGGCTTACGCAAGATGTAAGTACATTTCGCTTTTTACCATAATTTACATTCTCATACATGCAAAAGGTACTTAAATAATGAATTATGCTTCTATCATTTTCCACTTAGGTGTATGCGAGTTTGGACACAATATTGTGTTATTTTTACCCTTCTACGGCAAAGCAAATAGGATAATGATTACAGTCTATATAATGTGCTTATGTAGTTATTGATTGAATAAGGCTTTACTATGCGAAGATTCATATTAATCAACTAAGTACAACCTTTTACTTACCTTGCTAAGTTCCATTACTAAGCGAGACATCATAATCATCATCACCATCATCATCATCATCATCCCAGCCTAGATACGTCCCACTGCAGGGCACGGGCCTCCTCTCAGAATGGAAAAAACATATTTTTATTTATTTTTTATTTACCCGACTGCCGACTGTCGAAGGGGGTTTGTTTTGCGAGCGCGTGTATTTATGTATGTAGGTATGTATCATTCTTTGGCACACTCTGCAGTAGTCGGCTTAGTAAATTTTTAAGTGAGAGGTGGTAGGTTAGATTCGTCTCATTTGCCGAAGTGCCATAGGGAAACATAACACGGGAAACACGGATTTCATGGATTTTCGGATTATTTGAGGGTAAAAAAAAACTTACACAGTCGGTTTTTTTTTTTAATTTACAATGTCCAGAGAAAAGAACAGTATGTCACATACGTACCAATTTAAAGTAAGGTGAGGTTATTTTTGTGGAAAGTGAGGTATCAAAATCAGAGTCAAAAATTTATTTCTGTTAGAAGGCCGTTAAAAATTAGAGGAAGATTGGCAAATAAGTATTTTCGCAAGTAGGTACAAGTGATAGCAAATTTGACGGTATTTTACTTAGTTGTTTAAAAATTATATTGTTTATTCATTAAATAGGTTAAAACCAAACTCTTAAAGGTACAATAGAGAAATATTTCTCTAGGCAGATGTTATGCCTAATAATAATAATAATACCTATATAAGATTCTTAAGGTGCTGTGAAGCGAATATGTCCTGGGGATATTACCTACGACGTTATTATTTTCTTAGTATTTTTCTAACAAAGTAACATTTTTCTCTGAGAAAGCTTAAAAACGTTTTGAACCGTCCATAACAGAGAGCAGAGGGAAAATATTTTAATCCCATTACACCAAGGGATTGCGGCTAAGGAAATGGAAGTTTTCTTAACAAATTGATTCGGAAAACCGTCCATTTGCAAGTGAATAGCAACGAAACTGGTCGAGTGTTGCTGTCGATTCGGAGAAACGTTTTTGTTTCAAACTTTTTTGGATAAAACTAATCCCATCCAGCAGTGATGGCCTAGTGGTTTGGTCTATTACCTATGGCCTCTCAACCAGAAGGTCGGGGATTCAGGCCCGGGCTCACACCTCTGAGTTTTTCGGAATTTATTTGCGAAATTACATTTGAAATGTTCCTGAGCTTTATAGTGTAAAACATAGTTAGCAAACTTGCACACACCTGAGAAGAAATGCAAAGGTGTGTGTGAAGTTCCCAAAGGGCACTGAGCCCGCGTGTGAACTAAGGCCCAAGCCTTCTCATTCTGAGAGGAGGCCTGTGCCCTGCAGTGGGACGTACATAAGCTGGGATAATTTTGAATCGCATCAAATTTATTTGAGGCTGCCTCGTTACTGTATTGCGTAGGGAATGTTTGATGAAGTATAAGTGACTGTTTTTGCGCCACTATGCGTATGAGAAGCGCGTCTCTGGTGCGCGGACTGAGAAAGAAATAACTGTAGCTTTCTCATTCATCTGTGTACCTAGTCTAATCACCGTGTCACTGTTGCAACAAAGAAGCGATACAGTAATTAGATTGGTACAAACATAAATAAGAACAGGCTACTTCCACTACACGTTAAGTGTGTTTTTTTCTGATTAGCTCTTTGGTGATAAGTAAGTAACTAGCCCAATCATCTGTGCATCAATCTAATTAGTAATTACCGTATCACTTCTTTGTAGTAACAGTGATACGGTAATTAGACTAAGTACACCGATAAATGAGAATGATTGAGGTGCAGTTAATTTTTTTTTCACGATTTGCTAATATTACGAATAAGTCGGGTAAGGAAAGATGGAAATGGCGAAATAATAAGGGTTTCTTGTAGACTATTTGAACACCGCCTTTCTTTAGCATTACGATTACGAATCCATTAATAAATTGACACTCGAGTGATTTCCCAAGGAGAACATTAGCAAACATAATACTTACTTGAAACTTTTGCTCACTATTTACTTCTGATCAAATGAGTATCTAAATTCTGTTCACAAATATCTGCCTAACCAATATTTAAACACGTTGCGAATCAAATATCGGTACAGTCTCTATCAGAAGGCAAATCGTGGGCAATTATCATAGTTGTTTGTCAAAACTGTTATTCATGGCAGTACGGGAGTAACATGGTTGATTGAATTTTGCATGTAGCAAAGTATAGTAAGTTGTACAGTACAGGAAGTAGTAACATACATAAATTATGAAAAGATTCATGAATAAAATGCGTAATGGCTATTTGACATTATTTAATTTTTGGTAACACTATCAAACTAGACAAAGACTGTGTAATCGAGAATTTGATTGAGGTTAGATGTAGAGTTTTTATTTGAAATAATCCTGAAAAGTTGATATCTTCAGAAAAAAAATCTTATGTATAAAATTCTCGTGTCGCGGTGTTTGTTACCGAACTCCTCCGAAACGGCTTGACCGATTTTCATGAAACCTTTTTATCTATAAAAATAAAAATAAAATAAAAATAGTTTATTAAAAGAAAACCTTAATAACATACACAGAATATCCAGTGGCCCCACACTAGGCTATGCCTGTCACGTGGTGGCCTGATTCAGCATTACAATAAATTGACAACAGTAGGAAAAATTACAATATTAAGTAGTAGCCGGTTACATAAATCCACAGTTAAGGTTTTTTAGAAACTAGGTAGGTTAGGCTAGGTTTATATTCGGTAGGTCTGAGAATAGGTCGTAGGCTATTCTTTATACCCCTATTCTTCGCGGACGGAGTCGCGGGCAACAGCTAGTAATATATAATAAACACTTCATTCAGTGAAATCAAAATAATATAGAAATGTATACCTATTTATTTATTTCGACGATCGGCCCTTATGGTGAAATTTGCTGTGTAGGATTTTACGAGGGCAAATAGTCGGTCTAGCTTGGTATTTTCTCTGGGAAAAAGCGTATTTCTGACTTTTAAGCTGACCAAAGCTCGGTTATCCACGTAACTATACACAAACTCGGCTACAATGCATAAACGTCGGTGGTCAGATACAGATCTCCCGGACAGGCATCATCTGAACATTATTTTTAGCCGTACCTACAAACAAGTATACTCAAAACTTACATACCCGTGTCTCCATTGACCTTCCAGTCCGATAGTGCAGACACTGACATCTATTCAAGGCCAATTGCCAATTGCCACAATAAGTCTATTGCGGTACGGCACTTGTGTTACGTGAACACGGTAGTGTATCTGCCAAGTTCACAAAGCAAAAGGAGCATTGATATTGGGTTATAATTACACGAACCACTTTTAGCTTCTTTCAGCAGCCCTGTAATTGAACTCTTTAATAAAACAAACACACTTTCAGCATTAGTTTCAATGTCTAGATCATATTTAGGTTTTAGTTACTCAAACGGAAAAAACGGAACCAGGATCACGGGTCACTTGTGTATTGTAGTATGTGACTACATTTAGTGTTTTACCGCAACATTAGAGTTTACCGCGACATAGACGCTTATTGCTTGACTCGGCACAATACGCACTGTTATAAAATAGGCTGTCTAACTAATAAAGCTCTTTCGACACGCAGCTCTAGTAGTACTCATTTCTCTCTAACCACCTACTACATACGTTATTGCAGTATCAGTCTGCCTGTTCGTCTGCCACAATCGATATTTAAGTATTTTATCCTCCGGAACCCGTTCGACTCAAGCTTTGGTTTTAAATAATCGAGTACCTACCAAATAATTTTTACCAAAAATATTTCATGTAAATACAAGTATGATTTTGTCATTTCGTAACATAATTATAATATCGCTAAACTGGTAATTCATCATTTTATCTTATCCATGAAAGTGTCCTTGCCACGACAGTGAAGCAGTTGATCCATTATTTTATTGCAATGAATTGGTATGAAGTGATCTGAATAATTGGACTGGTAGCGGACAGTGCCAAATTTAATACTTTTTTAGACACCACTACTTTCTGTATTTACAGGTGAACTTGCCCATTTTTTTTTCATTTTTGTTTTCAGTGGGACAATACAATATCATTAGCAAGATCATCTTGGTCACCAGTTCGGACTCGGCTATGTGACTAGCTCCTCACATACCGTGTAATTCAGTCTAGTAAATTGAAAAATTGCTTAATATTTATTTTGGGCACAGTGAAAGTTGATCGCAAAGGTAAATGTTATTTATTTATTATATAAAACGAGCAACAAGTTATTTCTTTTTAAAATTGTGTACAATTTTAACTGATCTATAACCACCAAAATTATAAACTCTACAATTATTTTGCTAAATATAAAACTTTTATAACACAAGCAGACATAGTCAAAGTTTATAAGGAAATTACTGTCTAAATTGATCTGACCTCGTATTTGCTCGATACTAGCAACTAACGAGCAGACTCGCTAATATTTTTGCTAACACTCACTTTTTTTACCATAACCAAATTACAAAACACGGTTAAATCCAACTTCTAAATTCTGCAAATAATGGTCGATTCATATCTACAAACACCGAGTGGCAGACAAAATAATATTCTTCTTTACAGTTTCTATTTACGAATTCATATCTATCGTAACACGACCACGCAGACACAGGCCGTGCCCAGCCACTATGCGCAAAGAATATTTTTTTGGTGTCTGATACGGCACATGTCTGACTCGCTCGGTATCTGTAACGTAGATACAAATCAATTGACAGATACCTACTTTTTCAGAATCATCTCTTGCTGTGATCAAATCTTACCAAGTGAGATTTAAAAGTTGAAGAAGTACATACATTATAAGCTCATAACAATGAATAATCATCAAAATGGACTGCAAACCAAACCAGAATACATCACAAAAGATGATCTCAAAGTTATACTCACAAACTGTGGATACGTGATTGATGAAATAAAAATCAAACATTATGAAGTCAATTCAGCGTGTGAAGATAAAGTGATTGGATTTCTAGCTGATCATTTGATACTTAAAGTAATTGTTATTTCAAATAATGAGCAAAGAACACACTATTATTTTATAAAAGCACTGCCTCAAGATGCAGGGAAGGCATTATTTGTAAGTTCCTTGAATTTATTTGAAAAAGAACTAATATTTTATCAAATGATCAAAAGCAAATTGGACTTACCAGGTCAGTAAACACATACAATTATTTTAAATAAATTTCTATGACCTAAATGACGTCAAAAATGACGGTTATCTTTTATTACATTAATACTAATATTCCCTTTAAAGATTTGACTAGAATAGAAAAATACGCTAATATTCCGGCGGAATTTCCCTGTACATGACTTAATTGTTTTTTTTATGTCTGCTTTTATTTATTTTATTTTAAGTAACTGCATTTTTAGGTCTGAAACCTTGGAGCAGTAAACTGGTTGCAAACTTGGAAAAAGCTGTAGTTTTCGACGACATGACTTCGCAACAATATCAAATGCGCAACAAGAATATTAAATTCGACATGCAGCATACTTTAGAAGCATTGAGGACTATAGCTCGCTTTCACGCTAGTTCAATAATTTACGAAGATAAAATATCTAAAAACCTAAAAAAACCTTATCGTCTTGGTGAGGAATTTAAAAAATATTTAGATTCAGCCCATTTTGATAAAACTGATCAATGGTTCAATCAGTGTAGAATAGCAGCCTTGGTAATTATTAAGGAGTTTTCAAAATACAAAAATGTTAATAAAGAGCTTTTAAAAAAAATTGAAGACCGATGGAGTGACGTCTGGTACTCTGCATTAGACTACAACGATTCTGAAAGGAGTGTGATTTGTCACAGAGATCTTTGGAACAATAATCTTCTATTTCACTATAAGAAACAGGAAGATGGTAGTTTAGTGCCGGATGACTGTGTCCTGGTTGATTTCCAGGCAATCACTTACCAGCCACCAGCACGTGATGTCATGTTTTTTCTTCATTACAACTTGGAACCTCAGTTTCGGAAAGACAATATGGATAAATTATTAATATTTTATTTCGATGAACTGAAAAACATCCTTTTGAATTATGGAACTAGTATTGAGGATATAATTCCAAAGGAAAATTTTGTGAGGTCAGCGAAGGAATACAATCTCTGGGGTCTAGTAGCACATGCTTCTTTGGTTCAAGTACTTGGTTTAGATGACCATTTAACTATGAAAATGTTAGCTGATCCAGCGCAGTTCAAAGAAGTAATATGGAACGACAGATCTACGTATATAAGAGAGATGATTCAAGAAAGTGATTGTTTTAAACGAAAAATCATGATTCCAATTGAAGAAATTGTGGAAGAGTACGTACTAACTAATTAAATGGTTGTGGCCAGTAAATATTGTATTTGTTGTTTTTTTTAATGATACTCATTGTTTTTTTTTAGTTAAATCAAACTGTTTTGATAAATTATAAATAAATAATTCTGTCCCTAACTCCCAGGTAAATCAAATGATAATAGCGTAATTATTTCGAATAAATAAAGTCACAAACCATTGTAAGATACCATATACATCAAGCTAATTTTAAATGACATGACTGAATGAATGAATGACTCGCGTGGGACATTTTTTGTCAGTATTTACTGGCCAGACTGGTGTAGTACTAATCTCCAATTTTCGGTTGGGCAAAAAGTGACATTTTCTTGCAAGCGAAAGCAGATGGGTTTAAATTTTAAACAATAAGTAGTTCACAGAAGCATTTTTATTGTTATTATTACTAACATTATTTTTAAGGCTTATACTAACAAACATGAGATCAATGTTATCGGAAATAAAATAAATTCAAATAAAAAATCGTTATTATTCAGGATTAACTAAGCTGACACTTTGTTTGGACAGAGATGTGCATAATATGCATAATGTGCATGATTTGTACAACTTAACATAATTATAACTTAAGTATAATGTATAACTTAAGTTTTTTTTTATGTTCACTCATTATAATTGTGCCGATTTTTGCCCAAATAAAATATAAAACATTTGTAATTAACATAAGAACATTTGAATTTTAGATGACAATTTATTACATACATTCATTTAACTTGTGTGTATTGATGCATAACTCCTGCCACTTTTTGATGCATAGCTTAAAATAACATAACAGATAAATTGATAAAAAAATTATTGTAATTTAATTGGCTGCAAGCCAAAGACGTTCAAGAAACCTGCTAAATTGAAACTGAATATTTAAACGCGTGAATTTACTTCTGACACTTTGCTGTGCTGTCAACTGTATGGTGATACTGTAGTGATGCAAACATAATGAATGGTTAAACAAACTTACCTTAAGTGAAGTTTGACCACAATTATACGAGACGTTACATCCGAAGAGATTTATTATTCACTATGTAGTTCACTTCTTAATGTACTAGGCATCGCACATTAGTTTATAGAATTCAAATCAAAAAAAGTAACAAAACGACCCCTGCCCCCTCCCCCTGCCGCCGCGGTCCACCATTGCGCCCGATTTCGCTTCATTCTTTTTAGAGATTAGATCTATTTCGCGAGAGATTTAGGGTATGACTACTACGGCAGGAAGAGTCTTAGGGAAGGGCGGGTAATAAATCTCTTCGGATGTAACGTCTCGTATAATTGTGGTCAAACTTCACTTAAGGTAAGTTTGTTTAACCATTAATTATACTACGACGTTACATCCTCAAGATTTATTATTCACTATGTAGATGTTTAGCGTATATGCGAAATAGGATCTTAATGGGATAGAAGACGGCAGAATAGAAAATAATATAAATCAGGTATAACTCACATACCCTTTTATTTTAGGTAGTTATTTTTTAACTTAAAAAAAAAAACTTAAATTATTCTATCGGAATCAAGTTGATGATAATTATTATATCTAGTAATAATAATAATAATTAGTTAAATGTTGTGACTGTAAACCGCCTCTACAAAAACATTTTCTTCTTCTTCGAGTACCGGTCTGTTATAGAATTTTGCGAAGATTAGAGAGTTCTCTGTCCACCCTGCAGTCCTTTTTATAAGATCTACTGATAGTCCTTTTCGGCTAGCTGCCGAGGTTTGTAAAAGTTAAACTTTTACATTTTTTTTTTTATTATAAAAAAATATTTGATTATCAAATAAAAAATAAAAATATATTTGAATATTTCATCCTCTAGTCAAGGCATCAAAATGTAAAAGGTCACGGCAACAAAATGTAAAAAACTTGTTCCTACATTTTATAAGCCGATATAAATATATATATAAAAATATTATATATACATTAAGGTATATACCTAGGTAAAGGTATACAACGATATAATGACCAATTCTAGTCAAAATATTGCCGTTAAACTAAATACAGTCAGGACTCCTACGTTGTGTAATTTTTTGATTTAGCAATCCAAACTTCGTAAGATGTGGTATGTCTTAAGGTAAAGCAGGGATCTATTGGAGGCATACTGCTCGTATTGGCAAAAGCCACATACTTTGCCAATACGGCAAAGGGAGGAGAGAAAAGCAACTCAGGCCCGGGATGTAGAAATTTAGGGTTGGACTGAGACAGTTTGAGAAAAATTGGGTACCAAGGCTGGCTAGGCCAGTAAGGTACAACTAGTATACCAGTAGCCTCTTCATTTATGATTTTTCTCAGACTCTTTAGGATGAGTGAGAAGGGGGGGAAAGCATAAAAGAAGAAAGTACTCCAATTAACCGTAAATGCGTCAATATCAAAGGCCTCAGGATCGCGTTTCCACGAGATATATTGTTGGCACTTAGCGTTTAATCGAGTGGCGAATAAGTCTATCTCCGGGAAACCAAAGCTATCAGTGATTTTTTGAAACGCCGTAGAGGATAAACTCCATTCCGTATCGATGTTGCAGCGGCGAGATTCTTCGTCGGCCTCTACGTTCTCTTTGGACTTTGTATATGACGCATATACGTATAATTGTTGCGCTTCACACCACTGCCATATATCTCGTGTGATGTCGCTTAAGTGGGGATATTGGACTCCCCCGAACCTATTGATGTATGATATTGCGGTATTATTGTCAATACGTAACAATATTTCTTGTTTATAATAATTTTTAGCAAAACATTTAAGTCCGTTAAAGGCGGCTAATAATTCGAGAAAGTTTATATGATTTTTTGCCTGTTGTGTGTTCCAAAAACCGCCCGTTCTTTCTCCACTACATGAAGCTCCCCAGCCTGCCGGGGGGTCCCTTTTTGTAGTTGCAACAAACACGGACTTAGGTATCGTGTCTGTGATAGAATCGTCTGAGTCAGACAGTGGTAGTACAGGGATTTCGTAATCACTCGCTGGAGTGTTTGAGCGGTTCTGAGGGTCGGGATAGTACCGTTCGTAATCGTTGTATTCTGTAAGTAACGTAGAAATAGATAGATATTTTGAAATATTTTTAAGTCACTGGGCGTAAGCACGTTAGGCCGCTAGACTATTCGATATGCACGTTACGAAGTAAAACCGCTTTTATATACGTATATGTATATATATATACACCTACGTTGTAGGAGTCTGTATATTTTTGAGTCATTGAACGTACGCACGTTACGTCGCTAGACTAGGTAGGTATCAGCCGTGCGCATGTCACGGAGTATAACCCTTTAAGTATTCCTATTTATAATAGGCATGGTGTAATTAAATTAATCCTCTGTGCATATAGGCACTCATACAGAGTAAAAGAAAAAATAAGCACCCTTCAATTCAGGCAAATGTATATAATGCTCGAAAATAAGTACCTAATGTAGAAATATTCGTCTATCAATACCGCAGGTAGGTAAGTAGAAAAAAATAATCATTATTATTATAGCACACCAAATGTAATACAGGGAAATAGGGTATCTATTTGTACGATATTCCTAATAAACCTTATTATGATGGAACGATCCAATCTATAATGATATAAAAGGCATAAAAGTTAAAAAAATTTTGTAAGTAAATTTGAAGGTATGCCTGTAATGAACTAAAACAATTACTTTGCTCACCCGCGACCTTACAATAGTTACGTTTATGCAAGAAATGTGCGTTCATGCAGTTCCTCCACCTCCACACTGTACGAACACACACAAATCACATAAACCCAACCATCACCACCACCAAGCTACACTGACACGTTTCGAACTCAACCAGAGCTCATCTTCAGAGTTACCACAACCGTATGCTATGCTACCAAATGTTAAACTAACAAACCAAAACAAATGTTTTAACTTGTCACTGTAACTTCTCAAGTACCCACTTTATTTTTCTTATTCTCAAACTACCCCACAAAAATTAACTTTTATTGACATATTATAAAACTACCTTGAATTTTTTGTTTATTTATTTATAAGGCATATTTAATTAATACTAACTGTTCAAATTCGACCCAAGCCGCAGTAAAGGAGAAGATACTAAATTTACCTGTTCATTAATAATAGACCCCATAGTGTTGTACCTAATTATTTCCATGCATTCCAGAGCATCCAGATGCAACCCCTTGCCGCAATAATGTAACACTTCATAAGAATCTGAATCTAACAATGAATTATTTGATTCCAACAAATGTTTTGCAAAATTCGATCTATCTGGATGCTCATTCCTATATGCCGAAACATGCTCTTTAAATCTAGTATTAAAACTTCGGCCTGTCTGTCCTACGTATATCCCATTGCAGTCATTACAAGTAAGCTTGTATACCCCCGATCTAGTTCCCTTATCTACCTGTTCTTTGTGGTTACATAGCCTAGAGTACAAAGAGTTGTTAGTCTTAAAGGCAACATTAATATTGTTTGATTTTAAAATGCCATAAATCTTATCAGACAAACCCCCAACGTAAGAGATGCTAGATCTATATTTGTTAGTAGACTGAGAAGGTAACGCAGCGTAAAGCATGCTATTTACTAACCGTGCCTGCTTCTTTTGAACTAAACTATCTACCATTGATTTTGTATAACCATTTGAGATCGCTATCTGATAAATAGTACTCAACTCTAAATCAAAATGTTCCTTAGAAAGAGGCACAGTCAACAATCTATTAACATAACAATGGAAAGCAGCCAGTTTATGCTGCCACGGATGATTAGAAGATGCTGGTATAACAGCATCTGTGTACGTGGGCTTACGGTATATTTTAAATTGATGTTTACCATTTAATTTTGAAATCGTTAAATCCAAAAAGTTCAACGAACAATTTTCCTCCAATTCTTTTTTTAACCTTATCTTTACGTGCTTGTTATTCAAACCATTAATAAACTCGTCAAGCTGTCTCATACTCCCTCTCCAGCATAGGATCAAATCATCAACATACCTAAAATAGTACACAATATTACTATTACCCACACTATACTGATTCTCAAAATGATCCATAAATATATCTGCCATTAAAGGACTCAGAGGTAAACCCATAGCTAAACCATCACTCTGTAAGTAATAAAGACCATTGAACCACAGACAGATTACAGAGTGATGGTTTAGCTATGGGTTCACCTCTGAGTCCTTTAATGGCAGATATATTTATGGATCATTTTGAGAATCAGTATAGTGTGGGATCTCAAATGGTTATACAAAATCAATGGTAGATAGTTTAGTTCAAAAGAAGCAGGCACGGTTAGTAAATAGCATGCTTTACGCTGCGTTACCTTCTCAGTCTACTAACAAATATAGATCTAGCATCTCTTAAGTTGGGGGTTTGTCTGATAAGATTTATGGCATTTTAAAATCAAACAATATTAATGTTGCCTTTAAGACTAACAACTCTTTGTACTCTAGGCTATGTAACCACAAAGAACAGGTAGATAAGGGAACTAGATCGGGGGTATACAAGCTTACTTGTAATGACTGCAATGGGATATACGTAGGACAGACAGGCCGAAGTTTTAATACTAGATTTAAAGAGCATGTTTCGGCATATAGGAATGAGCATCCAGATAGATCGAATTTTGCAAAACATTTGTTGGAATCAAATCATTCATTGTTAGATTCAGATTCTTATGAAGTGTTACATTATTGCGGCAAGGGGTTGCATCTGGATGCTCTGGAATGCATGGAAATAATTAGGTACAACACTATGGGGTCTATTATTAATGAACAGGTAAATTTAGTATCTTCTCCTTTACTGCGGCTTGGGTCGAATTTGAACAGTTAGTATTAATTAAATATGCCTTATAAATAAGTAAACAAAAAATTCAAGGTAGTTTTATAATATGTCAATAAAAGTTAATTTTTGTGGGGTAGTTTGAGAATAAGAAAAATAAAGTGGGTACTTGAAAAGTTACAGTGACAAGTTAAAACATTTGTTTTGGTTTGCTAGTTTAACATTTGGTAGCATAGCATACGGTTGTGGTAACTCTGAAGATGAGCTCTGGTTGAGTTCGAAACGCGTCAGTGTAGCTTGGTGGTGGTGATGGTTGGGTTTATGTGATTTGTGTGTGTTCGTACAGTGTGGAGGTGGAGGAACTGCATGAACGCACATTTCTTGCATAAACGTAACTATTGTAAGGTCGCGGGTGAGCAAAGTAATTGTTTTAGTTCATTAATATGGACCTCCGCAAAGTAACGCCTGATTCAATAAATTATGCCTGTAATGTTGTAACCGGCGCCGTGACGACGCGACGGTACGTAAGAGATCGTCACCTATGTTATTAAAGCAAATGTTAAAAGTATATATTTATGCACTAACCTTCCTCAGATGTAGAATCAGATGTTGAGTAACGATCGAGACGATCCTCTAATCGTTTCAGTTTCATTTTAAGATGCCGTCTTTTATCCTTGTGTTTTCTTTTTGGCATTATGAGATTTTTAAAAGCCACGTATAGTTATTTAATTTTTACACTTTGAACAAAAAAATTATTACTGAACAAAAAGTCGTAATCGAAGATGTTGCGATGCCCGCACAAGAAAAGCGAAATGAAGCGAAATCGGGCGCAATGGCGGACCGCGGCGGCAGGGGGAGGGGGCAAGGGTCGTTTTGTTACTTTTTTTGATTTGAATTCTATAAACTAATGTGCGATGCCTAGTACATTAAGAAGTGAACTACATAGTGAATAATAAATCTTGAGGATGTAACGTCGTAGTATAATGCATCTTTGAAATATTCATGAGTTGTAAACAGTATATCGTTTGCACCTTTTCTGTGATTTTTATAAAAAGCGAAATTATTATTTGCAATTTCGGTCTTTTTTCTTGAACTGTGCTGTGAGGCCTCCCTTCTTGTCAAAAGTATTCGTGTGAATTTAGAAAAGAACTGCATTTTTTAACAGCTTCAATAACCGCAGATCCATGTACGAAGAAGAAGCAAATAGTAAGTTAGTAAATTGATTTCAGAATTAAACCTCAACATATCCCTTAAAAAAAATTCTGACAAAAAAATGAATAAGAAAGTGATTCTAAACAGTTAAAGATTACAGCTAATGTTTTGATGTGAGCAAGTTCTGAAATTTACTTCTTTATCCATCCATCTGAATACTTAGGTGACAAAAATTGGGGCTACAATTTGGTATTGCAGACACATTATCTAATATATAAAAATCTCGTGTCATGGTGTTTGTTATCGAACTCCTCCGAAACGGCTTGACCGATTTTTCATAAAACTTTTTTCTCCATATTCGGTAGGTCTGAGAATACTTAGGTCGTAGGCTATTTTTTATCTTCGCAGACGAAGTCGCGGGCAATAGCTAGTTATAATATATCTTCTTTGGATATACGAATAAATGTTTTCTTTTCGTTTTTACACAGAAAATTGAAGTGACTTTTTTCACCACACTGTCACGAGACAATAATGGTGAAAAAAATACTTAATTCAATAGAATTCTTATTTGTTAATTCTTATTTACAAATAAGAATTCTAAAAACTATTGTTCCTCTGAAAATTAAATATAAATATAAAGATAATTATGGTCAACTATTCCAATACTGTAAAGTGATGAATGTATTCAATAAGATAAAGCAAGCCATAATATGTGAAAATATTGATAAAATAGAACTACTAGAAAAACATCGTAACAGGCCAGATAACTTACGCCATATACCCAACCGCCCGCTATATCGGGTCCCCAAGCAATGTAATGAGTATGGCAGAAGGGTCTGGAAGTGCATCCTTCCCCAACTATTAAATAATTTACCGTTGTCTATTGCGAAAAAATTAGAAAGTAATAACAGTAAACAAATTAAAAGCGTGATTAAAATATATTTTATGAGAGATATATTTGAGAGGGAAGGGACGGATGCGCACTCAGACTTAGGTTATATGTAAGTTAAAACAAAAAAACTGCATGCATGGGAAATCATGATTTATATAATAAATTTACTATCTACTCGTATTGTATAATTAGACTAATTACGCGTGAGCAACTCAGTCTTTCGCTAACCGAGGCCACGCAAAATCCTTAAAATTAGGATTAAGGACTCGTTTTGCATGTTTTATGAAATGTTCTTTGCTTGAAATAAACAGCTTAAAATTTTAATTTTTTTTTTTTTTTACATAAAACAAGAATGAGATAAAAATACGCAAACTGCCGTGCTTCTATTGGGACTACCATCATCATACATTTGAAAAAAAAATACAATAAAACAAAGCGAAATAAAAATAAATAAGCTTCTGTTTGACGTTGATCAGACCTGGTGGTAAACGAAGATGTGACATAAAATATGAAGCACAGAGACACCTGGTAAAGTTATGTTGAATGACGAATATTTTCGTTTACCACATCACTTCGCACGTTGCAATATTAGTTTCAGTCTTGCAGCGAATATCAATATTGCAATATTTGATTTCTAACGGCTCATAGCATGTCAAAGTAACCTATCGAATCGTCGCTGGTTCATTCATTGATTCAGTTGTCTTTATGGCGCCTTTTCAAAGTGAATGCAACAATGAACATAAAAACTACTGTGAGAGTGCGCGGGCTGTGCGTTTGGTAGCACCCGCCGTGGCGTGTTCTCCTTGATGAAAGGCTATGGAATAGTCCGAAACAAGTCGAGCTAAACTCGATAATAGACTTGGGTTATCCACATTTTTCACTATGAATGCTACAATGACTGCCATTGTAGCACTGGAATATGATTCTAAAAACACTTTTTGTTTCAGAATAGAAAAACGGTAAATAAATAAAAGATCAGTAGGTATTTGTAAAATGTTAAATGATAAATAAATTAATAGTAATAAATCATGGGACAATTGATACCAATTGACCTAGGTATTCCAAAACTAAATAAAGCTTGTACTTTGGTTAGGTACCTACCAGACAAAGGATAAACACACTTATATGGATAAATACATAAGTACTTGAATACATAATTAAACATCAACTCTAACGCAAAAATTCGTATAAGTATTCATACAAATATCTGCCTCGACCTGGATTCGAACCCGGGACCCCAAGTTTAGTAGTCAGGTTCTATAATAACCACTATCCGATCGTCAATAAAATGTTAGTTCAAGATTTCAGTATTGACAAGAGAAAAGTTTGATAGCAAAATAATTTTAAGATTGGCTTTAAGTACCTAAGTATAAACTTACTAGGGGCGTTCAATAAAAAGTGAGAATGAGTATGTTATAAACAACTTTTACTAAATGTCATTTTATTTTTCGACATAGTCACCTTTTAGCATAATACACTTAGTATATCTTTTTTCTAAACTTAAAATTCCATTTTTAAAAAGGTCTCATCCTGAGTTCTTAAAAAATCTTGTACTGCAGCGACTACCGCGTCGTCGTCTTCAAATTTCTGGCCTCTCAGGTATTGTTTCAATCTCGGAAATAGGTAGAAATCACTGGGAGCGAGATCTGGTGAATACGGAGGATGCTTAAGGATATCGAACCCAGCATCACGAATTGCAGCCATTGCAACGGCGGACTTGTGTGCCGGAGCATTGTCCTGGTGGAACAGCACAACTTTCGAGAGTTTACCTCGCCGTTTTTCGCGGATCTCATTGCGCAATGTTGCTATTTGTTTGGCGTATAATGTGCCCGTAATAGTGGCTCCATGCTCGAGATACTCAATCATTAATACCCCTTTACCATCCCAAAAAACAGAGCCCATGACCTTACCGGCAGATGGGCTCACCTTGAATTTCTTCGGAGTTGGAGATGATGGCCTTTTCCATGTCATAGACTGCAGTTTCGTTTCTGGGTCATAATGATGGAGCCATGTTTCGTCCATTGTTATAAATCGCGCCAAAAAAAGTTCCCGGTCTTGCTGCATAAGGTTCAAAGCTTCTTGACAAATCTCTTGTCTAGTTTGTTTTTGCGTGTCAGTAAGCATTCTTGGTACCCAACGCGCAGATACCTTTTTCATACCCAAGCGTTCATGTAAAATATTATGCACGCTCCCCGTTGAAATCTTTACATTTTCAGCAATAAAACGAACCGTGACACGACGATTCGCCAAAACTGAGTTCTCGACTTTTTTCACAATTTCTTCTGTTACTGCTGTAGTAGGGCGTCCGGAGCAGGGGTCGTCCATTGTCGATGTTCTTCCACGTCTAAATTCGGCGCACCAACGTGCGACTGTCGAATACGGAGGAGCATTAGACCCTTAAGTGTCCCGCAAATCCAAATTGACTTGGTCCGTAGAAAAATTTTTCAAACACAAGTATTTGATAACGGCGCGCAGTTCAATTTTCTCCATTTTCGCTAACGTACTCAATAGCATTGCAAAGAAATAACCGTATATTTTTTTAAACAAAAGACAGGTAGTTTTTTTTTCATAGCAATCAGCTAGATAGATTAGCTTTACCGGCCAGTATTTAATTTCGTAATATTAAAAGAGTTTGCATCTCATTCTCACTTTATATTGAACGCCCCTCGTATACTGATTGTACGGTCAGCATCAAAAATAGCTGGTCACTTTTGTACTTCGTCGTAACAACAAAATTGTCAATATTTTTATGACAACACAAATTGTTAATTTAAACTGTAGAGCGACAAGGTACAAAAGTGACCAGCTACTTTTGATGCTGCCTGTACAGTCAAGGAAACTGAATCGCCAGGGTGGAACGTTGCCACAACCAATTTCACAATGATTTCTTTGCCAGATGTATGCAACGTCGAAATGACACTTGAAATGAAAAAGGTTCACCCTGGTATGGGATTCAGTTTTTTTCACTGTACATGGCTGTACATTTATACTATTATTGTAAAGCTGAATAGTTTGTTTGTTTGGTGTGGTTTGGTTAAACGCGCTAATCCCAGAAAATACTGGTTTGAATTGAAAAATTCTATTTGTGTTGAATAATCCATTTATCGAGGAAGGCTATAGACTATTATAACACCACGCTACGACCAATAGAAGCGGAACATCAATTATTAACGCGGATAAAATATTTTTTCACATGGATAGATTTTTGATGAAATAATCCTGAAAAGTTGATATCTTCAGAAAAAAAATCTTATGTATAAAATTCTCGTGTCGCGGTGTTTGTTACCGAACTCCTCCGAAACGGCTTGACCGATTTTCATGAAACCTTTTTACCTATAAAAGTAAAAATAAAATAAAAATAGTTTATTATAAGAAAACTAATAATAAACACAGAATATCCAGTGGCCCCACACTAGGCTATGCCTATCACGTGGTGGCCTGATTCAGCATTACAATAAATTGACAACATTAGGAAAAATTACAATATAAGTATTAGCCGGTTACATAAAGCCACAGTTAAGGTTTTTTAGAAACTAGGTAGGTTAGGCTAGGTTTATATTCGGTAGGTCTGAGAATAGGTCGTAGGCTATTCTTTATACCCCTATTCTTCGCGGACGGAGTCGCGGGCAACAGCTAGTAAAATATAATAAACACTTCATTCAGTGAAATCAAAATAATGTAGAAATGTATACCTAAGATTATTTAAAAGCGAAAAAAAACGTATTCTCTTACGCATTTCCAATGTAATTTGGATCGTAGGAGTCGTTGCTTCTAATAGTTGCGATGGATGTTACCACACGCCACTGTTGGCGTATGTAAGCGATAAAGAATTTCGGGGGAGTCGGTTGGATGCGACGTGGTTCAATTGGTAGAACACCCGTTGGGGCGCATACCCAGGAGACGTGGGTTCGAATCCCACCGGCGCACCCGAAAAACTTTTTCGCTTTTAAATAATCTTAGATTCGGTGAGCAGCCGTACTGCTAATAAAATAAAAATAATATTTTAATGTATGCCTATTTATTTATTTCGACGATCGGCCCTTATGGTAAAATTTGCTGTGTAGGATTTTACGAGGGCAAATAGTCGGTCTAGCTTGGTATTATCTCTGGGAAAAAGCGTATTTCTGACTTTTAAGCTGACCAAAGCTCGGTTATCCACGTAACTATACACAAACTCTGCTACAATGCCAAATGTACCTACAAACAAGTATACCTACTCAAAACGGTTACCTATCATATTCTCGAAAAGCTCATTTCCGAATATTAAAATTCCGAAAACTAAACTCCTTTTTTTCATTTTCCAAATTATTGTTTGTCCGAAATTTTATTTACCATATTTTCTTTTGTCAAATGTTTTAAAATCCATTTTTTTATTTGCCAAATGATTCAAAATCCAACTGCATGAAATTCCGTAGGATCATTTACCAAATATATATTTATTCCGCAAAATTATTATTCCGCAAAGGTCAGGGGTGCAAAAGGCGACCATACAATTATGTGTGGAGCATAATATTCATTTTGTTGTTTAATGTTGCCCAAATATTTTATTGAGTTTGCTATGTGGGTAGGGGGTTTTGTAGGTGGTTATAAAAAAATAACTTACACCAAAGGCTAATGCGGGAGCTTCGCTCCGCTACGCTCCCGCATTAGCCTTTGCTCCTAATCTATCCTAGTCGCTTCCGCCCCGAACCGTCTTGCTCGCTCGCTTCGCTCGCTCGCTAATACCTGATTTACACTCTCGCCTCGTCATCTCGCCTCGCGCCTCGCCTCTTCGTCCAGCTCCGGACGCGAGCCTCAAAATCAAGGCAAATCACGAGACGAGGCGCGAGGCGCGCCTGTTCACACTCTCGTCTCGTGGCTCGTCCCGCAGTTCGTCTCGCCACTCGTACGCGAGTGTAAACCAGGTATAAAAATTAAGCAATGTTGTCTTAGTCTGATGTTAGGTTAGATAGATAATAAAAAACATACTTTCGGCTTTTCGTTACATTTAGATTATGAAAATATGGCAACTGATTAGGTTGGCAAATAAAAAAATGGATTAATGTAAATCGGGATTTTGAATTTGTTGGCAAATAAAACTGTGATTAAATGAATCCGTGGCATTGTGAAGTTGTGGAAAAACCAAACATATGGATTTTAAAAAGTCGGTGAACCGTTTTCGGATAAATTAAATTCGAGTAAAGGAGTTTCTAAACATCGATAGGTTACCACTCAAAGCGTACATACCCGTGTCTCCATTGACCTTCCAGTCCGATAGTGCAGACACTGACATCTATTCAAGGCCAATTGCCAATTGCCACAATAAGTCTATTGAGGTACGGCACTTGTGTTACGTGTACACGGTAGTGTATCTGCCAAGTTCACAAAGCAAAAGGAGCATTGATATTGGGTTATAATTATACGAACCACTTTTAGCTTCTTTCAACAGCCCTGTAATTGAACTCTTTAATAAAACAAACACACTTTCAGCTTTAGTTTCAATGTCTAGATCATATTTGGGTTTGAGTTACTCAAACGGAAAAAACGGAACCAGGATCACGGGTCACTTGTGTGTCAGTCTGCCTGTTCGTCTGCCACAATCGATATTTAAATATTTTATCCTCCGGAACCCGTTCGACTCAAGCTTTGGTTTTAAATAATCGAGTACCTACCAAATAATTTTTACCAAAAATATTTCATGTAAATACAAGTATGATTTTGTCATTTCGTAACATAATTATAATATCGCTAAACTGGTAATTCATCATTTTATCTTATCCATGAAAGTGTCCTTGCCACGACAGTGAAGCAGTTGATCCATTATTTTATTGCAATGAATTGGTATGAAGTGATCTGAATAATTGGACTGGTAGCGGACAGTGCCAAATTTAATACTTTTTTAGGCACCACTACTTTTTGTATTTACAGGTGAACTTGCCCATTTTTTTTCATTTTTGTTTTCGGTGGGACAATACAATATCATTTGCAAGATCATCTTGGTCACCAGTTTGGACTCAGCTATGTGACTAGCTCCTCACATGCCATGTAATTCAGTCTAGTAAATTTGAAAAATTGCTTAATATTTATTTTGGGCACAGTGAAAGTTGATCGCAAAGGTAAATGTTATTTATTTATTAAATAAAACGAGCAATAAGCTATTTCTTTTTAAAAATTTTGTACAATTTTAACAGACCTATAACCACCAAAATTATGAACTCTACAATGATTTTGCTAAATATAAAACTTTTATAACAAAAGCAGACATAGTCAAAGTTAATAAGGAAATTACTGTCTAAATTGATCTGACCTCGTATTTGCTCGATACTAACAACTAACGAGCAGACTCGCTAATATTTTTGCTAACACTTACTTTTTTTACCATAACCAAATTACAAAACACGGTTATCCAACTTCTAAATTCTGCAAATAATGGTCGATTCATATCTACAAACACCGAGTGACAGATAAGATTATATTCTTCTTTACAGTTTCTATTTACGAATTCATATCTATCGTAACACGACCGCGCAAACGCAGGCCGTGCCCAGCCACTATGCGCAAAGAATATTTTTTTGGTGTCTGATACGGCATATGTCTGACTCGCTCGGTATCTGTAACGTAGATACAAATCAATTAACAGATACCTACTTTTTCAGAATCATCTCTTGCTGTAATCAAATCTTACCAAGTGAGATATAAAAGTTGAAGAAATACATACATTATAAGCTCATAACAATGAATAATCATCAAAATGGACTGCAAACCAAACCAGAATACATCACAAAAGATGATCTCAAAGTTATACTCACAAACTGTGGATACGTGATTGATGAAATAAAAATCAAACATTACGAAGTCAATTCAGCGTGTGAAGATAAAGTGATTGGATTTCTAGCTGATCATTTGATACTTAAAGTAATTGTTATTTCAAATAATGAGCAAATAACACACTATTATTTTATAAAAGCACTGCCTCAAGATGCAGGGAAGGCATTATTTGTAAGTTCCTTGAATTTATTTGAAAAGGAACTAATATTTTATCAAATGATCAAAAGCAAATTGGACTTACCAGGTCAGTAACTACACACAATTATTTTAAATAAATTTCTATGACCTAAATGACGTCAAAATCGACGGTTATCTTTTATTACATTTACTAATATTCCCTTTAAATATTTCACTAGAATAGAAAAATACGCTAATATTCCGGCGGAATTTCCCGGTACATGACTTAATTGTTCTTTTTTTTATGTCTGCTTTTATTTATTTTATTTTAAGTAACTGCATTTTTAGGTCTGAAACCTTGGAGCAGTAAACTGGTTGCAAACTTGGAAAAAGCTGTAGTTTTCGACGACATGACTTCGCTACAATATCAAATGCGCAACAAGAATATTAAATTCGACATGCAGCACACTTTAGAAGCATTGAGGACTATTGCTCGCTTTCACGCTAGTTCAATAATTTACGAAGATAAAATATCTAAAAACCTAAAAAAACCTTATCGTCTTGGTGAGGAGTTTGAAAAATATTTAGATTCAGCCCAATTTGATAAAACTGATCAATGGTTCAATCAGTGCAGAATAGCAGCCTTGGTAATTATTAAGGAGTTTTCAAAATACAAAAATGTTGATAAAGAGCTTTTAAAAAAAATTGAAGACCGATGGAGTGACGTCTGGTACTCTGCATTAGACTACAACGATTCTGAAAGGAGTGTGATTTGTCACAGAGATCTTTGGAACAATAATCTTCTATTTCACTATAAGAAACAGGAAGATGGTAGTTTAGTGCCGGATGACTGTGTCCTGGTTGATTTCCAGGTAATCACTTACCAGCCACCAGCACGTGACGTCATGTTTTTTCTTCATTACAACTTGGAACCTCAGTTTCGGAAAGACAATATGGATAAATTATTAATATTTTATTTCGATGAACTGAAAAACATCCTTTTTAATTATGGAACTAGTATTGAGGATATAATTCCAAAGGAAAGTTTTGTGAGGTCAGCGAAGGAATACAATCTCTGGGGTCTAGTAGCACATGCTTCTTTGGTTCAAGTACTTGGTTTAGATGACCATTTAACTATGAAAATGTTAGCTGATCCAGCGCAGTTCAAAGAAGTAATATGGAACGACAGATCTACGTATATAAGAGAGATGATTCAAGAAAGTGATTGTTTTAAACGAAAAATCATGATTCCAATTGAAGAAATTGTGGAAGAGTACGTACTAACTAATTAAATGGTTGTGGCCAGTAAATATTGTATTTGTTGTTTTTTTTAATGATACTCATTGTTTTTTTTTAGTTAAATCAAACTGTTTTGATAAATTATAAATAAATAATTCTGTCCCTAACTCCCAGGTAAATCAAATGATAATAGCGTAATTATTTCGAATAAATAAAGTCACAAACCATTGTAAGATACCATATACATCAAGCTAATTTTAAATGACATGACTGAATGAATGAATGACTCGCGTGGGACATTTTTTGTCAGTATTTACTGGCCAGACTGGTGTAGTACTAATCTCCAATTTTCGGTTGGGCAAAAAGTGACATTTTCTTGCAAGCGAAAGAAGATGGGTTTAAATTTTAAACAATAAGTAGTTCACAGAAGCATTATTATTGTTATTATTACTAACATTATTTTTAAGGCTTATACATGAGATCATTGTTATCGGAAATAAAATAAATTCAAATTAAAAATCGTTATTATTCAGGATTAACTAAGCTGACACTTTGTTTGGACAGAGATGTGCATAATATGCATAATGTGCATGATTTGTACAACTTAACATAATTATAACTTAAGTATAATGTATAACTTAAGTTTTTTTTTAAGTTCACTCATTATAATTGTGCCGATTTTTGCCCAAATAAAATATAAAACATTTTGTAATTAACATAAGAACATTTGAATTTTAGATGACAATTTATTACATACATTCATTTAACTTGTGTGTATTGATGCATAACTCCTGCCACTTTTTGATGCATAGCTTAAAATAACATAACAGATAAATTGATAAAAAAATTATTGTAATTTTCGGGCTTTTTTTAGTCTATTAAATGGATGAAACTGGCTTTTAGCTTTTGTTGTCAGCCCATGTTTTTGACCGAACGAGCTCGAAGCATTTCCGATCCAGCTCAAGCAAAAATGCTTTCCGATCTGTCATTTCTCAACCAATTTTCCTGAAATCTCCCCATTTAGTTTATGGAAATATTTCAAAACGGCGAACTCATGGGGTTCGACATCCTAAACATTATTTTATTTTAACCGTTCTGAAAAACTCGAAAGGTCTATATATGACAGCTGACAGCGCCATTAGTACTTACTTTTCGTTTAAACATTAAATTTTATCGAAAATGTTCTTAAACAATGCCAATAAGTCTTTGATCGAAACGTTCCATCTTAGTAACATTACCCACCAAGCGATTTGTTCAAATCGGTCAACAAATAAATTGTTGGAACCAAACGTTGCGACCATCCATATATTTTATTTCCACGTCATTTGGTCGAGATACATCGTTCCGGGGTAAGTACCTAAGGAAAATACTGGGACATCAATGATATCTTTTCTTGTCGTTTATATTGTACTCGCAAAAACCATTGGGTAATACTTACAAAAAACTACGTAATTTTACATAAATATAAATTGATAAGATGACATTATTGCAATCCTGCAATAGCACTTTGTTATCATTATACCTCATAACAACCTGTTCCTGTTCAAATGACCTTCAGCTCTACAATAGGTGTCCCCTGTCCGTTATCATTTAAGTTTCATTGCATTAGCGGCGACAATTTGGCAGTTTGGCTAACGGTTTCAATTGAGCGGCTTTTTTTTTTTTTAGTTTATTTACGTATATAATAGATTTCTACATTTTTAACATTATTAGCCACTGTTAAAAACCATAACTGGTTTATGTAACAGTTGGCGAGATCGAAAGATCGAGATTGGAATGGTATTTTAGTAATACCGATAAAAACCGAGTAACCGATTGGCAGCTTGAAATAAGTAGAATCATATCGTCACTACTTCTGTAAAATATCGTATCTCAAATCAATGTGTAAACAAAATTGAATTTAGACTATCGATTTTGAAATTCGAGCTTTTGTCTCAGTATTGACGGTAGGTACATTTTGTTTTGAGATTTGATAAAACGAAATGATAGAGTTATTTACCTAAGAGTTTACTAAAACTCTGTTATTTATTGCCGACATAAAGTGTTACCTGGTAAAATGTTAGCCCAGTGGTTTGACCTTATGGCTTCTCAAGCAGAGGATCGTGGTTTCGAGCCCGGGATTGTATCTCGAGTTTTTTGGAATTTATCGCTTATGTATAGCTTGTGTTCCCAATGGTCCTGTGGGATCGTCTTGGATACTAAAACGTTGCGAATCTTTAACTAGAAACTCAAAAAATAAGCAGCATTAAATCATCATCATTTCAGCCGTAAGACGTCCGCTGCTGAACATAGGCCTCCCCGAAGCTTGCAAAACAACCGCATCCAACGCGATCCCGCAGTCTTAACCAGGTCGTCGTTCCATCTTGTTGGATGCCTACCTACACTGCGTTTTCCGGTCCGTGGACGCCGCCTTTTTACCTCATCGCCCATCATTTCTAATAAGTATAAATTCTATTAGTTATCGATGTGCCCTGTCCTCTGCCACTTGAGTATGGCGATTCTTCGAGCTATATCGGTGAGCATTAAATACCTACAGCAAAAATATGTGTAACGATCATAACTAACTAATGTACTAAAGAAACAACCGTCTTTTATAAAAAAAATGTTTAAATTAAAGAGTCCTAAAACCATAATTATTTAAATAAGTTCGTTAACAGTATTTAAAGTAACTTTAAACGCCGCTGTTGCGAATTTAATTTTTTAACCTCCAGCCACCCTTTTCTGAGCAAACTTTTTCAATCACTGATTAAGACTTTCCCAGATTGAAAACATCGCAAATCTAAAAATTAGTTAAAGTCCAATTTCACGATTGTTTTTGTTCCGTAACGTTCTGAAACTTTACCAAAGTACACTTAACTCTTTTCTTTTACTTTAGGAAAGTTTGTTACCGAATGCCATTCTCAGAAAATTAATGGGGAATTTTTCCTCCATTTAAACTTCCATTCCTCAAGGTTCTTTCATTATGTTTTACCCGACCGGAGAGAACGATGGAGTCAGATTGCATTTGACACAATGTCATCTAGATCGACTTTCACGTTAGTTTGACTTCAGTGGAGAAACGATCTAGTGGATGTCAAGTGCATAATATTGATGTTTTGCAACACCAACGGCGCTGAAGTCTTTTTAATACCCAAAGCCGAAGTAGGGTTACGTTTCTCAAGCGTATGTAAGTATTTGTGTATGAACTAGCTTTTTCTCGCGACTTCGTCCGCGCTCTAGTAAAATTTACGGTCAACTTTCGATCTTATCCTGCGGGAAATTCCAAAAATCCGTTTTACTACATCTATGATTCCAAAGGAATGATTACTGAATTTGGGTCCCATTTAATGGAATATCCTCGTCCTGCCCAATGTGCTTGATTAAGGACATCTCCATTTCAAAGGAATTTATATCATTCTAAATTGGAACAGAGTTTCATTTGTTTTATTTCATTCGATCTGAAAAGAAAACAAATTCGATTTTTTTTGCTATTTACAGTTGATTCACATTTCACTGACATATTTGCTTGTACGGTGGGCAGGACGAGGATATACAAATCCCGCTTTTTTCTTATGGTGTGGGATTCTCTAAAAATCCGCAAATTAGTTTTTCACTGATATAATCAACTACTTGTATACCAAACTTGAAGTATCTAGTAATTATAGTTACGGAGATAGGGCCATTTCGAAGCAAAAATATAAATCCCATTTATTTTCTATCCCGTGGGAATTTCGAAAAATTATTTCTTAGCGGATGCCTATGTCATAAAATAACTATCTGTGTGACAAATTTCAGCATAATCCGTTGAGTGTTTGAGCTGTGCGTAGATAGATTAGTCAGCACGGTTGCCTTTTATATAATTATACAACAGAAGAAAAAGGATGTATGATTCTTTGAAGGAAGAAAGAAGGAAAAACATTTATTTATAACAAAACTGGCGACCCGCCCCGGCTTCGCACGGGTGCAATTATGGTATTATACATATAAACCTTCCTCTTGAATTACTCTATCTATAAAAAAAACACATCAAAAACACATCATCATCATCATCATTTCAGCCGTAGGACGTCCACTGCTGGACATAGGCCTCCCTCATTGATGCCCAATTATTACGATTGGAAGCGATTTGCATCCACCCTGAACCTGCGGCCTTCACCAAATCGTCCGTCCATCTCGTTGGTGGACGTCCCACGCTGCGCTTGCCAGTCAGTGGTCTCCATTCCAGAACTTTTGGGCCCCAACGGTCTTCTGTTCTGCGTGCTATATGGCCTGCCCATTGCCATTTCAACGAGCTAATCCGTTTGGCTATGTCGGTAACCCCAGTTCTTCTATGGAGCCCCTCGTTTCTGATTCAAAAAAAATCTGTTGCGTAGTTTTATACTATGTAGTGATGACACATAATATTAAACAGGCTAGTATAAACATAAACATACATAAAATAAACAAATGCTGTTATAAAAGAGTCCCTTGGCACGCCCCGCACCCTGAAGGGCCAAGGATTTTAAAATTTAAGGTGTCACTAGATTCGTTTCACTTGCGAGAGTGACATAGGTTTTATATAAATGTTGGTAAATTAATGCCTATTTCCTTTGGTCATGGCATCACGATTGAACGGCCTAACTGATTTCGCTAATTTTTTTTGTTGCGTTTGTTATTGACAGGAGAAGGTTCTTGTAAAATAAATTTTAGTAGAAACAAAACTGGGGCAAAGCACCTAGTTATCAAATTGAACTATGTACTTGATTTTGGAGAGGCATGTTTAGCGTAGCGGGTGAGTAGCGTGGTTTTAGTTTATTATAAGTTTTTACGTAGTTTTTGGTGCACTAAATTCCTATCAACCTACTTTTAAGTCAATGCATTTTCTTCCATTTTCCAATTTCACAACTTACTCAATTTCGTAAGTAGGTACCTTCCTCGTTCTGCTAACGAACCGTTCAGAAGCATCAGTAAAATACAAAGTTTTTTGGCACCAGCTCTGATTTCAGCGTATTGTTCGAAGAATGCATCTTCCTTCTATGCAGTTAGCGAAAATTAAAAGTATTTTGGCACGAGAACAGGTGAAAGATTTGCTTTGTTTGTTTCTGTGGGAACGTTTGCCTTGTACTTTATTAAAGGAATAAGCATAGTTTTTTTTTATTTATATGCCGAATTTCCTTTAGCTTTTCTCTTGTACTTATTTATTGCTAGTTTTTATCAACATTAATAATATATGCATTTTAAATCCAAAAATGTGGTTCTTTGACTATTCTAATGTGTCCTATATGTATATCATTTAAATCCTTCACTAATAAAATAAATCTAGAGACATGACATTGTAATGCGTGTTCTTCGTACAATGTCAATGAAAACCACGCTGTGCGTTTTGAAAATTCCCAACAGGTTATAAATAATTAAAATTCTGAAATTTCAATTTGACTACCAGACTTATTTTTAAAGCGAGTTTATAAAAATGAGCTGTAGAAAAAATTACCATTTTCAGTGATTATTTTTGAACTGAAACAATTACTTTGCTCACCCGCGACCTTACGATAGTTACGTTTATGCAAGAAATGTGTGTTCATGCAGTTCCTCCACCTCCACATTGTACGAACACACACAAATCACACAAACCCAACCATCACCACCAACCACCAAACTACACTGACACGTTTCGAACTCAAACAGAGCTCATCCTCAGAGCACCACAACCGTATGCTAAACCACCCAATGGTCAACCAGATATGGTATGGAGTTTAACATAAACAAAAACATACGGTTGTGGTGCTCTGAGGATGAGCTCTGGTTGAGTTCGAAACGCGTTAGTGTAGCTTGGTGGTGGTGATGGTTGGGTTAATGTGATTTGTGTGTGTTCGTACGGTGTGGAGGTGGAGGAACTGCATGAACACACATTTCTTGCATAAACGTAACTATCGTAAGGTCGCGGGTGAGCAAAGTAATTGTTTCAATTCATTAATATGGACCTCCGCAAAGTAACGCCTGATTCAATAAATTAAGTGATTATTTTTGTAAAAATAAGCTTATTTAGACATTTTAGGCTTAAAATCCACATAGCATAGCTTATAGCAGCACGAGCAAAATCTTTAAACTAGAAAATAATGAAGCACCACAATATTTCAAGTATCAGTATAATGGCTGAGCCTTTTCATAAGCATATTGGCTGCAAGCCAAAGACGTTCAAGAAACCTGCTGAATTGAAACTGAATATTCAAACGCGTGAATTTACTTCTGACACTTTGCTGTGCTGTCAACTGTATGGTGATACTGTAGTGATGCAAACATAATGCATCTTTGAAATATTCATGAGTTGTAAACAGTATATCGTTTGCACCTTTTCTGTGATTTTTATGAAAAGCGAAGTTATTATTTGCAATTTCGGTCTTTTTTCTTTAACTGTGCTGTGAGGCCTCCCTTGTTGTCAAAAGTATTCGTGTGAATTTAGAAAAGAACTACATTTTTTAACAGCTTCAATAACCGGAGATCCATGTACGAAGAAGAAGCAAATATATAGTAAGTTAGTAAATTGATTTCAAAATGAAACCTCAACATTTCCCTTAAAAAAAATCCCGACAAACAAATGAACAAGAAAGTGATTCTAACCAGTTAAGGATTACAGCTAATGTTTTGATGTGAGCAAGTTCTGAAATTTACTTCTTTATCCATCCATCTGAATATTTAGGTGACAAAAATTGGGGCTACAATTTGGTATTGCAGACACATTATCTAATATATAAAAATCTCGTGTCACGGTGTTTGTTATCGAACTCCTCCGAAACGGCTTGACCGATTTTTCATAAAACTTTTTTCTCCATATTCGGTAGGTCTGAGAATACTTAGGTCGTAGGCTATTTTTTATCTTCGCAGACGAAGTCGCGGGTAATAGCTAGTTATAAAATATCTTCTTTGGATATACGAATAAATGTTTTCTTTTCGTTTTTACACAGAAAATTGAAGTGACTTTTTTCACCACACTGTCACGAGACAATAATGGTGAAAAAATACATAAAACAAGAATAAGATAAAATACAATAAAACAAAGCGAAATAAAAATAAATAAGCTTCTGTTTGACGTTAATCAGACCTGTACCTCTACCATGACTTTACACTAGTTTACAGTGACCGTACTCGCTAGCGACGGCGTAAATGATTTGTATGGAGAATTGTACTTCCGTAAGTGACCGCTAGAGGCGCTGTACAATTCTCCATACAAATAATTTACGCCGTCGCTAGCGAGTACGGTCACGTAAACTAGTGTAAACTCATGGTAGAGGTACTGGTGGTAAACGAAGATGTGACCTAAAATATGAAGCACAGAGACACCTGGTAAAGTTATGGTGAATGACGAATATTTTCGTTTACCACATCACTTCGCACGTTGCAATATTTGTTTCAGTCTTGCAGCGAATATCAATATTGCAATATTTGATTTCTAACGGCTCATAGCATGTCAAAGTAACCTATCGAATCGTCGCTGGTTCATTCATTGATTCAGTTGTCTTTATGGCGCCTTTTCAAAGTGAATGCAACAATGAACATAAAAACTACTGTGAGAGTGCGCGGGCTGTGCGTTTGGTAGCACCCGCCGTGGCGTGTTCTCCTTGATGAAAGGCTATGGAATAGTCCGAAACAAGTCAAGCTAAACTCGATAATAGACTTGAGTTATCCACATTTTTCACTATGAATGCTACAATGACTGCCATTGTAGCACTGGAATATGATTCTAAAAACACTTTTTGTTTCAGAATAGAAAAACGGTAAATAAATAAAAGATCAGTAGGTATTTGTAAAATGTTAAATGATAAATAAATTAATAGTAATAAATCATGGGACAATTGATACCAATTGACCTAGGTATTCCAAAACTAAATAAAGCTTGTACTTTGGGTAGGTACCTACCAGACAAAGGATAAACACACTTATATGGATAAATACATAAGTACTTGAATACATAATTAAACATCAACTCTAACGCAAATATTCGTATAAGTATTCATACAAATATCTGCCTCGACCTGGATTCGAACCCGGGACCCCAAGTTTTGTAGTCAGGTTCTATAATAACCACTATCCGATCGTCAATAAAATGTAAGTTCTAGATTTCAGTATTGACAAGAGAAAAGTTTGATAGCAAAATAATTTTAAGATTGGCTTTAAGTACCTAAGTATCAACTTATACTGATTGTACGGTCAGCATCAAAAATAGCTGGTCACTTTTGTACTACGTCGTAACAACACAATTGTCAATATTTTTATGACAACACAAATTGTAAATTTGAACTGTAGAGCGACAAGGTACAAAAGTGACCAACTACTTTTGATGCTGCCTGTACAGTCAAGGAAACTGAATCGCCAGGGTGGAACGTTGCCACAACCAATTTCACAATGATTTCTTTGCCAGATGTATGCAACGTCGAAATGACACTTGAAATGAAAAAGGTTCACCCTGGTATGGGATTCAGTTTTTTTCACTGTACATAGCTGTACATTTATACTATTATTGTAAAGCTGAATAGTTTGTTTGTTTGGTGTGGTTTGGTTAAACGCGCTAATCCCAGAAAATACTGGTTCGAATTGAAAAATTCTATTTGTGTTGAATAATCCATTTATCGAGGAAGGCTATAGACTATTATAACAGCACGCTACGACCAATAGAAGCGGAACATCAATTATTAACGCGGATATAATATTTTTTCACATGGATAGATTTTTGATGTGACAAAAAAGGATGACTCAGTGTAACGTACATAACGCATTGTCCCGTTACGCGTACATCCTGGCATTCGCTGCTCTCTTGTACATCCTGGCGTTCACTGATCTCTCTTGCCCCACCCCCCCTCCCGATACCCCTTCCCCCGCGTTTGCCGTATCCGTACAAAATAGTGATAATTCAATAAAAATGATTCAATTTTGTTCATAAAAGTATGCAATCATTTCATCAATGTTTTGTTATGACGTTGTCTGTCACGTTAAACCGGTTTTTATTCTTTTAGAATGTAGCCTACCTCAAAAGTACTTACAATTACGTATGTGTTTACTGTATTCCATGAAGCACACTCTGTTTTCAGTAGTCATAAATATTCTACAAGTAAAGATGAGCTAACAATTTCTCATTGTACAGCAATATTTCATTCTAGCTAGCAAGCAGTTAGAATGCTGGCATTTACATTGTATTCATATGTTATGTATGTTATGTTCCTCTGAATTCGAAAAAATAATATGAAATGGCTATTTCTACAAATTAAATGTTTGGTTTTTTGTAATCTATTAATCTACCGTCTTGCATTAAACCAATGTTTAATGAATTGGTGCGGTTTCCAACAATTTGTTATTTAATTTGGTGTTTAACACCCAGTGCCCAGCCTTTTAATAATACCGCCCAGTAGTCGGAATTTGCCTATTTTTTTTCGAGTGGGAAGAGCACGAGAGATATATTTCGTATTCTTTGCACTCATTATACGGCCGACTGCCGGTGCTCGGCTGACTATTTGGTATTTTACCTTATGAACCAAGTCTCTACAGACTGTCAACTTCAAGATCCTCTGCATTTTCCTTTTCTTTTTCGTAGCATTTGAGTTCGATGCAATATGGAAAACATATTTTTCTCAAACATGCTATGTAATATTGACGTTATGTTCCTTATAATACGCCACGAAGTGTCACAATGCAGGTGCGGCTAGACGAGAGGTCAATAATGGAATTTCATACAACATTGCTGGCCAAGGCCAGCAAAGTGATCGTCTATTGTTTTATACTATGACGTTTGTAGGTCTATGGCATCATAGCATTTAGCCATTAAAAAAAACTATAAGCAATATTTGCGTTTTGGTTCATTATGACATTCTGCTACTACGCTTATTTAAGGTAAGGTAAGATGGTGATGGTGATGGTGATGATGGTAATGGTGGTGGTGATGATGATGATGATGGTGATGATGATGTTGATGGTGGTGATGATGGTGATGATGACGACGACGACGATGGTGATGATGATGATGATGCATGTTTGAGAAAAACTCTATACAAGCCTTGGCCACGAACAGGGATTGCCGGCCTCGTATCCCTAGATGGCCTCGTTAACACTCGGCCATCTATAACTACTCGGCCGGCAATCCCCTATTTCGCGGCCGCTGCAGAAATGTACTATTAAATGTTATCTTTCTTTTTATTACAACAAGTCAAACTATAATTAATAATAATTATGGTATTTTCATTGATCGGATTAACACTAAATTTGGTACAGATATAATAATAATGTGTATAGTTCGAATTACAATGTTGGTTTAGCTAGCAAAAAAAGGTTGCTTAGAATAATTGCTATGCAACAAGTGTGGAAAGTGAACGATTTCTAGCGAGTATCGTTGAAGTTAAAAAAACGAGGGTAGCAACTTTTTTAGAGCCTAAACAAATTGAAAATTGATCAAATTTGGAACAACGCACTTTTCGAGGATGTTTATTCTAAACTGATTTACAATTTAATTAGTCGACATACAAGGTATAAAATAACGTTCAAAATTGTCATTCTACATGACATCCAAGCGTGCCGTAGATTAAACTCTTGTCTCTTGCGGGCTTCATTAAAAATCCTTAAATACAGAAAACGGTTCCGCAACATTCATTACATTTTTAATGAAGCGTTCACTGCAAATATGAAATAATAATAAAACAAAAGTTCGAGACAGTAAAACTAGAGTTAAGAACATTTTTCTCAAACATCCAAGGAAATGTGGTCCTTATAGTCGTGACAATAGAACACGAAGTATGTCATTGTATAGCAGTTGAGGAAGATTCGTTCCAATTTCAAATTAGACGACAATAATGGAATTTCATACAAACATTGCTGGCCAAGGCCAGCAAAGAGATTGTCTTTTGTTTTAGTGGGTCGTATTTTCTTTTATTGACTATCAATGACATACTGCCAATTAAGAAAAATTTAGTTTGTGAATTTACTTTTTAATATCTTACTTGGCTAGATTTAATCAGGTATTCAATAAAATAAATAAGGATTGGCGTTTATTGTTAACAATTTATTATTAATAAGGTCGTAATTTTTGAATAAATATAAATCATCTCAAGATTTTGCGTCAAAAACATTAACTGGAACAGCTTACAAATAAATTGCTGGAAAATAAATATTTTGGCGGGAATAAAAAAAAAACCAATTTGAATTAAATATGAATATATAAGTTGAACATTCGTATCATTTCCTTGGATTTATTTGAGAAAAGCACTATACAAGCCTTGGCCACGAACAGGGATTGCCGGCCTCGTATCTCTAGATGGCCTCGTTAACACTCGGCCATCTATTACTACTCGGCCGGCAATCCCCTATTTCGCGGCCGCTGCAGTAATGTACTATTTATAAAATGATTTCAATTGATGAGCGAGTCAAATACTCATAATTGAATACGGGGTAAAATGCATTAAGAAATACAGAGGAAGCAGATTTTAGTAGAGGAGAAGCTTTAATTTATACATTTACGTCTTTCAAAAGGGGCAAAGATGAATAACAATATTTTACACAGTTAATGAACAACTTTGAAAAGACACTGATTCTGTTTATGGTTGGAAACAAATAAAAACTAAGAATAGCATTATAAGTACATTTAGATTTGCTGTCAGTAATTTTTATTTTGAAATCACACACCAAAAACTTGATTAGCAAAAAAGGATTCCATGAAACTTTGATAGCAGGAAGTTAGATAGGTATATTTCTCAAGTACTGACGACCACAGTTGCCATTAGTTTAATTTAACATTACTTTTTTACTGCCACTGTAGGGTTATACTTAAATGTCAAAATTGGTTACGTTCATTTGTTACAACTAAATCATCATACTAGTGTAAAACACGGACGTAAGTATATCATATTCTATGACCTGACATATTTATTTTCAGCGCATTACTGCCTCTACTACTAACAACATACATAAAATACATAAAGTAAAATATGTACTTAACGCAAATATAATACAATTCACATGTCTTCAGCTGAAAAATCGAATCAGCTGCCCGCGCCAAATACTCGAAGAAAGCAATTGTCATACAAATACAAAAATCTCGACATCCGAAAGTCTTGAAAACTGGTCACGGATTTCCGCAGAGTTTTGAATATAAATAATTTTTCTTTCATCGCCACCTAGTTGCATTTTTATACGGGTGCGAGTCATAGGTGACGGGATACTTTGAAAGAATGTAAACTTTTTTTTAAATTCTACTACAGTGTTTCCTGGGACCTCTGTTACCTAAGAAAGCGTCCAGTGTAGATGTATAGCGAACTACACACGTAGACGATGCTATTGTGCAAGCGCAGCGTGGAACGTCCACGAACGAGATGGACGGACGATTTGGTGAAGGCCGCAGGTCAGGCTCAGGGTGGATGCAAGTCGCTTCCAACCGTAATGATTGGGCGTCAATGAGGGAGGCCTATGTCCAGCAGTGGACGTCCTACGGTACACAGAGGATTAATTAAATATAGCCTTCTCAGTACAAGGCTGCAGGCCGCTTTCATCTATGGGTGCCCCGTTTTCTAAACCTATCTTACATAATGTCAGTCTTCGGCAATCATATTACCAACCACAATTTTACTATCATCATCATCATCATCCCAACCTATACGTCCAACGGCAGGGCACAGGGCTCCTCTCAGAATGAGAGGGCGTAAGCCGTAGTTCCCACGCGGGCAAAGTGCGTATTGGGAACTTCACACACAAAATTGAATTTCTTTGCATGTTTTTGCAGGATTCCTCACGATGTTTACCTTCACCGTAAAGCTCACGGTAAATTTCAAATGTAAATTCGCACATAAATTCCGAAAACTCAGAGTTGCGAGCCAGAATTTGAACTCACGAGCCACTGCTTAGGCCATAGGTCAAACCACTAGATCACCACGGCACTTTTGCTACAGTATGTAATGCCATTTTTAGGGTTCAGTACCCAAGGGGTTCGCACGGGACCCTATTACTGTGACACTCCGCTTTCTGTCCGTCCATCCAATAGCTAGACACTTCATCATTATCATCATCATCATTCATCATCGTTGCTCGTCCACTGCTGGGCATAGGCCTCTCCCATGGCACGCCGCTGAGCACAATCCTCGGCCACTCTCATCCAGCTCTTGCCAGCCGCCTTGCGAAGATCATCGCTCCATTGAGTCTGAGGAGCTATAAATTTTAACATCTTCGCTTACTTCTTGGGCCGTGGCTATCTTGACGCGGCCAGGTGTAAGCAAATAACTGAGTCGTCGCAATGCAGTGTGAGGATCTCATATTCATAATATTGTTCAACGCCATTCAGTGCGCCATATTTTGATCATCATCATCATCATCATTTCTGCCGAAAGACATCCACTGTTGAACATAGGCCTCCCCCAAGGCTCGCCAAACAGATCGGCCCTGCGCCATCCGCATCCAATGCGTTCCCGCTATCTTCACCAGGCCGTCGCTCCATCTTGTTGGAGGCCTACCTGCACTGCGTCTTCCGGTCCACGGACACCACTCGAGAACCAAAGCAAAGCAAAAAAACCAGCCAAGTGCGAGTCAGACTCGAAAAAATCATGAATCGAAAAATCACGTCAATTGTATGGGGCTCCCTTAAATATTTGTTTTATTTTAATTTAATTATATTATTATATTTGTAAAGTAAATTATATAACTAAATATTCGGTGAATATTTCAAACGTCTGCCTGTTGCCGTTATAAATATCGAGCAAAAACGAACAAAAAAATCACGTTTGTTGTATGGGAGCCCCCTTAAATATTTATTTTATTCTATATTTTAGTATTTTGTGTTAAAGCGGCAACCGAAATACATCATCTGTGAAAATTTTAACAGTCTAGCTAGTCACAGTTCCTGACATACAGCCTGGTGACGGACGAACAGACGGACTGACAGCGAAGTCTCAGTAATAGGATCCCGTTTTTACCCTTTGGGTACGGAACCGTAAAAAGCGATGACATTTTGGTATTATTTTTTAGATTTTCGAAAAAGAATTGCGTTTGAGTCATACACATTTTTTGTTCGCATAGTCTCTCCTGTGGACATGGCAAAAGAGAGTCTTAAGAAAGCACGGAATGCCGAGGACCTGGGTTCGATTCCCAGCATTGGTCTTTTTCTGGGGTTTTTTTCTGTGCATCTATGTTTCAGTTTGTATTTAGTATGAAATATATGGATTTCACGGGATGACCGTAAAAGTAAAAAAAAAATTGATTTTGAAAAAATAAAAATACAAAAAGATACTTCAAACCAAACTTGATAAAAGTATTAAAACTGTCAAAGTAGAGATTGTAAGTATGTATGTATACGTGAGATTTAAAAGTAAATTAAAAAGAATAATTCGAGATCGCTCTTAAGCGATAAGGCCGCCTACTGCTTACCTTGTAACTTACTCTCTGTGTACCTGTTTTCTGTATTGCTTACTATTCCTGGTGTACAATAAAGAGTCATTGTATTGTATTGTATTGTATAATTTTGTTTGTACAACGTATTTAAAAGAGAGCACGTTATGATATATTAAGTCAAAGGACTTAATGCCAATAAGTATATTTAGAGACTGTTTTACGAGCTTACAAGACTTTTTAAAAGCAAAACAAATAACAAATGTTCTTTGATTAAACGTACTGCTGATGAAACAAATAATAATGTTTAAAGTGGCAAATAATTAGCTTTTTTAAATATTTAACTTGCTATGTAATGTTTGTAAGGTGTGGTTTGAAAATTTGCAAACTATTTCATTTAATTTAGTTCAAATTTGGCATAGTTATTTTATTATAATAATGTTGGTACGGATTTCCGATCACGGACCCATTTATTTTTTCAAAAAAAAAAATGGATTACAATTTCTCTTACAATACCAGTACACAACTACAAAGTAAACTCACTAAATATTTACAAACAATTTTAAATACGATTACTAGGATACATCACTCTCCTACAGTACCTATGTGAAACGTGTCAATTGTCTTATGTTGTGTCTTAGGTGTTGAATTCGCTAGCGTTCGTAGGTTTACCCTCGACACCCCCTACACCATAACCCCTGGGTGGTACTAAACGAGCGATACAACTCCGGTGGTAGGCTTCGGCCGTGGCTGGTAACCACCCTAGCCACCCTAGGTTGAGCCAGGCCGCCAAGCGACTCGTCGTGCTCCGGCCTGTCACCTACAGAAGCCATTCTGGAGGAAAGGTCTGAGCAGGTTGTGCAGCGTGCGCGTACCGGTTACAGTGCCCTTTGTTGTACGGTTTGTACTGCTTGGGCGCACGCAACACAATGCTCAACTGTCGTCTTCCTGCTTATTCCCCTAAATTCAAGTCTAGGGTAGTGAGCGTTTACTAGGCAAGCGTGCTCTATCGTAGGCCACATCTTCGCTTTCCATCAGGCGTGATTGTGGTCAAACGCAAGCCTATAATATATAAAATTAAAAAAACTAAAAAACACGCTTTAAAAAATAAAAAATAAATTTTAATAAATTTCAATTCACTATTCTTATAGTGCAGTAAAAAATCTTAATAAGCAATTATTATATTGTTATATCCAGATCAAAATTTGTAAACAATTCTAAATATTGATAAAATAAATAATAATAGTTTAAAATATTTTATTGTAAAAAAAGCGTGGGGTGCATGGTGTCAATTGTCAAGGATTATCATTTTGATAACATCTTAAAAAGCACCCCACGCTTTTTTTACAATAAAATATTTTAAACTATTATTATTTATTTTATCAATATTTAGAATTGTTTACAAATTTTGATCTGGATATAACAATATAATAATTGCTTATTAAGATTTTTTACTGCACTATAAGAATAGTGAATTGAAATTTATTAAAATTTAATTTTTATTTTTTAAAGCGTGTTTTTTAGTTTTTTTAAACTATTATTTATTTTCTATTTTTTAGTTGCATTGTTTTTCTTTCTAACTTTACCCCCTCACCTGCAACCCCAAAACCCCCTAAACCCAACCCCCCAACATACCCCACCCCATTTCCCCAAACCCCCCCAAACCCTACACCCTTACCCCCAATCCTCTAAACCCCCCTTACCCCCTCCTCATTTTACAAACCCCCGAACCACCTAAACCCAACCCCCCTAACACCGAACCCCCATACCCCCCGGAAACCCCCGCTCCCCCCCACCCCCACTCCCCCCCCACCCCTCCCCCCACCCCGCCACCTACCGCCCCCCTTCCAGTTCCATCATCAAACCCTTGTTACCATCTAGGCCTCTTACCCCCTCCCCATTTCCCACAACCCCCCAAAATCACTTACCCCCGAAGCCCCCAACACCCCCACCCTATTTCCCGTAAACCCCCCCCATCCCCTAACCCCAACCACCACACCATAACCCCCAACCCTCTAAACCCCCGACCCCCTTACCCCATACCCCATTCCCCCCCCAACCCGCCACCTACCCCCCTTCCAGCTTCATCATCAGACTCTTGTTACCATCTAGGACCAAAGTACTCGTCAAAACGAATCAAACGAGCCCAAACTCGATGGGGTTGTTTCGTTTTATTGTGGAGTGCCTTTGGCCATCTTCCAGCTCCATCATCAGACCCTGGTTACCATATGGTATCAAAGTGCTCGTCAAGACGAATCAAACGAGCCC
This sequence comes from Archips crataeganus, assembly GCA_947859365.1. NCBI lineage: Eukaryota > Metazoa > Arthropoda > Insecta > Lepidoptera > Tortricidae > Archips > Archips crataeganus. The sequence goes on along the minus strand of OX402050.1, from coordinate 3,478,882 downwards.
AAACTCAATGGGGTTGCGTCGTTTTATTGTGGAGTGCCTTTGGCCATCTTCCAGCTCCATCATCAGACCCTGGTTACCATCTGGGATCAAAGTGCTCGTCAAGACGAATCAAACGAGCCCAAACTCGACGGGATTGTGTTGTTTTATTATATAGTTCCTATGGCCACCATCCAGCTCCATCATCAGATCAGCTCCATGTTACAATAATATTGCATTGTCATCCAATTTACACATATGTGCAAAATTTCAGCTCAATCGGAAACCGGGAAGTGGGTCAAAATCGCGCCCTAAGGAGTCGGTTACAAACAAACATACAAACATACATACAAACATACATACATACAAACATACAGGTGAAGCTAATATAAAGCGTGTAAAAATAATAAGTCTATCAAAATACAAGTTCAAACACAACATTGACGAGGTGAATTTTCCCTCAATTTCTATTGTTTACCGTGAGTCAATAAAGCGTTTAAAAATAAAACATTTGGCATATCAAGCTCATTAAACTATGAAAAGAGCTCTGCCAATCGGGTTTCAGTAAATTGAGCCAATCCAAACATTTGCGCGGACTCCCCTACGGAGCCGGCGATCGCCTGACTTTGCCTTCATTGGAAAATTTGCTAAATCTATTTTTTATTCGGGTAGCGAATTCAAATAGATGTTTAATTTTTAATCGGATTCTTTTTAGTGTTCCGCACCCAAAGGGTGCCAAATCTAAGGGTGCCAACAGGACCCTATTACTGAGGCTCTGCTGTCTATCTGTCTGTTCGTCCGCCTGTCACAGGGCTCTATCTCTTAAACCGTAATAGCTAGATACTTAAAATTTTCAAAGATTATGTAATACCGTGGCAGCTATAACAACAAATACTGTAATAAACATAATAAAGTTAAAAATTAAAGGGGGTCGTCATAAAAGAAAAGTGGTTTTTCAGCGTTTTTAACTCCGGCTACCGTTGCTAGGCAACGCTGTAGGTTTCTAAGCAACTCGAGCGACCCTATGCTGTTCGGATATTTACCTACCTATAACTTTTCAATTTTAGTGCCTACATTATGGTGAATTTTAAACTGTTTTTAAACATTGTACGAGGTACGTATAACCCTTCATGTACGATTTCGACTTGCACTGGACCGCTTTTTTCTACAAACATGAGTTTGCAACTACGGAATGGGGAATGTTCTTTGCAGTTCATTTACATAGCGCTGTCTAGTGCTCCTTTGTCTCGGCCCTAATAATCTAGAGTCGCCCGAGTGTTGGCGTGAGCTTGACAATTAAACGAACTATTAACTGAATATTCAATCAATTTTATAATTTATTGAATCAGGCGTTACTTTGCGGAGGTCCATATTAATGAACTAAAACAATTACTTTGCTCACCCGCGACCTTACAATAGTTACGTTTATGCAAGAAATGTGCGTTCATGCAGTTCCTCCACCTCCACACTGTACGAACACACACAAATCACATAAACCCAACCATCACCACCACCAAGCTACACTGACGCGTTTCGAACTCAACCAGAGCTCATCTTCAGAGTTACCACAACCGTATGCTATGCTACCAAACGTTAAACTAACAAACCAAAACAAATGTTTTAACTTGTCACTGTAACTTCTCAAGTACCCACTTTATTTTTCTTATTCTCAAACTACCCCACAAAAATTAACTTTTATTGACATATAAAAAAAACTACCTTGATTTTTTTTTATTTTTTTTTTTTTTGTTTATTTATTTATAAGGCATATTTAATTAATACTAACTGTTCAAATTCGACCCAAGCCGCAGTAAAGGAGAAGATACTAAATTTACCTGTTCATTAATAATAGACCCCATAGTGTTGTACCTAATTATTTCCATGCATTCCAGAGCATCCAGACGCAACCCCTTGCCGCAATAATGTAACACTTCATAAGAATCTGAATCTAACAATGAATGATTTGATTCCAACAAATGTTTTGCAAAATTCGATCTATCTGGATGCTCATTCCTATATGCCGAAACATGCTCTTTAAATCTAGTATTAAAACTTCGGCCTGTCTGTCCTACGTATATCCCATTGCAGTCATTACAAGTAAGCTTGTATACCCCCGATCTAGTTCCCTTATCTACCTGTTCTTTGTGGTTACATAGCCTAGAGTACAAAGAGTTGTTAGTCTTAAAGGCAACATTAATATTGTTTGATTTTAAAATGCCATAAATCTTATCAGACAAACCCCCGACGTAAGAGATGCTAGATCTATATTTGTTAGTAGACTGAGAAGGTAACGCAGCGTAAAGCATGCTATTTACTAACCGTGCCTGCTTCTTTTGAACTAAACTATCTACCATTGATTTTGTATAACCATTTGAGATCGCTATCTGATAAATAGTACTCAACTCTAAATCATAATGTTCCTTAGAAAGAGGCACAGTCAACAATCTATTAACATAACAATGGAAAGCAGCCAGTTTATGCTGCCACGGATGATTAGAAGATGCTGGTATAACAGCATCTGTGTACGTGGGCTTACGGTATATTTTAAATTGATGTTTACCATTTAATTTTGAAATCGTTAAATCCAAAAAGTTCAACGAACAATTTTCCTCCAATTCTTTTTTGAACCTTATCTTTACGTGCTTGTTATTCAAACCATTAATAAACACGTCAAGCTGTCTCATACTCCCTCTCCAGCATAGGATCAAATCATCAACAAACCTAAAATAGTACACAATATTACTATTACCCACAATATACTGATTCTCAAAATGATCCATAAATATATCTGCCATTAAAGGACTCAGAGGTGAACCCATAGCTAAACCATCACTCTGTAAGTAATAAAGACCATTGAACCGGAAATAATTTTGTTTCATGCATAAAGTTACCAAATCTATTAATTCACAAACTTCACCCGGATGCAACCGCTTCCTTTCTAAGTGGTCTTTTAGAATTTCTAGTGTCTCACTATATGGTACGTTAGTAAATAAACTGTCTACATCCAAAGAAAGCAACGTTGCATTCGGCGGTATGCTGATGTCCTTAATTTTACTAACCAAATCTAAACCATTTTTTAAACTATAAGAAGGTTTAAAGGAAGCCTTCACACGAATAATACTATTTAATTTCTTCGCCAATTTATATGCTGGAGCACTCACGTATGAGACAACTGGACGAACAGGCACATCATCTTTATGAATTTTAGGTAATCCATATAGAATTGGCGCCTGCGGATTCATGGGAATTACAAAATTCTTTTGTTGTTCGGTTTCAAAGGCAAACAAAGAAACAAAGATCTAAAGAGACTAATAAAGGGTTCTTTGTTTGCCTTTGAAACCGAACAACAAAAGAATTTTGTAATTCCCATGAATCCGCAGGCGCCAATTCTATATGGATTACCTAAAATTCATAAAGATGATGTGCCTGTTCGTCCAGTTGTCTCATACGTGAGTGCTCCAGCATATAAATTGGCGAAGAAATTAAATAGTATTATTCGTGTGAAGGCTTCCTTTAAACCTTCTTATAGTTTAAAAAATGGTTTAGATTTGGTTAGTAAAATTAAGGACATCAGCATACCGCCGAATGCAACGTTGCTTTCTTTGGATGTAGACAGTTTATTTACTAACGTACCATATAGTGAGACACTAGAAATTCTAAAAGACCACTTAGAAAGGAAGCGGTTGCATCCGGGTGAAGTTTGTGAATTAATAGATTTGGTAACTTTATGCATGAAACAAAATTATTTCCGGTTCAATGGTCTTTATTACTTACAGAGTGATGGTTTAGCTATGGGTTCACCTCTGAGTCCTTTAATGGCAGATATATTTATGGATCATTTTGAGAATCAGTATATTGTGGGTAATAGTAATATTGTGTACTATTTTAGGTTTGTTGATGATTTGATCCTATGCTGGAGAGGGAGTATGAGACAGCTTGACGTGTTTATTAATGGTTTGAATAACAAGCACGTAAAGATAAGGTTCAAAAAAGAATTGGAGGAAAATTGTTCGTTGAACTTTTTGGATTTAACGATTTCAAAATTAAATGGTAAACATCAATTTAAAATATACCGTAAGCCCACGTACACAGATGCTGTTATACCAGCATCTTCTAATCATCCGTGGCAGCATAAACTGGCTGCTTTCCATTGTTATGTTAATAGATTGTTGACTGTGCCTCTTTCTAAGGAACATTATGATTTAGAGTTGAGTACTATTTATCAGATAGCGATCTCAAATGGTTATACAAAATCAATGGTAGATAGTTTAGTTCAAAAGAAGCAGGCTCGGTTAGTAAATAGCATGCTTTACGCTGCGTTACCTTCTCAGTCTACTAACAAATATAGATCTAGCATCTCTTACGTCGGGGGTTTGTCTGATAAGATTTATGGCATTTTAAAATCAAACAATATTAATGTTGCCTTTAAGACTAACAACTCTTTGTACTCTAGGCTATGTAACCACAAAGAACAGGTAGATAAGGGAACTAGATCGGGGGTATACAAGCTTACTTGTAATGACTGCAATGGGATATACGTAGGACAGACAGGCCGAAGTTTTAATACTAGATTTAAAGAGCATGTTTCGGCATATAGGAATGAGCATCCAGATAGATCGAATTTTGCAAAACATTTGTTGGAATCAAATCATTCATTGTTAGATTCAGATTCTTATGAAGTGTTACATTATTGCGGCAAGGGGCTGCGTCTGGATGCTCTGGAATGCATGGAAATAATTAGGTACAACACTATGGGGTCTATTATTAATGAACAGGTAAATTTAGTATCTTCTCCTTTACTGCGGCTTGGGTCGAATTTGAACAGTTAGTATTAATTAAATATGCCTTATAAATAAATAAACAAAAAAAAAAAAAAAAAAAAAAAATCAATGTAGTTTTTTTTTATATGTCAATAAAAGTTAATTTTTGTGGGGTAGTTTGAGAATAAGAAAAATAAAGTGGGTACTTGAGAAGTTACAGTGACAAGTTAAAACATTTGTTTTGGTTTGTTAGTTTAACGTTTGGTAGCATAGCATACGGTTGTGGTGACTCTGAAGATGAGCTCTGGTTGAGTTCGAAACGCGTCAGTGTAGCTTGGTGGTGGTGATGGTTGGGTTTATGTGATTTGTGTGTGTTCGTACAGTGTGGAGGTGGAGGAACTGCATGAACGCACATTTCTTGCATAAACGTAACTATTGTAAGGTCGCGGGTGAGCAAAGTAATTGTTTTAGTTTAGTTCAATTTTATAACATCGCTGGTGGATATCTACCTGTCTCGGTTGGTCAAGAAGACGACGACGGAGAAGGTATTCGACCACGTCCGCGAGGCGGCACGGGGTCGGTTACACAAGGATCCCAGCTGTTCACCAGCCCGCTCGAGTCTCAAAGGGTTAACAAATTCAACTCATTTAGGTTCCAAGTGCCTGTCAAGCACCAGCAGATGATCCTGCGCTCCGACTTCTGGCTGGAGGGTGTGGTGTTCCGTCGTTTTAGGGAAGCGAGGAAGACGTTGTTTGTTTTATTTAAGTTCTCTTGTCTTTTTCTTTGTATTTTTTAATTTTATCGCGCCTTGGTGTTATACTGTAATGCTGTAATTTTTATTGAAGTGAAACTTCTAATACGACTTCCAACAAGCGTTGCGTTAAATGCATTGCGTTAAATACGCAACGCAACGCAACGCAAGTTAACGACCGCTTTAGCCTTGTTGGTAGTGACCCTGCCTGCCTGGGTTCGAATCCCGGTAAGGGCATTTATTTGTGTGATGAATATTTGTTCCTGAGTTATGGATGTTTTCTATGTATTTACGAGTAAGTATTTATTTATCTATATAAGTATGTTTATCGTCGTCTAGTACCCATAGCACAAGCTTTGCTTAATTTGGGACTAGGTCGATTTGTGTAAGATTGTCCCCTAATATTTATTTATTTTATTTATTTATTTATTTGACGTTAACGTAACGTTAACTTCGTCAATGCGATCCAGAACAATTGCGTGGTTTAGTATGAAAACTTGTAAAAATCAAGACTATTTTAATGGTAGATCGTAGAATAAAGTAGTTTAAACGTATTTAGTAAAAAAGTATTGAATATCTTTGAGAATTACGAAAAATCAAGAAAAATTAATTGATGTATAAAGTGCCTTTTTCATTACCACATTACGAAGTTTCACTTCTTCCGCGCGGAGGAGCTGCACGCACGATTTTTGATAAACAACGATATAAATAAATCTTGACCACGCATTTATCACCCCGGCCCATAATTATACGTCCCACCGCAGGGCACAGGCCTCCTCTCAGAATGAGAAGGCTTGGGCCGTACTTCCTACGCGGGCCCAGTGCGGGTTGGGAACTTCACACACACCATTGAATTTCTTCTGTGATGTGTGCAGGTATCCTCACGATGTTTTCCTTCACCGTAAAGCTCATGGTAAATTTCAAATGTAATTTCGCACATAAATTCCGAAAAACTCAGAACCCCGGATTTGAACCCACGACCCAGGTGTGACGACGACGTGGTTGCCTAGTGGGCTGCTTGAGAACCAATAGGTGAAACCAATAGGCCACCATAGCTTTTTTTAGCTAGGAGCTGGCATTGATAAGAAATTAAGAGGGTTTATACCTGCTGAGCTGGCAACGTTGCATTTTTGTTAGTTTTTCTCGATTATTCCATAAAAATTGAATGAAAATTAAAAATATTATGTATACAAATTATTCTAATATACAAGTTAATGTGTCTACTGAAATAATAATTCGTGATAGACTTTTATTTTCTTTAAAAACGAACAAATTATTACCTAACGGTTTTTAAAGATAATAAAAGTCTTATCACGAATTATTATTGCAGTAGACACATTAGGTTATATATTAGAATAATTTGTATACAAAACATTTTTAATTTTCATTCAATTTTTATGGAATAATCGAGAAAAACTAACAAAAATGCAACGTTGCCATCTCAGCAGGTATAAACTCTCTTAAATACATATATCCCAAAAACATTAAAATAAATGATTGATTAAATCTGGAGTATTTCACATTTCCACTACTAAAGACATTGACAACTTGGTATCAGTGTTAGAAGATGTTAGATTCTACGGAATTGAACTATATCTAATTTTAATCTTGAACCTAACCAAAATGTTATTTCGATTTTAAATTTGACATGCAACCATTATCCCTAATTTAACTCTTCACGTGCCAGTGCGTACACTTGGCGTACGTATTCAAATATTAATTAAGTGGGGACCTCAAATTTGAACCCAATTATCGTCCCAATAATAATAAATTGTTTAAATTAATACCAACTTACACAAATGTTTGTGGATTCTATTCTCGAATATAATAACCAACTAGAAACTTTAACAAAGTGAGGCTTCATAATATCTACATTATCGGCTTTATTTTAGAGGTTATAATCAATGACAATATTTTATTTAAATATAATTTCGATAAAAATTTAAAAATAATCTGCCGTGATGAGTGTAGGTAGCAAATGAAAAAGTTACAAAAATGTGTTTTTCTTTTAACGTCACTGTTCCAAATTCTGGTCAAGTCTTTAAATGCGTATATTCTTAAATAATTAACAATATTTCTACTCCAACTTAAATTTGACATTAATACTTTGTCGCTTTAACTTCACCACAATTTAACTCTAATCTTAATGGGGCTATTATAAAGATACCCCTTCCCAAAACGAATTATCAAGATCGGTTAACAAATCTTGGATTAACTGTATAGCGTACCTGATGTGTATTTGTTTCGAACACCGAAACAAACGCGCGCGACTGTCATTCGGCCATTTTGCACGTGTTAGATATACTAAGTAATAGAAACTGTTATAACATTATTAGATATGTAAGGTGATAAAATATATTGTTAAAATAAGTAAGTAAATGAAATATAATAATGGAATTGATAATTTAGGTAATGCTTGGCTCTAAAGACAAGCGAAATAATAATTAAGATACTTTCCGATTGTCTTACTCTGGTGACGTCAGTTGTTTGCGACTCACCCAGACGGCAAGGCAAACTTATAAAAGGCCTTCTTAGGCCAGGTAGAGGCACTTTGTTACGAGCCGTCGCCGTGGTCACTTGACAGTTAAGTACTTACTTGTTTGTATGATCAATAAATGGCTATAATTTGTTTCTATATCTTTCATATGTAAATATATTAATAATTATCGTATAGCTTATATATCAACGTGTATAGCTATAAATTAATGAATACTTGAATTATGTTGGTAACTGAATAATATTTATATATGTCGAGAATCTTGTGTTGTTGTTATTCGTTATCATTAAAAGCTATTATTTCATTTGAAAATAAGGTTTGTTTCAATATAAGCGATTTCTCGAAATATGATTTGATCTGTTTGTTTTACTTTCCAAATATAATATCTTAACCCATCATAAACTTATTATTTTATACTCCGTTAACTCCTGGCCCCGATAAACATCAAAATAAGTTATTTCCTCGTTTAATATAAAACATGTGACTATAAAGCAGCTAAGCAAGATAAATTAACTGTCACTTCCCATATATATTTCTAAGTAAAAGAATATCGATAGGGTATATAGAATATCTAATATGAATAGAGCTAAATCTAACACACGCTTAGTAATAAATTAGCATTCAAGTATGTCGGTTGTTTTATTCGCTCCATAGCTGCATACTTCTCAGTACCGTCAAAACCTTGCGAAGCAATTCAATGGTGTGTGTAAAGTTCCTAAGGGCTATAGCCCAAGCCTTATTTTGAAAGAAGGCCTGTGCCCAGCGGTGGGACATTATGATTATGTTGACCAAGATGATGATCATCATCAAATGCCGAAAGACGTCCACTGCTGAACATAAGCCTCCCAAGGCTCGCCAAACAGATCGGTACCGTGCCATCCGCATCCAACGCGATCTCGCAACCTTAACCAGGTCGTCGCTCCATCTTGTAGGAGGCCTACACGCGATCTCGCAACCTTAACCAGGTCGTCGCTCCATCTTGTTGGAAGCCTACCTACACTGCGTCTTCCGGTCCGTGGACACCACTAGAGATCCTTTTTGCCCCATCGGCCATCAGTTCGCATCGCGCAAGAACTAAAGTCACCGACATAGCTCGAAGAAGCGCCAGACTCAAGTGGCAGTGGGCAGGGCACATCGCTCGTAGAAGATGATGATGATCCCTTGAAAATATAGATAATCTATGGATTATCGCAAAACCAGATGTCCACGCAAGATGGTCAACAAAAAAACAAAAGCTTGTTATTTTTAGAAATTCAAATATCGGATTTTTGGATCGAATTTGAAGTATCACTGTATTTATTCGTAGGTTCGAGGATTTGCGTTAACAATGTCAGTCGCTGAAAAGTTTGACAGCAACGAGTCTAAAGCCGGATTATCCGGCAGCACATGTACAGTCGAGATTTCGCATTTTCGCATAATATAGACGGAAGCGATGTGCGAGATCTGACCCAGAATTTCGATGGAATTTGATATTATTGTCTGGGTTTTTACCATGGTTATCGCTATGCAAGTGATATATAGGGTTGTATACTTCAACAAAAATTGTTTTTAACGATCGAGGATTTTCTTTTTAAAAACTTTTATTTATCTTACAAACCATTTTGCGACATTTTTTCAATTTGACATACTTATGTAAGTTTGGTGACAATAAAATAACATGGTAGTAAAATCCTGCTAATCCGATCAGCGTCGGCTCTGCAGGATGGAATTCTTCAACAGTTAATGGCATCAAATTGCATCTTGGTACGGATATGTACGGTGCAGGAAAACATCGTGAGGTTCTGAGAGTAGGCCTATGCCCTACGTATATAGGCTGAGATGATGATGATGATGATGATGACTGATATGTATTTTGAATGGCAAAATTAATTAAAAAAATTTCATTTATTTAAAAAATCATCTAGGCCCTTTGATCAATTATAACTGTAGATCCACAGTCGCGCGCCCGAAAATGTCCGAGCCAAATGAGCGCCACTTTGATAAAAGTGGCCTTCTTTTTTCTCAGTACGTTGCGTGAAATTGTCAATTGTTAAGTTTAGCTGTCAAGTGTCAACCGAAATTCGACTGTAATGAAGTAAAGACTAGGTCCAAATTTCTGTGTAGGTGATGATTTTAATTGTTATGCGAACAAATAAAAAAGTTCAGACATTCTTTGAAGGGGATTTTGTTCGGCAATGTGTATCTTCAGTTATAATTGATCTAAGTCTAGGCTATTCTAGGCGATATAGAAAAATAAATTATAAAAAAACTCAGTCTTTTTTAACCAATAATAGTATAGGTATACTTGTAAAAATTTAACACTGATTTTCTTCAAATATACAACGTGAAGTGATTACAAAAACTTATAAAAAAAGTGGCTACCACTTACCAATATTATATTTAAAAATTGACATTTCTATTATTTATTTAAACAGAAAAACAACGCGAAACAGTATGAAGAAAAACACGGACTTTATTATTTTATTGCCAGCAAATAAGGATTCAACTTCAAACTGATTTAACTTACAAAATTGCTTATCTTTACGGACAAGGATCACGAAACTCGACACTTACGTAATAATTCGATAAGACGGCAAGTAAAAGCTGACAAAACTTCAGACAATTGAGTTCATGTGTATTACAAAAAAGTACGTCGAGCAGAAACTTTAGCCTTTGCCTGTTTGTTAAACTGAAACTGATTTTGCGAAAGTTCGAACTTCGCCTAAATTTACTTTGTTCTGAGAAAACAATGTTAGAACTTGGAGAATCGTGTCAACTGCTAAATTTTAAATTTGTCCTAGGTGTGCCTGGCAATGTCTGAGTTAAGCACGTGATTTAGGAATAATATCAAGTGGTAAAAGGCGCACTGAGTTTCGTAAAAAGTTCAAGTAAGCAAAAAAACATAGGAACAATTCTTAATACTGGTTTTATTAAAAATGAGACTACTTTTTGTTATCCAGTGATTTTCGGACTTTTTCCTTCACTTACGTTGTAAGACTTTACATTACGTTTTATCTAATTTAATAATTTTAGATCAACAGTAGATTAAGAAGATAAGATTGCGTAGAAATAATGACTGTGAAGCATTACCCATGTGATCAAACTAAGTTGTGTGGAATTCATATTGTGCAGAATGGCGAATGGGCAAAAACATGATTGCGTAGAAATAATGACTGTGAAGCATTACGCATGTGATCAAACTAAGTTGTGTGGAATTCATATTGTGCAGAATCGCGAATGGGCAAAAACAAGATTGCGTAGAAATAATGACTGTGAAGCATTACGCATGTGATGAAACTCAGTTGTGTGGAATTCATATTGTGCAGAATCGCGAATAGGCAATAACAATAATGGCATAAAACCTTGTATAATTCTAATTACCTACCATAGGTGTAAGAATATTTCACATTCAAAAGTTTTTATTACTTTTGATCATATCAAATAACGTTTTTTTTAAAACTTCTAGGGATGGCAGATTGAAATATTGTCTCAACTCTCAATAAGTTAAATGTAATTTTTTTTGAGAAATAAAATTCTTTTACCAAACCTATATTAATATAATTATTATTTATAAATAAAAATCCATTGCAGAAAATGTATGAACCCGTATAACTTCAAAAGGGCTGCAACTATTTGTCTTTTTTTTGTCTACCTAAGTAACTATAATATCTATACTAATATTATAAAGCTGAAGAGTTTGTTAGTTTGCTAGCTTACTGGTCCGATTTGAAAAATTATTTTACTGTTAAATAGCCCACTTATCGAGGAAGGCTATAGGCTATATTATTATCACGCTAGGAACAATAGGAGCGGAGCAACAATACAATACAATACAATACAATACAATACAATACAATACAA